>CM031373.1:48412608-48746327 GCA_018208015.1 Medicago ruthenica | reverse complement strand
GAACAGTACTTCAGAAGCTCTCTTCAGAAGCACTGTTCATCAGACGCACTTCTTCAGACGTTGACTTATGTTGACCTTCAGAAGCACTGTTCATCAGACGCACTGTTCATCAGACGCTCCCTTCAGACGTTGACTTTTGTTGACCCTCAAACTCAGCCTTCAGAAGCTGCCTTCAGACGCAAGCTTCAGACTCACCCTTCAGATACACCTCTCAGAAGCACCCTTCAGACTTAGGCTTCAGACCCAGTTTTCCCTCAAACTTGTAAATTGGCTTCTAAGCTTTCCTTCTTGCTCTAAACTTGTTCTTCCATAACCAATATCAATTAATTAACATTAAACACGTGGTTCTGCACAACTTGAACAAAGCATTAGCGATAACCAATTTTCTTTTCAACACTTTGTTATCATCAAAACCATAAAGAGTGATGTTCATACAAAATTGTTCCAACAATTTCCCCCTTTATTCAGAAGAGAGTTGTTCACATTTTGTTCCAAGAAGTTGTTGATGATGTGCTATATGTAGTATTTAGAGAGTCTTCCCTCATGCATCATATCATATTTAGGACCATGTTGAATGACGAATGACGAATGATGTATGTATGTTCATTAACACAACTCTGACATACAAATGTTGATTAGGTTGTATGTATGTTCAGTAACACAACTCTGACATACAAATGTTGATTAGAAACCGGTACCAGGATGCATATAGGTCTAGGAACAAATTGCATTTGCATAAGGCTAACGTTAGGTGTATATGATGTATATGTGATATATGTGGTATATGTGATATGTGTTAATGTTGACGTATTGTGAGTGTTATGTGCATTTCTTTAATGTGTTGAAACTGATTAGTTATGATAATGATAATGTGTGAATGATGTTGTATAACCTGATGAAGAATTGTGAATATGTTGTAAACAATGATCAATGATGCTATGCCTATTTATATATATTATTCATGTATCCCAATATATGTTATGATGAATATTCTCACCCCTTTGTGGTTGTTGTGTATTATGGTGTCTATACTCTTGGGGTACAGACACTCAGGACGAGGAGCTCTAGATTGCGGGACGTTTAGAAGGTGTCGACGGAGAAATACTTTTGTAGCTATCATCTAATTATTTACGTAGTCGAATAATCACGTGCTCTGATCTGTAACACTAAGGTTGGGTCCAGACGTTGAATATTTAATTTTATGAAGTTTAAGTATTTGAAATCCTTATGATATTTTCCACAATGACGGTTGAGAATCAGACTTGTTTATTTTATGAAATATTTTTTTTTGAAGTATTTTCCGCACTCTGAAATATTACGTGTTATTTATTATTTGGATGTATGATTGACGAGTATGTGTGACATCCTTTTTGTTTAAATTTGATCGCATTATTTATTAAATCGACATTGGGAATTAGGGTGTTACACAGAACACTTGTTCCTCTCTTGTGATTTTTTTTGGTAAACTTTGGTACGACATTTCTAGCTGGCTTAGCTTACACATAGTGTATCCTGAACATGTGTCGGATCATCTATATCAATTTGGCACCTTAGGCGGGTTTTACAAAACAATTCGCTCGGATTTTAACCTCATTTGGCTATCTTGTGTGTGGGTGATTTGGATCGAAAGAAATGCTCGAGTTTTTCATCAAAAGGAAGCATCTTTTAATCAATTACAGGATAAAATCAAACTTCAATCATACTCGTGGCTGAAAGTGAACCGTCCTAGATTTGTTTTCTCTTACCACTTGTGGTGGTTGAACCCATTACCTTGTTTGGGTATCTATCTGTAATTGGGTGGCTTTGTTCTTTGGCCCTTTTTTGTTTGTTATCTGTTGTTCTTTGATGTAATTGATACTCTTTCAGCTGGGTTTTTTTGGCACTTCTTGTGCTAAAAATCTCATACTTGCAGAAATATAATCCATTTTAGCTTCTTAAAAAAAAATATGCACCTAACTTTTATTAAATAAAAAATTGATCAATAAAATTATAGATCAATAATTGTATTTGTCAAATTCACATGTTATAAAACATATAACTATACGTCAACTTTTATGTTTAGGTGTATGTTGTCTTCTATCTGTGTGAGATTATGATTCTCTTGTACTAATAGGTTAGAGTATCTATTGTATTCATCTTAATCTATTCTGCTTATATAAAAAATGTGTAAAGCACTCAAATCATAGAGTATATGTTTATAAATTAGACATATGTTGAAAGGTTTAGATTTTATATAAAATAAATGGTTGTGCTAACTTGTGTTTTAAGGGCAAATGTTAAGAAACCCAAAAGTAAAAAAATTGGTGACAGCTTGGGTACCCATCAATAAAAGATGGGTAACACAACTCATGTTGAGTTGGCATCAATCAAAGTTATTTGTTTGTTTTCTATTATTTTTAATGTTATATAAGTAAATTGTTTTGATTGGGTCAAATCAACATGGATAGTATTACCCACCTTTTATTGATGGGTAAACAAGAATTTCCCAAAAAAAATTCTTAAGTTTTGTGCATTCAATTTATTATAAAGTTAAAAATTAAATTCAATGCACGGATTCCTATACAATATTACTATATTCGATTCATTAACTTGTGTCTCAAGAACACAAGTTAACATTTCCCTAAAATAAAACATAGATTATGAAGATTAATAAATTAATTATCTCCGGTTATCGAGAATCTACTAAGAAATTAACTACTATATACATGAAAGCAAAAAAAAAAGCTTATCTAACAACCTTTCAATTCAGAGAAGAAAGCTTAAAATTAAATTTTTGATGATGAGTTTCCTACTTGTGTCATACATACAGCCTAAATTTGATAGATATAGAAATAGTAAAGGTTCAAAGAACAAAGAATAAAAAATAAATGAACAAACAAATGACTATCCGAAGGGTAGAAGGTCAATTCAAGAAATTCAAGTGGAAGGGTCAATTCCATTATATCAATGGAACTTTTTAAGGTACGCATAAGCCATTGAATTGATATAGAGATAATAACTTATAACTTTATAGGCAACACTAGTGTATTCTATTGACGGATCAGCTGCACTGCTATAAATAAAATCAAAGGGTAAAAAAAAATTCACAAATTATTGCCTTTCCTATCATATAATGTTATGTGTGGTGAAAGAAAGAGGTTAATTGGATGAAGAAAAACTTTTCATCAGTAGTGGATTAGTTCTATAGACTTTGACAATGGCCTTTCAAATCAAAAACGATCCTACTTTTCTTCTTCTTTCTACTTTGCTTTTTAATATATTATTATTAGGTTTAATTACATTTTGATCTATATAGTTTGAGTTATTGTAATCTTGGTCTTCTAGTTTGTTTTGAGCGATTTTTTTTTATAGCTTTTTAAAACAGACAATATTACTATATTTTTTTTTTTGAAACAAGACAATATTATTATATTAGTATGTTAATTTTTACTATTTGTTAGTATAGTTTTGGGGTGATTTCAATCCCTTTATTTTAAAAATGAATGAAATATAGACCCACCATCAGTTGTATTTCACATAAATCCATTAAAAGTAAGAAATTTGAAAGATTTTTTTTTTTTGAAGATTTTATAGAATTTGAGATTGGGGTTTCAAGAGAACAAAATTTTATATTTCTAATTTTAAGTTAAATTTGATATTTTAATTGGTAAATTTTAAGTGAAATAATGTTTAAAGTAAAAATAAATTGGTACGATATTTAAAGTAATTTAATAAATTCAAATCGTGAATTTTACGGTGACCGGAATACGAGGGTTTTAAACAAATGAAATATGATAAAAAGACTTAATTAAAACAAGGGTTAAATATGTTTTTAGTCTCTATAAAATCACTAGTTTTCAAGTTTAGTCTCTATAAAATTTTAATAGTAATTTTAGTCCTATGTAATATTGTAGTTGATAAGAATAGTCTCTATTTTAAAAACTTTTAACAAAAAATTGACATTTTTAGTCCTCTAAAATAGTCCTTATAAAATTCAAATAGAGACTAAAAGTGAATAATTTTTTTGTAGAGACTAAACTTGAAAGTTTGTAATTTTGTAGGGACTAAAAACATATTTAACCCTTAAAACAATTACAAACTTTAAAGGATTAAAATCACTCAAAAAATAGAGGAGTAAAACTACACATTGTGCAAACTAGAAGGGTTAAATAATAGGCTAAATTACACAAAAGGTCCTTTAAATTATTTAATTATAATAAATTGGTCATTTAAGTTTCTTTCGTACCACTTAGGTCCTTTATGTTAATTAATTGTAACAAGTTGGTCCTTTAAGTTTTTTCAGTACCAATTAAGTCTTTTAAATTATTTAACTGTAACAATTTTGTGTATTTTAGATCTTAAAAATGTAAGTTATTCTGGGTCTAAAAGTTACAATTATATAACTTAAAGGACCTAAGCGTTACAAAAAATACTTAAAGGACCAACTTGTTACAATTAAATAACTTAAAGGACGTAAGTGGTACAAAAAAAACTTAAAGGACCAATTTATTACAATTAAATAATTTAAAGGACTTCTGATGTAATTTAGCCTAAATGATAATTATAATTAAGCGTTATTCTTGTCAAAAAAATTAAGCTTTATTATTATGTGATGGATGATTTGATATGATGGACAATTAAGCTTTATATAGTTTCAGCAGTAGTGGAGAATTATGTGATGGTTGGCATTTAGCCTGGGACAATAGAAGAATTTCCCTCCATGGGAAAATTGCATTTTTACTGCCACGTGTTGGTTAACACAAGTTGTTTTTTTTGTTTTGTTTTACCATGTTACAAAAATGTGTTATTTAATAGTATTAATAATTTTAAAAATACACCACTTGTTTTTGTGAAAACAAATCTGCACCTCCCCATCTTCTTAAATTACTGGCGAGTTTTTTTACCCTCATCTTCCATGGCACCCCATTCAACATAATCACAACTCAGCTGCATTATGTTCCTTTTCTTCAAAATCCAACCAAAATGAGAATCAAAATCAGTTTCACAATAAAAGTGTGAATTCCATCTCCACCAAACCCATATCAATTGAAACCTAGAATAACCAAAATTCTGTTATTCCAATAAATTCATAGTGAATCTGCAGCTGCAAGAGTGAAACATGTCTACCAAACCCCTCTCAATTGAAATCTATGTGTGGCAAGACCTCAATTTTCACTTCAACCGAAACATATCCATGTCGTCGGTTCGGAGCGCTTCGATTGTTTTCAGTTGTGGACGACGATGATAAGTGCGATATTAATGGCGGAGGCGATAATCAAGACGACGGAAGGATGGAAAGCATCATGGTTTTTTTTTTGTTGCTTTTTGCAAAGAAAGTGGATCAGATTGTCCAAGGCTCCAAGCCCACAACAAATTTTTTTGAAAGAAAGGGTTTTGGTTGAAGAGGAAGGGGTTGTTGTTGGTGATGGTGAGGCGGAGAAGAAGGTGAGGGAGAGTTAGTGTTTGATGAAGGGGTAAAACTGTAAAAGCAATCGTTAATATAAATAATTTAGAGGGTAATTAATAATTAGTTAAAGCAATTAGAAAATGACCTTTGAATTTACGGAGATTCAGTATTATTTAGTTAATGCAATTAATTTAATCTTAAATTATAATTAACAAAATGATAATAAACAATTGAACGTGGGGTCTCATTTTTTTTTCCATGTGAATTGCCAAAAAGTCATTAGCAGGTATCCTTTCTAAGATCTGGACCATTGAATTATAAAAATAATATATCTATGGCTGAAAAGCAACTTTTCTATCATGGGAAAAAACTTCCCTTTCTCATGCTAAACCCCCACATGATTTTACTAGTACTCATGGGAAAAGGGAAAACTTGAAGTGGTTGGTTGAAAAGGGCCCTTGTGCACTTCAAAGTGGGAGATGCAAGAAAACCTTTTCTCATGCTTGGAGGGCCCCTGTGTTTTTTCTAAGGTAGAAAAAAGCAGTGCTTGATGATGGAGGGTGTCATTGTGAGGCAAACCCGTTGTCCATTTCATGAGCCCAACACCAGTAAATTTGTTTGCTGAGACTTGTTTTCATTGATTGTGACCCTAAAGTCAAGTGCTTAAAGATCGAGTCTCTACCTTGAGATCCTATAATAGTAAACATTGGTTGAGTTCTTTCGGTCAATTCTTTATTTTAGACGGATTGAATTGAAGTTTGAACTTTATCATTTAAGTTGGCTCATTCTATTAACGTGCTGAAATACACGGTTAGAAAGGAGTGGACGGTTGGACATGTCTGTCAAACCAATTTAAAAAATTCATATTTCAATTGAAGTCTAATGTCTCTATTATCAACTCAGTTAAACTCACGAGAACATTTTTTGTATTTCTAATTTTTTTTTTTAGGGTTTCTGATTTCAATTGTTAATTCAACTTTTCAAGTACTCCATATTTAATATTAATTATTAATAATCATTAATCTTGATATCATAGCAATTTGGTGGAATGTTTATCCACACCACCAGTCATCTAGTCTCGTATGCTGACCTGCTGCTACATGCCCTGCAAATCAATACGGGGCTGGATTGACATTATGTAATTATGCAAGTAGTATACATATAGGATTATATTAGGTTAATATTGATTTACCTTGACAGAAAATTTGTATGTTTCAACATGAGAGCACCCAAACCATAAAGATGGATTAATTACGTGTAAAGTTAGCACAAATTAATATATAGTTAATTTCCTGAAAATTAAATGATATGTAAAAATATTAGAAATGGTACGTACGTAGGTGCATGAGTTTGACAAAATTTAACAAATAGTAAAGAGGATTTCTTATCAAGCTATTAGTCATCTTACCATCCAATTAGTAACTTAAGTTTCAGAGAAGATATATTAATAAATGTATCGTTGATAGGATTTGAGATATTTGGTTAAGCATTTGACTAAGAAAGCATCTACTTAAGCTTTTATTTTAGCTTAGAATGGCAAAGGAATTCATACATCAAATTGATTCGAATGTAATTGACACCATACAAGTGGCAAAGATTTGCGATATGAAGCATTTAAGTTGGTAATGCCCCTTTGAATTTGTTTATTCCCTTTATAGGTAGCTAGTTCCTATATAGCTATATATATCCCCACAACACTAGATGATGATCATTCATCTCAAGTAACCAATAAAGGGCAGTCATTATAAGCCACCCGTGTGTCCACAATGTAAAAAGAAAAAGAAAAAGAAAATGAATGACAAAGAATAGCCATGCTTAATTGCTTACGCCTTAGTGCCTTTATAGAGTGTGTATTAAGAGGTTTATTTCTATTGTTTCTATTTGTTCAAGTTTGCTTAAATTAGAGATTAAGTTATGAACTTGAGGGAAATTTCTTAGCCCACATCCACAACACAAGTATAATTTAATTTAAAAGAAAATTATAGTTTATTTGAAAAGTAATATTGGTTACGTTTAATTTACTAGCTAGTTTATATGCATACATATGGAAGCATGGTGAAAAGTTCCTAAATTTCATGATTTGCTAAATTATGTTTTGAAGGCTATGACATGAAACATTAAATCAACATTCAGACTTTCCGCCATGTAGATCTTACATTGATGCAATACCAATAATAGTTTGTCTGGATATACGGTGAGGTAGGATAAACATACGGCAAGTGTGAAGTATGTTGTAGCCTTTGGTTGAACAAGATTCCAATGTAAAAATAAAAGAGAATTCTAAACACACTCTAAAAACTTATATGAATTTCATATTCGCTATAAAATTCAAACACATTTAATAAATTTTACGTCATAAGTTTAATATATAATTTAGCCATAGTCATGTGGCAGTAATGTAGAAGATCACATGCTTATTTAGCGTGTAACGTCATAGCTTATATCGAGAGAAGTTAACAAATGGACTATTTTCATAAACTTGTATAGCTGCATGTCTCGAAAACTTCTCTAATGCTATCATCATGACACATGTAAATATAAGTGCAACAAGTTTTCCCCTATGTATTTCAATATTTTGACAATTTTAAGATCTAACGTTTCTCCTTCATTTGATATACTTTCGTGATGTTTTTTCGGATAAATAGCATCACTCTAAGTTTAGTGATGTAATTAGCTATTCACAAAATGCAAAAAACTATTTTAATCAAAATACACAGAATATGGAATATCATTTGCTTATTCTTGCCAAGACATTGAAATATACAATGAAAGAGATCACATCAAGCCTTGGTGTTAATGAGAAATAGCTTTAGATTAGCTGTCACCTACCTATATATTAAGCAATTAAGTAGTAATTAATTAGTAGGATAAACATCACCAACAACCTTCTACTTTGATGCCCATCACTGTCAGTATATATGCAGCATCCATTCATAGCAACCAGCCTTGTTTCTCTCTACATATATCCACCTTAGTAACATTACATTACAGTTACTCCAAGGTGTTATCTTTTTTAATTCTTCATAAATAACAATAATGATGATATTAATAAAAGCTAGAACTAGAGTGTGTGTATGTACTCTCGTACATTTAATTGACATGATATTCAGCTATATAAACTAATTATAAGTATTTTTCCGTACACCATCAACAACAATATAATTATTTTTTTTTGTCTTGTTAACGAGTATCTCGTGTATTTGGATATCCTAAATTTCAAAATTATTCTTTAAGAACTTGTCATTGAAATTTTTTACTTTTAATTAAAACTTATCATATAAAATCTTTAATGTTCTCGTAGGTTTTTTTATTCACACAAAAAAAATAGAGTAATTAGTTTTTTTTTGTTGCAAAGGAACGGTTACTTTTAAGTTTTATCCGCAACATCAACTTTTTAAAAGTCACAAAATTTTGAAAAAAATGAAGGGCAATGTATCAAGCTGTCTATCATATCAAACCCATTAGTCAAGGTTATTAAAACAATCTTTCCCTTATTGGTTTAAGTGTATAGTATAATTTGGAAGTTTTTCAATCACAATGATAGTAGAAATAGATGATTAATTGGTTTGGAACAGGGTAAACAACTAGAATCAATTATTAATTTAACAGTAAAATTAACAAAATAATGTATATATTTTTGTACTAACAATATGATTAAAAAAATCCTTGTACTTTTGTTTTCTATTAAGCCTTTAATTAACTCAAGATAAATGTCAAAATTCTTGATGGAGTATACATTAATTTGTTACATCCTTCAAAAAATATTAATTTGTTACGGTATGTTAAACAGAAGATTAAGTTTACAATATTACCCCTGAATCATACTTTAGTGTCTTGCATATATTTGGTATTTTTTTCTTAGAAATCGTGGTTGGGCCCTAACACAACTCCACAAAATCGGCTTGTAAGGTGAGGATTGTCCCCACTTATAAACACATTGTCAGGTCATCTCCTATCCGATGTGGGACTCTTAACACACCCCTCACGACCAACACTATTGGGCTTGGTTCGTTGACATAAATGGTGGGTGGCTCGATAGCGGAAACCTAATAGCGGATGGCTCAATGGATCTTAAAGAGACTCTGATACCATCTTAGAAATCGTGGTTGGGTCTAACACAACCCCACAAAACTGGCTTGTGTGAGGATTGTCCTCACTTATAAACACATTGTCATGCGATCTCCTACCCGATGTGAGACTCTTAACATTTTTTTCGTGCACCCATATGCATGAAAGATGGCTTCATTGTAATAATTTTGCACAAACAAATAGTGTAAAGTTGATATTGAAATAAAAATGCTGTATATATAAATTATTATGCTTCAAATAATAGCAATTTCCTGAAATAAAGATCTTTGCACACGAATATCCGTCCTAATTAAGAAACCATATGGCCCGACCATGTGCATTACCATGTGATCTTGTGCGTACAAACTCAATTGACACCTTAAGCAATGTAGGAATCCCATAAAAGATAACCAATAGGATGTTGTAGACCAAATCTTGAGAGAATATGGCAGATGTATGTGGATACTAATATATATACAGGGGACTAAATAAGATGCTCAATGGCAAAGCCTATAAATGTTGCGGTTATAAAATTAATTAAAGTGTTTCTACATGTATAATTAAGTGCATATTCAGTGGTAATGATGGCTGAGATTAAGATTTAGATGTTGAATCTTTGAAAGTTAAAGATGTACCCTAAAAAAAAAGATGTACTTATGTTGCAATTAAAAAGAGGTTACTTTAACACTTTTGGTTTATACACTTCTAATTAAACCGCTTTTGTATTAGATTGGACAAGCTTTATCCAGCAGCACTTCCAAGTTAGGGATCTACTTACTTTAATCATGTCCACAAAGGTCTACAAAGTGAATAATATCAATTGTAAAGTTATCTCAAATTTGTATTAAACTGTTTGCATGTATGGGAGTCTTGATTCTAGTTATATTTTGAAAAATCTAAGACTAAATTATTTTTTTATTTTTCAACTATAGTTACTTAAATTGATCAGCTCTATGATGCAAAAGTCCTTGATGACAATAATTACTAAGTGGGTTCCTTGTACCACACATTAATTACAACTTACTAAACAAAAAATGAACTTGAAATTCACTCCGTTCAAAAGAGGAAGAAAAAAACAGAAAAAGTGATTTTTGTCATAATTTTATTTTTTTATTTTTTTTATTTTGAACTCTCATTATTTTCTATTGTAATTTTCTTTTGAGACAACTATTGTAATTATTTTTCTGTACCAAAAAAAAACTATAGTAATTATTGTTTTATTGTGGAGGTATGTCTTTTTCATTATTTCGACCTCGAGTTCACATCATTGTGTTTCTGTTGTATTGTTCATTTTGGGATTTTGTTTTGTACTTTGTAAAAGACATATCGTCGAGTTGAGGAAGATGAATGTTGTTTACAAACTGCCTTTAACTTTGACTCTGAAACAATAGAAGACTTTTTTAGGGTATGCATCAATAATAAATCTGGCTCTTGCACACAAGATAAAGTGATTTGTGATTAACATAAAGAATACAATATTCATCCTTATCTACATTGGAGTTTGAGGTCTAGAAGGTTAGTTTGGATTCTCACCTCTGCACATATGCAGTGACCTGTAGAGCCATTGAATCAAAATTCAGTTTGGTCCTATTTTGTGTACCCATCAATCATGAACACCTATTCATTTGAAGGACAAACAAAGGGGCTGCAACCACCTATTCATTTGAAGGACTGCTTTTAATAAAAAACAATGCATTTGCAGTACTATATATTAAGACCCCTTTTAAGAGCTTGGCTTAGTCCCTGAATAGTTTGCTTTTTTTTTTCTTTCTAAGTGCACGGCTCTTTCTTCATACGATCAATTCTAAGTAGCTTTGACATATGATGAAATAGGTAAATATTTAAAACAATATCAAGATAACTTGTCTATCTGTCTTTGGATGATTAATAAGACTGTTTTTTTTACCCTTGTAACATGAATTCATGTGATGGAAATTAACAATGACATTAAATAATTTGATAACATTCATTAGTTTATTTGTTGCTTTTTACCATAACATTTATCATCATAACCATTTTGACCTCACCTAAGTGGAATTTAAATTTACTATGATAAATTCATTTGGTAAAAACCTTGAATGGTAAATTATTTTTGTTGGTCATAGTAGATGGAAAAATTTACTTCTCTGTCTTGTTGGTATGAAGTGTTTTTGAAATCTGAGTATCTTTGATCAGCATATTATGTACTCTAATGAAAAAATCAAATTTCATAGAAGTTTTAAGAACAAAAGAATCATCAAATCACTGTCATTTCCAAATCAAAATATTTTTATATTCTTCACTTCATCAGCAAATAATGCATAGAAACCATTAAACAAAGAGTTGAACATTTAAAATTAGTGGGAGAATCAAGAATCTTGCCTCGATGTGATTAAACTTTACAATATACTCCCTCCGTCCCAAAATATAAGTAAAAATTGGTAAACAAATATTAATGTATTTAGTTCAAAATTCGTACCAAATACACCAACTTATGTTGACTCATTTTTACTTATATTTTGGAACGGAGTAGTACACCTTTCATTCATTCATTTATATCATTAAAAAACGGAATTAACAAGAACACATAATTTCCCTGCATGGACCCTTCCCTGCCCACCCTATAATTAAACATAAAAGTCGCAAGCCAGCACCACCGTCTATCACATGGTAGTACACAATTTAATTAAAGTTAATACATGATTAAGCAAAAAAAATATTCAAAAATAAAGCAGATCCATCAAGCTCAAGAAATAAAAAAATTATTTAACTTAGAGGCAAAAAAAAAACACTAAAATAAAATCGAAATTAACATTACAATTACAAATTACAGACAGAATTTGATTTTTTTACTTTTTTTTTTACCCTTTATTTATCCCCTGCCTCACTCACTCACTGAGTCACTTTTCACTCATCAACATGAAATTTTCATCTTTCAATTTCAACTAATCCACCACCCTAATTGGTCATATTTTCATAATTAACCCATCTTAATCCAATTAACCACCTCACCCTAACTTAAGGGTACCCTGAGTTAACTCACTTGGACTCATTTTGTGAAGCTTCCATGCAGAAGTAGCAATGAGTGACCTTGTATGCCACCCTAACATAAGACACCCATTATTTTCCTCAACCCTATATCCATCACCACCAGCAAACAAAGCCAACAAAGTACTAGCTTGTTTAAACGCATTTGAACCCAAATGAACCGGTTCGAACCCAGCTGAACCCATCCTAGACCGCCATTGACCCAAAGTCTCATGTCTTTCAACCCGGTCCACTCCTTCATAAGCCACCACGTTACATATCTGTCTCCCCAAATAAATCTCCGACATCAACAAATCCTGACTCGGTGAACCCAACCCGGTTGAGTTCGAGTTAGAATTCGAACTTGAACCCTCCAGCGAATCAAATAAACTCGAGTAATAATGTAAAGCTTCAGTAAACCGGTCTACAAAAACCGGTCCGTTATGATTCGCTTCTTGCTCAACGATAGTCACGATTTTAGGGTTAATCTTCTTAACAGTGTTGAGAACTTTCTCAACTGAACCGGGTCGGGCTAACATAGTATGAAGCTCAAAAACAGAGTTAACAGCAACAGCTTCACCGGGTCGGATCTCAAGTATATTCGGGTCAAGATCCGCAATACTGTTACAGACAAATCCACGAAATTCGAACTGAACACCAATGGTCTGAGCAAGCTGAGCCAATTTCCAGCCCACTTGTTGCAAAGCATCAGTATTGTCAGCCTGCGGCGGTCCGATGCCGGTTAACCGGAACGTCGGAGGACCGCCGGGGCGTAATGCCAGCGCTTGCATAAGCGCTGGCCACTGCATCCCTTGTTTGAGACCAAAATCTATAACATGAACTCTTCCGGCACCGGCAAAAGCTTCGAGAATAGCTTGATTTGCAGTGAAATGAGCGAATTTGAGATAAGGTGAAGATTCATAGAAGTGCATGTGAAGAATTTCGGAGAATGATGAATCGATTGTTTCTTCTGGGTTACCGTAGATTCTTCTTGCAAGTGCTTGTGCGAAATAGGAAGCAACTTTTCTCATAGCACCGGTTTGTAACGAAGCTAATAAGCTTATATGCTTCACAAGCGCTTCTGCTAGTTTCAGATTCTCTTGCTGAATCGCTTCTGCACAAGCCATTAAGGTATGAACAAGACGAACACCGGTTTCTTGTGTATCAACAATGACCACCGGTCTTGTATTTTCTGCCAGCCGTGGTGACATCGCCACCGCCGGAAGAATATCTTCAGATTCCGATTCAGACCAAGTCTTCATTCGCTTGGCGGCTGTGTTTTCTTCTTGAGGTGGGTATGCGGCCATTCCAGGAATAGCACTGAGATCATACTCAGAATCATCATTGAAAGTGTTGTTGAGGATTGAAGAAGAAGAACCCAAAGGGTCGTTGATTTGAGAATCAGGGTTGAGTTCAGTGAGCATGGTTTGAACCCATGAATATAGATCCGTTGGGTCATAGTGAACAGTATCAGAAGAAAGATGGTTGATACCTTCTTCTTGAGCACTACCCATAACCATCTCAAGCTGTTCAAGCTTTTGAGCTACATCAGCCATGTCTGATGAACGAACCTTGTATCCTAATGCTGCTAACAACTCGTCCATTCCACCACCGTTGGTTTCTTTTTCTTCTCTCCACATGTTTTGTTTTGTGTTGTTGTTGTTGGTGTTTTGCATTGATGAACATTCACCAAAGTTGATGTTTTTGCTGCTATTAAGGTGGTTGTTGTTGTTGTTGCTAATCACACCCCCACCAAAACTTTCTTGGTGCTCTCTCTTCATTTTGTTTTCTATAATTTGTTAGAGAAATTGGTGAAGTGAATAGATTGGGATTTAGAATTTGAGTTGGGTCATATCAAAATGGAGTTTTTTGAGTTTATGGGTTGAAGTTTAGAATTGGAGAAAAAGGGTTGAGAGAGGAGACAGGGGGAGGAGAGAGATTGAAAATGAAAAAGATAAGGAAGAACGGAAACCATAATAATAATAATGGAATTATTTTCAACTAGTTTCTTTTCTGTTTTTGGTGTATGCTTTTTTGCTAAAATAAAAAGGTTGTTGATAATTGTGGGGAGAGAAATTAATTAGATAAAGTTTTACATTAGGGAATTTTTAGTAGTAGAGTGTGGGTGAGTAAATTTTGTGTGCTGGTATAAATAAAAGGAAAATGAAGTATGAAAAAGGAAAAGGTTTAGTGTATATTTTTTTCTCTATGATATTGGTAGTTTGGTACAAATTTTTCAAAGCTTAATAGTGATTAATATTCGTCGCAGAAGAATCTATGAGACACTTAAAATGAATTCACCTCCTTTCAACCAGAATTTTTTCTATATGCATAAGCTAGAAATTGTACCCCTAATCAGATATTTAGAAGATACAAATATCTTACCAAAATTGATTTTGAAAGTTTAAAATTGATTTTAATAGGTTTAGTTTTTTTATTTTCTTGTTAAAATTGACTCAACTTAAGTTAAAAATTGAAATTTTAAATTCTAAAATTGATTCCAATATTCAACTTTACATAATAAATTATTTTATCATCAACTCATTTCAACCCGGTTTTAATCTAAATTAATTTATTCAAAACCAATTTTTGTTATCGTAATGTGAAGAAAGAAAAGATGCCCATGATAGTGTACAGCTTGTGCATAGCACAGAAACCATACAACACTAGAAATATCAGGTGGCCGTACATTTCATCAATTGAGGGTCTTGGGGACCGAGAATGATCATGGGCTCCACCTCTGTCCATACCCCTCCACGCGCGTTCTGAGAGCGCGTGGTATTCAATTCTTGTTCATACTTTTTACATTTGGTTTTGGGGTTTTACGGTTGAGATTAGTACAAGCAAGGACAAGTAGTATTAGTAGTAGTACTGGTACTGGTAACAACAATAATCACTTTACCCCTAAAAAACTCGTATTAGGATGAGAAATAGAATGAAATTGAAAAATGAAAGTTGAAATAAACTAATAATATGTTTTTGATATAATAATTTGATTTGGAGTTCGTGGAGGTGGTCACCGATATTCAACGATACGACGTGAAGTAGAAGGTGTTGTATGTATGAATATTGAGGTGGTCATCGATGTTCAACTGTACAACATGGAGTAGAAAGTGTTGTCTGTACGAACACTGATGACTGAATAGAGTGAGATGTTTATTGAAATAGAATATGTATCTTTCTTTTGTAGCAACCGACATTTTGTAAGCGAGAATTTAAGATAATCAAAGTAAATTTCATTGAAGTCGTTAAAAAGATTTTTTGTGTGATCCACAAATCAATTTTCGTGTGATTTAGATCATTTGGTGATTGATTGATGGAAAAATATGTTAGTATTTTAATTGTTATATTAATATTTTCTTTTTTTTTCTTTCAAAATTTGAATCTTAGACCTTTTTTAACTCTTATAATCTATTAGTTCAACTAAATGAACTATTTATCTCCAAAAACTTGTGTTGCACTACTTGATGAAGGGGAGAAAAAAAAACATATTTGATTGTTTTCCATCATTTATATTTGACTTGAAAAATTAAACTCTTGATAATGTCCCCTCACTCATTATTTTTTGGTTCAACTATGTCCATTGTTCAATGTCTCCTTGCTTTTTGAGCTATACCGACGTCGTTTGTGGGGATGCTGTAGTGTGTATTGCCTCTGGCGTTTTTTCACGGGAGTATCTTAATTATTAGTAGGACTATATAGATGAGAATTGCACTTAAAAGAAAATATCAATTTAACAGGTGTAAAAGTTATTTTATCTTGCAAGTGAAGACTAATCAATCCTTTTCAAGAGAGGATTTTAGAATCCATATTGCTATATCAAGCAAAGTGGAATGCCGTATTTATGCTCCACCCTTCTAAATGTGTTATGACAATTGTATCAAAGATGTGATAGGAAGAATCTCTCATGATCTTGAATAATAAGATAGAACTAGATGTAAGTTTTTAAACATTTTAGGTTGATTTTGTAAAAAGTTGATGAGAATAAAATTACACTTGATTAGAAAATTTAAAATAAAGTAAGAATGTGATTTCATGTATATAAAAAATTGATTTCTTTATAAATTTTTTTTTTCTAAAATAGTAAAATAAGGAAAATTAAGGAATCCAAAATTCTTTATAATAAGGAATCCAAAATTAAATTCATATCCATTTCTTTAAAAGGAAAACTAAGTCTTCGTTATTTGAGTGGTTAGTATTTTTAATAAGGATTTGGATGGCCTTTGGGTGGGATCTGTTGGTGTAAGTGCATGTTGTTTGTGTTTCGATGCGCGGGATTTGTTGGTGTAAGTGTATGTTGTTTGTGTTTCGAATATGATAATCAATAATTTGAGATTTTGTAAAAAAAAAAATTAAAAATAGTTCACTAAAAACTATATATCAATTTTTAAAATAGATTGTTACTCTTTTCATAAAAAAGTATATCATCATTCTTTGAGTGATTAATTCAGCTCACACCGATGATGCCTTAGACTCACCTAGTTCATATAAACTTTCAAAAATATTGTATTGTCATATTAGACGCAACGAAATTTTAAAACGTAGTGATATGATGCATTAAAATAGTAAAATAAAATAATATTTATATATAATTTATTTATTTATACATGTATTAAAATGACAACCAAAAATTGAAGGAAAACAAATGATACCCAAAAAAATATTTACATGTATTAAACTCTAAAAAATTATTCATATTTCAAAAATTAATTATAAAATTACTTCCAAAGTCTTTCTTTTAGTTATACGTTCAACTCCTTAATTTCTACTAATAGAACACTGGATAAAGAAAGAGAGATTCAATCTGAAAAAAGAAAGATAGATGGAAGCCAATTTTATAATGAAACAAATGCTCTCTAATAAATGAAATGACATAATTGTAACTTTAGCATTTATTCATCCATCTTAAAATTCCACTTCCTTTTTTCTCCCCACTCAGGCTTGTTTATTTTAGTATGCCCTTTCTTTGCTTTTAAAAAGTTATTTCCACTTATGTTATATATGCTGCCACGAATTTTAAAAGAAAACAGGAGCTTAATTATACAGTAAAATGTTATATAAATCCATGAAGTATATTTTTTAGGGAAATCCATGAAGTATATGTAGTTGCAAATTTGACTATTATAATTTTAGAAATGATTATTATGGTTTTAAATAACAAAAGCAAATATCCAAATTAGCTGATATGATTTTTCAGATGGAAAATTGCAACCAATACTATCATAACTCAACCCTCTTGACTCATAATCCATGAAAAAAAATCTTAAGATTCCCTTAAGGATTCCTAAAGAGATAGCACTCAAGTTTTAAGTGTTTATTTAATATCATAGCAAGTCGTCATAATTACACAAAAACTATAATTGTAGCTTATGAGAAAAATTAGAATAATGTCATGATTCTGACAAACAATTATGATATTAATTACATGTTTGGTACCATGTTGCGTTGAGTGATATCGTGGCAATGCTCAACGAGAAAGCTAAGTTTTTTGCGTATGTTTTTCCACGACCTATACTCATTGAGACCCATGTTTGATACTTTAACCGTCAAATCAAACAACTCATAGCATATATTTGTGCCGTAATTATGACAATCAATTACGATATTATTTACATGTTTGGTATGATGTTGCGTTCAATGAAACTAAATTGTGAGAGAAAGTTGCATCAACATAAAAAGTTATGTTTTCTATTTCTCTTTATCTACAATCGTTAATCACTTAGACACACGTTAACACCTCTACCGTCAAATCAATATAAAAAGTTAAGTTTTCTACTTCTCTTTATCTACAACTGTTAACCCCTTAGACGCATATTGACACCTCTACCGTCAAATCAAAAAAGGCATAACTATATACTTTTGCCGTAATTTTATGAAAAATACAATATATATATATATATATATATATATATATATATATATATATATATATATATATATATATATATATATATATATTCTAAAAATCACGATGATTCATTGTAATTTCAATAAATATACCGAGCTACAAAACCAACTCCAAATACTCACGATTCACGAAGGTGGTGCGGCCTATGACAAGTGTGTGTGGTCGTTTTCATAGGTTAGAATAAGCCATCTTGCTACAACGCACATGAAGGAGATATCTAAGGGAAGGATCAACTTTGGTCACCACGCGCCATACTCACGCTTATAATGCAAACAACCAGCTAGCAACAGTTAGTTACAGGGACCGTACCATAAGTGGCGTGTTAAAGTAGCGCGTGCAATAACACGCATTAGATGTGAGAGGGTCGGTCGAGAGTGAAGTGCTGAGTTGCCACGTGGGGCCCACAGAAAGAGGAGGTCTATGTGTGTGGAAGGAAGATCAACGAGGAAGGGGATTCAGATGTTAACATTGATTTTAGGACCATATGTCGTGGGACCCACTCTCCATCAAGCATTCTACTGAAAGAAATGGTATGCCAGCAGAGCACGTGCTTTGTAACGGCGTTATCAGCTTCCTTTTTTTTGTAACTTCAGATGTAAAAAATCCTTTTTCTTTTAATTATATTAGTAGTATTAGAAGATTATCCCATTCATTGAAATTCAATAAAATATGTGATTATACTAGTACCATCAACTATATATTGTGGTCCATTATTCTTTGTAGTTGAAAAATTATTTGAACTTTTTGTTTGGTTTTAAGGGCAAGTGGTTAATTTTACATTGTTTATAAAAGGATAAAATGTTGAATATATAAAAGAAGTGACACTTATATCTAAAGTTTTAAAATTTTGGATCGAGATGCGGTGTCTAACTCTTATGCGGTCTTGAAGCACTGTCGGGTTGTGGCTTCCGTGCTCACGAGCCCTAGTTTGACTTGGTGGTGGAGCAGAAGTTGGATCATGTGTTCGAACTTGTTATAGAAGGTGGGAAGCTCACACTTAAGGGAGAGATTGTTGGATTTTATGTGCGAGTGGTTAAATTTTACATCACATATTGGGTAAAGTGTTTGATGTATAAGAACAATATCTCATATACCTAATGTTTTAAGATTTTGTGTGGAAATGTGACACCTCTCTCTTGTGATGCTGAAACATTAGCTTGTTGTTGCTCTCGTCATCTCCCAAACTTTCCAACAATTTTAATGATGATTAGTGACGCCCTTTGATACTAAAAACTCACATATTTTTTCTTTAACGTTGAAATGAAAACTTGATAAATTTTGACTCTACAAAAACAAAACGAATAGGTAATAAAAAGTTAATTGACCAGGGTGAGAAGGTTCAAAAGTGAAGTTATAAATGTTCTTAAGTTTAAATTTTGTTTCTTTTTTTTGGTCAAATTTAATTTCTGTTTCTACCTTTTGGCCAAACGAATTAAATTTTGAAGTATATGTATTCATTTTATCACGTTTTTATTATCAAACACATATCAAATCACCGTCTCAATCGTATAGACAAAGAGATCAAAAAACTTTTATTTTTATTATCTTTACTAGAATTTCAAACAATTTTTAGATATCAATATATAGCAATAAACCCCAATTAAAGCAATTAAAGATAGAATTTACTATAAAAATCTTTACCGTAGTCACAATACATAGTATTATTTTTTCTTTTAACCAAATCTAAAAAATTTACACAAACTTTCTAAAGCTAATTAAAAATCATATAAGATGTAATTATAGAAACGTAAAAGGGACGTTATTACGTTTTCCGTTTAGCGTAACTGTTTAAAAGGGACGTTCTATAATAGCAAAAAGGGTAGCGTCTTCATCCGACGGTGACGTTTGAGACGAACACCAACGCTAACACGAATTAGTCATTTTCATTTCCCTTTTTTCTTGGCCAAAGAAATATATTAAACCATATTCTAATGCTTTAATAATATGCTTTTATATTATTGGTATTATTACATAAAATATTAATTTTGATAATTGAAATGGAAAAGATTGAAAGGTGGTAGAGAAACGGAACTGACAGATGGTGTACTGAGTGATATATGAAAAGAGAGAGGGCCATAGCCACGTGATTCTACCACGTTTCACAGATTCTCTTGTCCCTGTGGTCCCTCCCCTGCACCTCCCTCCCTTCCTCTCTCTGTCTCTCTCTCTAGTACTAGTATTTCTTTTCACTCTTTGCTACTATGTTTTTTGGATAGCACTTCAGTAAAATTGTAGTGTCAATGTCATGTGACATTGACCAACTACAGTATGATAAGTGGCTTTTTTCTTTCTCTTTTATAAGTATTTTTTGGTTTTTGTTATTTTTTTAAGTGAAATGTGACACATGATACATTGTGGTTGGCCAATGTCACATGACATTGCCACCATAATGTCACCCAATTGGCTTCGGTTTTTTTACCACACAAATAGATATTTTTCAACACCAATGAATTTTTTTTCCTGGATTTAATTGACTAACATTAACCGTGAACAACATGGTCGAGTCTAACAAAAGATATTAGACATTTGAATTTTTGTTAGTGGGTAGTACTCGTGTTTAACACTCCCTCCATTCTAAAATGGTTTTGAATGTTATTTTCAAGTATTAGTGCATTCATTTTTATCATAAATATAAAATAGAATATATTGAATTGAAAACGATGAAAATAATATTAATTAGAGTTATAATTGAGAAAAAATAATTAATATTACCTTGAAAACTGAAATAGATCAATTATTTTATGACAATTATTTTTTACAAATGACTCGGTTATTTTATAATGGAGGAGTACATGACAAGCATTAAATATGATTACACTACTAAAGGAAATTTATGAAGAAAGGAAACATATGTACTACGAGTATGCAAAATTCGGTTTATTCTTTTAACACAACCCAGCTTGAAATAAATGAGTGGAATCTGATTTAATCATAAAAAAATAGGACAAAATAGAGACGCGGTTGAAATAGGAATATAAATATTTTTCATTCTCTTTTTTTCTCTTTACGACGTTTTTACCACACAGATTTGAGTTCAAGACAATTTGATTATTTTTTTCCTAGATTTAATTAACTAACATTATCCTCAAACTCATATTTAGTACTTGTCACATACAGGCTAAGAAAGTGCACGTTTGATTTTGAGGTGGAAAAATTGATTTTAAGTGTTAAATTAAGTTTAAGGTGAAGTGGTTTTTGTTTGTATAGATCTATATAAAAGTGAATTGAACATTCAATTTTAGTTTAAAATATAATTTTAAAATTATCAGTTAGAACTTTTAACTAGAATGAGCTTTTAGTCCTTCAAAGTAAAACAATCATACACCACATTCATGAGAGGAAATTTATGAAGAAGAAAAAAAGAAATCATACGTACTATGAAACATATCACATCGATTTATAAAAAGCAATTGTCAATATAAAATGTACACAAGACGGTTAAGGTCATGTTATTATGATTAAACAAACGGTTGTACTAACCGTAGGACCAACGAGATAACAACGTTACGAAACAAAGAATGCGCCCCTACCTGAACAAAACAACTCTTTTCAGAAAATAAAAAAAAACCTTAATCTTTAACAGAAAATCACTATAATTAAAACTGACACATGCTGCATGCATAATCATGTTAGCGAAACTACCTAGTTAAAAGGAAATTTGTATACAGTTATTATTATCATTATCATGTAAAAACTTTGTATTCATTACTATTAAGAGTAAGATATTTGTAAAGAAACGTACATAAAATTTTCAAATAACACGACAACATGAAAATTTTCATTAAATTATCGTTTCATCTACATCTGCCCACCCACGATAATTATGTTACAAGACAGTTTGCTCCCCTGAGTACAATCTTATTTTTCTCATGTACAACGTGATTTCTTCCACAAGTATAGTTACAAAAAATTACCGAAAGTAAGAGACCCAAGTAAGAGACCAAACCGACATAACCTTCTTTCAAACCTCATATCTTCCCCGACTCATAATGGTTCGACATCTTATAAGCTACCGGTGACGACATTCATGAACGTCGTCTGGAACGGTTCCCCTTTAATACACAATGGCTTCCGCGACGTCTATATATATAACGACCCTTCACAACCTCTCAAGGTACATATCATTCTAACTTCTTTAGTCACCTCAAGCTTTCGAGGAGTTGGATAGCTAACTGATCCGAGTTGAGGGATAAGGAGTTCAAGGTTCTGGGTTCAAATCCGGAGAAAAGAGAAAACTAATCTAAAAACTTATTAGTAACATTTTTCATTCAAAAAATAAAAACTCACCTTAATCTACTGACTTTGACATCAAAGTGTTTATAGATACCATTCTCCTACGCAACCATCTCCACATCAGATTCCAACCACCACCTCCATCACATAACATTTTCTTCAAACGATCCACCACCAAATGAGCTCCTTTATCCTCTTCGGGTAAACCTTGAGTATGTTCAGAACATTGTCTAGATGTGTAGAATTAATTCAGACATATTTAAATGTTTTTAAGTAGAATTAATTTTGTAACCAAAATTGATTCTAATTCGAAGAAATAATTTAGAGTTTTCATCTCTCTTTAATTTATTTTTAGTCTTCAAATAATTTTTAAACTCATTTTTACATAAAAGCATTTAAACATAAATTACTTTTATAGTCGGAAACAATTTTTATAAATTTAATTCTTTAAAAACAATTTTTGATGCTATCAAAACACACTACATTTTAAAATTTCAATGAAATTATGATGTCAAGTAATTTTATCAAATTCGCCGTTAATTTAATCATATACTCAAAAATATTTGCTTAAAAGAACAACATTCTATAAAAGAAACAAAGGTGTGTTTCTCATTCGTAAGTAGTATTTTATTACACAAAATACCGTATAAAAAAAACATTGGTTATTTATAAAAATAAAATAGAATTGTACCATGACAAAAAAAAATCCGACAACAATCAAATAACTTTTCCAATAAAAATGATATGTGTAAATAATTTTAGAACAATTTTTAAGATAACCCTCTCGCCTACTCTCACCCTATTCTATCTCTCTTGCTTTCTCTCTTCATCTTTGTATTGTATTTGTCCCAAAAAATGGAAGAAAATAGTGTCTTAAGAGTTGTCGTAAATAGTTATTTTCTAGAGGTATCGCAAAGTAGTTATATAAATATTATATCTTTTCACAAATGATTATGACAACCATAGAGTCATGATTATAATCAGATTCATGGTTTTAATGTTTGTTGTAGACATACATGTTGGCATTGTAGCCCTTGTACGGGTCAAAACTGAACAGCCCCACAACGAACCCGTAATTGTAAATGCCTTATCCTGTTTCTGTTT
This sequence comes from Medicago ruthenica, assembly GCA_018208015.1. NCBI lineage: Eukaryota > Viridiplantae > Streptophyta > Magnoliopsida > Fabales > Fabaceae > Medicago > Medicago ruthenica. Next base: position 48,722,622 of record CM031373.1, on the reverse strand, counting down.
GTAGGTAGTGGACCTGCTGCTACATCATCACAAAAAATTGCTACTCTAATGAATCCAATTCAAAGAGGAATTGCCGACATATTCAATTCTCAATTTTTTGAATCATGTGTCATCAACAATTTACCTAGCTACCAAACTGTGAAATGCTTCCATCTACGATTCTAAAGCCTTTGTTTCTATTGTAAAATTTAGTGACTACTTTGACTTGTAGATAAAAAATGTAATGAAGTAATAAAGTAATGCTTGTTCAATTTTTTGAAAAATGCTATTTGGTCCGTCCCTTTTAATAGGAGTAGTTTACAAAAATCACGGGTATTAAGAAATGTTGTTGAAGTAATAAGGTTGTTTTAAATGTGTGTGACTATTATTAGATTACCCTTAATTAAATATATATTTAATGTTAACTTTTAATATACCAAGACAAATTGATTGTATTAATAAGACGTATATTTGGAAAAAGTAATCAATGCATCTAGGAATTTGTATATAATCTTATATATAGCGACAAAACTTTTTTTTTGTAAACTACTCATATAAAAAGGGACGATAGGAGTATCTTGTGTTTTGACGCATAAGTTAAAAAACTAAATTCAATAAAAAAAAAGGTAAAAAACTAAATATAGAAGTTTTTTCTTGGAGAATGTGCTTTCAATGTCTTAAAAGTTTGAAAAGATATATTTTCAATATAAAAATTATTTTTTATTTCCATTTTAAACCTCTTAACTTGTACTCTTAGGACACAAGTTAGCATGACCCCAATTTTTTTCACATCAATAGATAAGTTGTAAGAGTATAATCTTGTGATCCCAAAGTAAAAAATTCAAATGATTATTTATGTCACTTTAATTAACAAAAAATGTCTTCATTTTTCTATTTTTTTCAAAAAATATTCTGAGAATTTGTACTATACTCTTGCCACTAAGTTATATATAAACGCAAATGAGATTAAAAAATGTTTTTATGCTATGATGTTGGACAAGATGACACATGAGATTAAAAAAGTAGCAAAAGAGTTGTTGGGATAATTAAAAGGTTTTGGACCTAGGGGTAAAAAATCTTCGTGGTGGAATGACAATGTTCAAAGTAAAGTTTACATCAAAAATGAATGTTTTAAAGATTGATTCAGGTGTAAAAATGTCAAAACTTGGGATAAATATAAGATAGCTAAGAAAGAGACCAAGAAGTCGGTGAGTGAAGCAAAAACTCAAACTTTTGATGAATTATACCAATCTTTAGGTACCAAGGAAGGAGAAAAATGTATATATAAGATTGCTAAAGGATGTGAAAGAAAGACAATATACCTAGATCAGGTGAAGTGTATTAAAGATGAAGATGATATAGTTTTGGTTTAGGAAAGAGATATAAAGAATAGATGGAACAAGTATTTCCACAACCAATTTAATAAAGGATATGAGATTTTACCAGACTCTAACAGGCTAGACATCAAATAGGAGGATTGAAACTATAACTAGTATTGTCGGATTCAAGAACACGAGGAAAAAAAAGGTTGAAAAGGATGAGAAATGGCAAGGTAGTTGAGCCATAAAACATACCTATTGAAGTGGGGAAGGATCACTTTAATTTTGATCTATAAGAACAAGATGGATAAACAAAATTGCGTGAATTATATGAGAATTACTTATATTGAAGTGGGGAAGGATCACTTTAATGAGTCATACCATGAAGCTATGGGAAATGGTGACTGAATGAAGACTATGAAAAGAGACTCTAGTTACTGATGACCAACTTGGATTAATGCTTGGATGGTCGACTATAAAAGTGATCTACTTACTTAGATGTGGGATGGAGTGAGATCGGACGGATAAAAAGACTTGCACTTAGTTTTCATTGATTTGGAGAAGGCGTATGACAGAGTGCCTAAATCGATTTTGTGGAAAGCCGTAGAGAATAAATAGGTTATGATTGCTTATATTAGAGCTATCTAGGATATGTATGAGGGAGCTTCAACTAGTATAAGAACACACAATGCAACTACCAACAATTTTCCAATAAAAATATGATTGCACCGAGGCTCAACCCAAAGCCCTAACCTTTTTACTTTAGGTTTGGATGTACTTACAGAACACATCCTAGAGTTAGCACCGAGATGTATGCTTTTTGCAGATGATATAGTCATGCTTGGAAAGTCAAGGGAGGAATTGAATGTGAGGTTATAGACTTGGAGACAAGCCTTAGAAGCGTATGGCTTCCGCCTGAGTAAAATCAAGACAGAGTATATGGAATGTAACTTCAGGAAAGGCGAAGTTGTTCTATCTTGGAGGTGAAAGTTGGAGATCAGATCATACCCTAAGTTACACAGTTTAAATATCTTTGTCCATAGTACAAAATGATGGAGAAAAAAAAGCAGAAGTAGATAATCGTATTTAAGTTGGGTGGTTGAAATGGAGAAGTGGCTCAGGGACAAAAGGAAAGGTAGAGAAAATAGAGAAACTCTAATATTCTTAAAGAAATTCTGATATTTGAATGTTTCAGTGCTTGAATTCTTGAATATGCCAAAACACATGGTGATGAGCCTTATTTATACTACTCTAGTAAGGCTCCACATAGAAAGATCTAAAAACATTTAATGCTACTACTTAATTACACGAACTATCTAGAGATACTAATATCTAGTTCATGTAGCTAGAAAGTTATAGAGATATTAAGATGTTCCTAGTTATTATGACTTTATTTAGTAGTATTCTGAGCTCCATCAAAAAATAATTGTTTAGAAGAAACTGAGTTTAATTTTAAAGTATGATAATTATTGATCAAACTTTATGTATCTCTCGTAAGGCTCTGAATTATCAGACCATTTTTCTGAAAACTATATATATTTACGAAAAATATATATAGTTAACAAAAAATATAAGTAGTTAACAAAAAATAGAAAAACAAGCATGCATGCATGCATTGATACATATTTACGAAAAATACTCAATGTCAATAATTAAGCCAGCATTGTTAGAAAAAAATCGTGTCTCACTTGTTTACTTTATTTAAAATCTAAAATAATTAAAAATTGTTGGAACACTAGTGAATATGAGTGGAAGTTGGAAAGAATAAACACATGTCCCTTGGGAAAGAACTAGTGTTGGTATGAATTGAAAAATGTCCCACATTGGATAGGACATACCCACTAGTAGTGTTTATATAAGTGGGGGTGACCTCCAAGGGTGTGCCCTTGGGGTACCCACTTTTGCGAACGGGTGAGCGCTTACGAAAATATATATATCACGCGCGACGACGACGCCGACGCCGCCGTCCGTCCGGCTGGGCTTGGGTCCGGGTCAAAAAAGAATATATTTTTTTGAAACCTGAAATTGTTAAATTAATTTTTTTATTAATTTAATAATTATCTGAAAGCGCTCTACGGATAATGATAAACTTCATTCCGATCCGATCCAACAGAATATCCGGAAATCCTTTCGGATATATCCATTCGTTGATCCAATCCGCATGCTTAAAGATTAAGTTAATCCGTTTAACTTAATCCCAAAAATCACGTCGGATTTGTTACGAACTCTCCCTATAAAAGGAGAGCTCGGCCTCACTTATTCCTCACCCCAAAAATCACAGTTGATGCTTTCTGTGCTTTTCTTCTCTTCTCCCTCCTTCGACTTGTGTTGACGAGTCCTTCTTCTTCTACTCCTTTCTGTCCCTTCGGTTTCGAGTGGTCTTCGTACCATATAGAGTGGTTTAATACCATATTGAGGGTGTAAATTCTCGAACGATTACTTACGGTGCAGTACGTAATCGAACAGGTGAACTGGGCTGTTTTATCCTGGAGGCGGCGCGGTTGTTAGTCTACCTTGCACAAACTCGGGTAGTGCCGCGAAACGTCTTAAAGAGAGCGACCTGGTCGTGACTCAACCCGGTAATATCTTCGGTGGTAAATTCTGATTTTTTACAAGGTATTTTTTCTAAACTCGAAAACAACAATTTTAAGACGTTTCGAAAACACCATGACTACCGAAGAAATTACCGCGTCTGGAACAGCTGTTGACTTTAATAAGCCGTTTCGGTTTCATGGCAGTCACTTCAAACGCTGGCAACAAAAGATGTTATTTTTTCTAACCACGAAAAAGGTTGCCAACGTCTTGAATGAGGACATACCAGTGATACCGGAGAGTTCGGTTCCAAGTGGATCGAATAATAACGATAAGAGTCCTATGGATACAGGCACGTCTGCTCCCGCAGATACGACTGATCCTACTGAGAAGGATAAACATGCTGAGATGGTGAAACAGGCCAACATAGACATCGCCCTCTGGAAAGATAATGATTATCTATGTAAGAATTATATTCTTAATGGACTCGGAGATGATCTGTATGATCTGTACAGGCTCTACGATACTGCTAAACAGGTTTGGGATGCGCTTCAGAAAAAATATGATACTGAAGAGGCCGGATCAAAGAAGTATGTTGTCAGCCGATACCTGAACTACAAGATGACTGATGACAAATCCGTGGAGGCTCAATCTCATGAAATTCAGAAGATAGCTCACGAAATTTTTTGCTGAAGGTATGAAGCTACCCGAACAATTTCAAATTGCTGTTGTTATTGATAAATTGCCTCCTGCCTGGAAGGACTTCAAGAATACCCTTAGGCACAAAACTAAGGAGTTTTCTCTTGAAAGTCTGATTACTCGCCTTCGAATTGAAGAAGAAGCGAGGAAACAAGATCTAAAAGAAGAGGTGTTTGCTGTCTCGAACAACAACACTAAAAAGAAATTTGTAGGTGCTGTTCTGAAGCCTAATGGCAAACAATTTAAGAATCAGAACCGCCCTGCAAATAAGAATTCCAATCGGAATAAGAATGGGAACCCCCCAAAGGCCCAAAATCAGCAACCACCAAAGAGTGACACGGCTCAACCGTTCAATTGCTACAATTGCGGACAACCAGGTCATATGGCACGCAAGTGCAGGAACAGATCTAACAGACCGGCTCAGGCTCACTTAACAACTGAAGAGCAGCCGTACACCGCTATGATAACTGAAATCAATATGGTTGGTGGATCTGATGGATGGTGGATAGACACTGGCGCCTCTCGCCATGTCTGCTTTGACCGTGCTATGTTTAAAACATACACTACTGCTGAAGATCAGAAGGTGCTGTTGGGAGATTCTCACACCACTGAAGTCGCTGGAATCGGAGACGTGGAGCTGAAGTTTACCTCCGGGAAGACTCTGATATTGAAGGATGTAATGCACACTCCAAAGATTAGGAAGAATCTTGTTTCTGGGTTTCTTTTAAATAAGGCTGGGTTTGAACAGATTATAGCTGCTGATATGTACTCTATTACTAAAAATGGGGTTTTTATTGGGAAAGGGTACGCCACTGATGGCATGTTTAAATTGAATATTGATATGAATAAAATTTCTTCTTCTGCTTATATGCTGTGTGATTTTAATATTTGGCATGCACGACTCTGTCACGTAAACAAACGAATTATATCTAATATGAGCGGTTTAGGATTAATTCCAAAAATATCTTCTAATGATTTTGAAAAATGTCAGTTTTGTAGTCAAGCAAAAATAACAAAAGACTCGCATAAATCAGTAACAAGAGAAACTGAACCATTTGATTTAATTCATTCTGATATATGCGAACTTGATGGTAACTTGACTAGAAACGGACAAAGATATTTTATTACCTTCATTGATGACTGCTCCGACTACACTTATGTGTATCTAATGAAAAATAAAAGTGATGCGCTTGATATGTTTAAAATACTTGTTAAAGAAATTGAAACTCAATTCAATAAAAGAATCAAGCGTTTTCGTAGTGACAGAGGCACTGAATATTTATCACACACATTCAATGAGTATTATAAAGAGCTCGGAATTATTCATGAAACAACTGCACCTTATTCTCCTGAAATGAACGGTAAAGCTGAAAGAAAAAATAGAACCTTTACCGAATTAGTAGTTGCGATCATGCTTAATTCCGATGCAGCGCCTCATTGGTGGGGAGAAATCTTATTGACTGTTTGCTATGTGCTAAACAGAGTACCCAAAACTAAGAACAAAGTTTCTCCTATGAAATTTTGAAGAAAAGACAACCCAACTTGTCTTATTTTCGAACTTGGGGTTGTTTAGCCTATGTTAGGATACCTAACCCCAAGAGAGTTAAACTCGCCAGTAGAGCCTATGAATGTGCATTCATTGGTTATGCCTTAAATAGTAAAGCATATAGGTTTTATGACCTAAAAGCTAAAGTGATCATAGAATCGAATGACGCTGGTTTCTATGAAACGAAATTCCCCTTCAAATCAAGAGATAGTGGGGGCAATAGTGGGGGCACAAGTATGAACACTACACCTGATCACACTCCAGTAATCAGAGATAGTGATGAAAACATCCAACCAGATGTTATAGAACTTCGAAGAAGTAAGAGAGCAAGAACTGCTAAAGAGTATGGACCCGAATATGTGGCCTATACATTAGAAGAGGATCCATCGACTCTAAAGGAAGCCTTGTCTTCCTTAGATGCTGACTTATGGCAAGAAGCCATAAATGATGAAATGGATTCTCTACAGTCTAACGGAACCTGGCACTTGGCTGAACTTCCTCCAGGCTGCAAACCAATAGGTTGTAAATGGGTTTTGAAAAGGAAACTGAAACCTGATGGATCTATTGATAAATACAAGGCTCGCCTTGTAGCCAAAGGTTTCAAACAAAGAAAATATAGATTTTTTCGATACCTACTCACCAGTTACTCGAATCACATCCATAAGGGTACTAATTTCCTTAGCTGCCATTTATAACTTAATTGTACACCAAATGGATGTGAAAACTGCCTTTTTAAATGGTGAGCTGGAAGAAAAAATCTATATGGAACAACCTGAAGGTTTTGTAATCCCTGGACAGGAAAAGAAGGTCTGTAAGTTAGACAAATCTCTGTACGGTCTAAAACAAGCCCCTAAGCAATGGCATGAAAAGTTTGACAACTTAATGACTTCGAATGAGTACAAAGTGAATGAAAGTGACAAATGTATTTATTACAAGTATGAAAATAACATTTGCACAATCATATGTCTCTATGTAGACGACTTACTCATATTTGGATCAAACATTCCTGCCATAAATTCTGTGAAATCACTGTTGAGCAAAAACTTTGATATGAAAGACCTAGGAGAAGCTGATGTAATTCTTGGCATTAAGATTACAAGGTCAGAAAAAGGAATTTCCTTGGATCAGTCTCACTACGTTGAGAAGATCCTGAGGAAATATAACTATTTTGACTGTAAACCTGCAAGCACACCCTATGATCCAAGTGTAAAACTCTTTAAGAACACTGGAGATGGTGTTAGACAAACTGAATATGCGAGCATCATTGGCAGTCTCAGATATGCCACTGACTGTACTAGACCCGACATAGCCTATGTCGTGGGACTCTTATGCAGATTTACAAGCCGGCCAAGCAATGAGCATTGGCAGGCGATTGAGAGAGTCATGAGATACCTAAAAAGAACTATGACTTTAGGACTGCATTACCAAAGATATCCTGCAGTACTTGAAGGGTATAGTGATGCAGATTGGAACACCTTATCAGATGATTCCAAAGCGACCAGTGGCTATATATTTAGCATAGCTGGAGGAGCTGTTTCTTGGAAATCTAAGAAACAAACCATTCTGGCTCAGTCCACAATGGAATTTGAGATGATAGCACTAGCTACTGCTAGTGAAGAAGCAAGTTGGCTAAGATGCTTGCTAGCTGAGATCCCTTTATGGGAAAAACCGTTACCAGCTGTGTTAATTCATAGTGATAGTACCGCGGCTATCGCTAAGATTAAGAATCGTTATTACAATGGTAAGCAACGACAGATAAGGCGAAAACACAGCACGATTAGAGAATTTCTCTCTAATGGAGCGGTTATAGTTGATTTTGTACGTACGACTGAAAACTTAGCTGATCCTTTGACGAAAGGACTAACCAGAGAGAAAGTCCAAAGTACATCCAGTAGGATGGGACTAATGCCTATAGATCACTAAATGATGGTAACCCGACCTACATGACTGGAGATCCCAAGACTTAGGTTCAATGGGTAATAACAAGTCATGAAGTGATAGAACATGCTATGATAAGACAAAGGAAGCATGATCCTGCAGTGAAAGAAGGATGAGATAATAGAAACTCTTAATGAGATCTATACTCTATATTGAGTGGGGTACATAGCTACAGGAGTACCCTTGATAGACTCACCTATACGGATGTGGAACTGAGGCCGGTTCCTATGGAATTTCGAGGCAGAATTCCTAGAGCGTTCGTTAAAACCGGGATAGACGTGCAGGGCCATAAACGCACGGGCTTTAGAATACACCTTATGAAAAGGTTTGTGTGTGGGTTCTATGTCTGAGATAGAGTTCAATGCTGTAGGCAACTCTTGTTAAATCGGAATAGTATCCGCTATGCAAAGGTTCAAGTTGTAGGCGACACCTTTGTTTACTAGCAACCTTACTGAGACGTCTTTGGCGTTATTTCTCGAAACCATTTTTAAACTCAAGTGGGGGATTGTTGGAACACTAGTGAATATGAGTGGAAGTTGGAAAGAATAAACACATGTCCCTTGGGAAAGAACTAGTGTTGGTATGAATTGAAAAATGTCCCACATTGGATAGGACATACCCACTAGTAGTGTTTATATAAGTGGGGGGTGACCTCCAAGGGTGTGCCCTTGGGGTACCCACTTTTGCGAACGGGTGAGCGCTTACGAAAATATATATATCACACGCGCGACGACGACGACGCCGCCGCCGTCCGTCCGGCTGGGCTTGGGCTTGGGTCCGGGTCCGGGTCCGGGTCCGGGTCAAAAAAGAATATATTTTTTTGTCACCTGAAATTGTTAAATTAATTTTTTTATTAATTTAATAATTATCTGAAAGCGCTCTACGGATAATGATAAACTTCATTCTGATCCGATCCAACAGAATATCCGGAAGTCCTTTCGGATATATCCATTCGTTGATCCAATCCGCGTGCTTAAAAGATTAAGTTAATCCGTTTAACTTAATCCCAAAAATCACGTCGGATTTGTTACGAACTCTCCCTATAAAAGGAGAGCTCGGCCTCACTTATTCCTCACCCCGAAAATCACAGTTGATGCTTTCTGTGCTTTTCTTCTCTTCTCCCTCCTTCGACTTGTGTTGACGAGTCCTTCTTCTTCTACTCCTTTCTGTCCCTTCGGTTTCGAGTGGTCTTCGTACCATATAGAGTGGTTTAATACCATATTGAGGGTGTAAATTCTCGAACGATTACTTACGGTGCAGTACGTAATCGAACAGGTGAACTGGGCTGTTTTATCCTGGAGGCGGCGCGGTTGTTAGTCTACCTTGCACAAACTCGGGTAGTGCCGCGAAACGTCTTAAAGAGAGCGACCTGGTCGTGACTCAACCCGGTAATATCTTCGGTGGTAAATTCTGATTTTTTACAAGGTACTTTTTCTAAACTCGAAAACAACAAAAATGTAGAAGACGAAGTTTAAAGTTAAAATAAAATAATAATGCCAAGTTTCATTTATTCTACAATTTAGCAATTTATTGATATATTCATTTTGTGTTCTACATCAATACAAAGTTGAAGCTAAAAAAGCAGTCTTAAGTTGTTGAAATATTTCAATGGCTTTAATGAAGATTCTTTTTTTCTTTTACCATAAAATTTGTGAAAATAAGGCTTAGCAATAAAGTAGAAAATGATTTCTTGCGTGTATATTAACTATTTATATTGAAAATATATTATGAAGACATTCACCACTAACGAAAATACGAAATTATGGAAGAGTTTCATCAAATAAAAAAAAAAATCAAAGAACATCATGATCTTGTTGGCTTGGATTTTGTATGTATTTTTTTGTATGATATATGGTTTGGTTTGAGTGGCGAGGGGCTTAGACATAAGTGGTCACAAGTTCAATCTATGTCGCTTACATTTAGAAAAAATTCGATTTTGAGATGAAAACTCACGTTGTGAGTCCAACAAGTTTTTCGACAGAGTTAAATCATTGTATCTTAACATGGTTATGAAATCAATATCAATGTTGTTTATCATATGATATATTTTTGTCACCCTCAATAATTTGTTTTGGTTCTGTCCCTATCAGTCATCATTTTTTATCATCTCGGATCAGAAAGAAATACACATACAAGGTTATTTTCAAAATTACAAATTTAGAATAATATTTTTGAACTCATCAAATATTTTAAAAGAAAATAGTTGGAAACACGATATAAACACTCAACCTTCACAGCTTCACTATATAAAATCACCATAAAACTCAAATTATTTAGATCATCCAAAATATTGACCCTCTTTGAAGTTGAAAAGAAGTAATAATGTAATAATTCAAAGCATCACCATGAAAGTGATTATATGATTTTTATCATTTTATGTAAGAGGATACACATAAACTCGAGTATAATGATAATAGAGGACACGAAAAATTAGTTTTAAAAAATAATTAAATGAGTCCTTTTAAATGGATGGCAATTCGTTCTTACTTTTTGGAAAGTTGACATATCAAATCCAGAGAAATGGGAATCTAGTCATTTCTTATATTTTTATTTTCCATCTTACATAAGCAAAATTTGTTGCCGAAAAGCTGCTTTGGAATATTTAGTTTATCTCTTTGTCAACCAAACTGATAAGTATTTCATTATCCATATATCGATATCACATAATGCTAAAAAATATCAACAAAAGATTTATAATATAAAAAATTGAATAAGTATTGTTCAAATTTTATAGTATATAATACTAATAAAATATAATAAAATTTATTTTAAAACATGAATTCGAAATGTAATAATTTCAAAATAATAAAATTGAATTTAATACCCCCTCTATCCTATATTTCCTATCTAATTTGAAAACAAATATGATAAAATAAACTTTGAATGTTACATTAATCAATATATATAGTCTAATTCTACATATCAAGTATTATAATGTTCTATATCACTACTATACTATGTATTTATGATAATTGTTAACATCAAAGAGCAAAACAACTAAACCATGAATGTTTCACCTATTAAACTTCTAAATAGATGGAGCTTCGGTCCTCTTTGTAATAAAAAATAAACAAATTTTTAAATAGATAAGTGTTTATAGAGAAAGATGTCGATATAAATATATTAAAAACCGTTTTGAAGTGGACTTTTTTATTGGACAAAATTCAATACTACATCCTCTAGGCTATATAAGTCATACATCATCTATCAAAGTATGCGTCATTCTAAACTTCACATTCACCTTAAACATTGAGCGTCATAATGTTTGCATGTATCTTCTCACTATCAAACATAATCTAATTAAGCTAAATAATGAATGTGGTATATTTAGACATATTAATTTTCAACAAAAAAAAATCTAAAACAATTAATTGATCATTTGTTCTTAAATCAAATGGCCGGTTTGAGAGGTCAAATCAGACCAAGTGTGCCGGAGTCATATTCTAATTTATGTTTGTTGTCTGCAATATTATGTTTAAATCCACAATTTAATATGATTACCAAAAAATCATATTTATAATATAGTATAAAGCAATAAACACCAATACTTTCTACCTAAGATAGTCACTATCCCTCATAATTTAGATGCAACATAACCCACGCATCATACCCAGGGCCGGCCCTGGCCAAGTGCAACAAGGCCCTTGGCACAGGGCCACACACTTAGAGGGGCCTCAAAATTTTAAAAAAGGGAAAAATACTTGTGCCTACGGACAAATCCGTCACTAAATGTCATTTTTCCGTAGGTAAAAGTCTAGACGACAACAATTTTGCTGTCGATTATGAATTGTCCATAAGTAAAAGTCTATTTATATGTAGGTAAATGTCATGTTTGAACCATTGCTCATATATTTAACTACAACATAATTGTTTATCACTATAAATAGTGTTGGATTTTTTTTTCAATTCTTTTTAAATGAAAATTGTCATGTCTGTAACCGGGCCTCCGAATTGTCGGGAACGGCCCTGATCATACCATGCTGGTCTTTTTTTTTTCCTTCTTTAAAATATATTGAAGTCGATGTCGTAGGTATGAAGTATATCAATTATCGTGTAAAGGTGACTAATATTATTATTGGAGAATCTAGTAATCACACAAAGTGTTTATATTCTCTCCTTTTAATTACGGTATTTTTACCACATATAAGGGTCAGAGAAGGAGTCTCAAACAAGTTGTTTAAAATGTTCAAATTTCATACTACTTGGACCAAATAAGACATGCTAATTTTGAGAATATATTTTTAGAAATCGTTTTTTTTTTTTCGATTCAAAAATATGAGTTTTGGATTCTCTAAAGTGAATAAAGTGTAAAGTTATAAAATTAAAGGTTGTTATTGTAACAAATTTATAATTTGTTATGATATAACTATAATATCTACCTTTAGTTTTTAAATTGACGGTTGATATTACTTACTTTACACTTTAAACTTAATCACTTAAGAGGCCTAATCCAGAAACATGTATGTGTTATGTTATGTACATATCTTCATAAATAAAAAACAAAGTGATAACAATTAATCAATTTCAAATTAAAACTAAAAATACAAGCAAAACCGTATTTCCTTTTAAAATGATATATATGGTCTTAAATTTTCCATTTGATTAATTTTTTGAACTCAGCCTTTGGAATTTTTAAGTTTCACAATTTCCATTACTAAAAGTAAAGTTTCTTAATCAAGATATGGTATGATGAGAAGAACTATGTCAATAATTAATACATTAAATCTAATTTTTCTAGTTACAAATTATGTGTTTTATTTTTAAAATTTTCTGTTTGTCCTTTCATCCTAGCTGGAGTAATTGCAACTCTTCCTCGTTCAAATACAACTCCATGAGATTCCTTTGGTTGCTGATATATAAAGTTCCAAATCCTGCTGATACTGTGTTTTACCTTTACGTGAAACCAAGTTGGAATAATTTTAAAATTGAATATATATATTAAAATCAACCTAAGTGCATCAATTGCATATTTATATGCTATATCTGAATCTGATCAAGAAATTAATCACTTAATTATTGAACAAATTGCTAGGCCTAAGGTTGCTGTCGCTTAATAGTTTGCGCCGGCAGCAAATAATACAAACAAGATACTACTCCGTCCCAAAATATAAGTAAAAATGAGTCAACATAAGTTGATGTATTTGGTACAAATTTTGAACCAAATACATTAACTTTTGTTGACCAATTTTTGCTTATATTTTGGGACAGAGGGAGTACATTCTACCAAGTGATTAAAAGTTAAATAATGACATGTCTCAATCTCAATTTATGATCACTCTCTTCATTATTGGGATTACTAATATAAAATAATTATTGAATATATAATTAAACACAAATCGACGTGTCCGATGAGATCACATTGAAAATAATTTAATTAAGATCTAAACATATGGAACCTATATATATTAATATTGCATGCTTGGGAGAGGGATATGTAGAATATTTATTAATTTAATATCTAATCAAAAAATAATACTATATGTGACATTGACCCAAGGCTTCTGACTCAATATTTCAATTGTTGCTTGACGCACCCTCAAAGTTAGCCATGCCTAGGTGGTGTGCCCAACTGGCTAAGATGAATGAACAATGCAAGTATATGTGTAGACATAAATGTAGTTTAAGCCTCTCAAAAAGGACCAACGATTTTATGTTCAAACCGAGTGACTTTGGTGTTAAAAGTTTTGAGCACTTAGAATTTTTGAAGTTTAGATTAAAGAGTTAATTTGAATTTATAAAGCTCCAATAATTAGGCTCAATTTTGTTAGTGCAGCAATTGTGTTTCTTGCTTTACACGCAATCAACTTGAATGAATGAAATCTAAAGAGAAAGAATGAAATTAGAGGATGATGATGAAGATAGAGAGAAGATGAGTTTGTTGTAAGTTGTAACTATATTTAATTGATTGATTAAAATGAGAGTTTAAAACTTATTTATACAAAAGTAACATGTTGGTTAAATAACTAGAGATAACCAACTAACAGAAGCTTAACCAAAGCTTAACAACTTTGTAACTAACATTTATTAAATACTCCCTCCGTTTCTTTTTAATTGTCACGTTAGAAGAAATTTTTGTTCCTTTTAACTGTCACTTTCAAAGTTCAATGAAACTTTAAATATTGTTTTACCAATATTATTCTTAGTTATTTATTACGGAGAGAGAAATATGTGAGATGATATATTAAATGAATAAGACTATTATAGTAAAAATATAAATTATTGTATCAAAAGTAGTGACATTTATTAATTGTCTTGGTTTGTGTAAAATGTCAAAAAGTGACAATTAAAAAGTAACAGATGTAGTATTATGGATTAACTAACTACAAACATTTGGATTGAGTATTATTTAAAGTAATTTTTTTTTGAACAAGCCAAAATGGAATATAATAATAGAAACAATGAGTCCCTCCTAGCACAAGGTGTGCCAGAAGAAAACTTGAAACAAACAGTCACCAGTCAAAAACATACAAAAAGAAAAACCAATGACACTTAGCCGATACCCATACAAACAAGTGGGTTCGACCACCACAAATGAGAACAAAAGCCAAGGTTAACATTAGAGGCTTTTAGCCACAAAAAAGAATTCACTTTAACTTTATCCAGCAATTGGTGAGTAGTGCTTGGCGTGGCACTGAAAATGCGTTTATTCCGTTCGTTTCATAACACCCACACACAACAAAGGCAAATAAGATGCAGAAAGGAGCGACGAGCACGCAAGCCTCCAGAAGAATGAGTGAACTGGACAAGGTGATCAGGTATCCTCCGCGGATCAGCCGATGATATACCAATCCAAGACCTAACCAAATTCCACAAAGGTGTAGTAACAGGACATTCAAGGAACACATGGAGAGCCGTTTCCAAACCCCCGCAACCTGACGCACAAAATTGAGAATCCTAGGGAATGATGTTACGCGTCACCAAATTATCCTTAGTCGGCAACCTGTTACGGAGAAGCCTCCAAGCCAAGACAGAGACCTTCAAAGGCACCTGTTTGTGCCAAATATAGTCAACAGTAGCATCCACAGCAATGAAAACCTGAGACGTAAGTAGACTGTATGCAACCCTCACAGAGTAGCCTCCACTAGGATCATGCCTCCATAGCCAAGTATCTGAAATGTTAGAGGACAAAGAAAAACCCGAAAGTAAAGTAGTGCATTCCCCTAACAACTCCTCCTCTCATGCCCTCAACTGACGACGCCAATGCCAAGTCGCCCCCCATCCTCCCACCCCAACGCGCGCATACCCGCCACCGTACACGACTTGTTAGTAGCCAAGTCGAAGAGGCGCGGGTACTTCCCACACAGAGGTACCCCACCTAACCAAGGATCCGTCCAGAAAAGCGTATCCACACCAGTGCCAACCCTCCTCACAACACTATCTGCAAACCAACCTCCGCCAATGTTAGTCGTAGTATTGCAGCAACAAACGAGGTAAGTATTTTTGTATCGTCTCCACAGGGATTGGTGCGCTATCTCGAACCATTCAACAATCGATATCGTTTTGAGTTAGGGTTTTCATAACTTGGTTGCATAAACTAATGTAATGTAAAAACAGAAATACACGACAAATAATAGGGAATAAAAGCGTTGGAATAGGAGTTCATCAATCTTGCATCGAATATAATCTAAAAATCATGCATATGAATTTTAGCGTTTTAGCGAAAATATCACGTATCGCTCGACAACATCATTGATTTCCCAAATGACATCGTGAGATCGATCGTATCGTTTAATCGACGATTTCCCAATCAATCAAACGATCCGAAAGCATTACGATCCGAAACTTTATGCGATTATCAAAACCCAAATCCATTTCTAGATTTTCTTATTTTGATAGAAGATTATTCTAAACATAGATTCAAAAGTATTTGTCAATATCAATTGAATCAAGCATAAGAATGAAAATCAAGAATAACTTCAAAGACACATAAATTGCTAAAATCATATTATTGCATAATCAAAGTTTACATCAAAACTAGAAAGATTACCTCCAATCCCAACAAAGGGAAGTTAGTTGTTCATTTTCATGACAACTATACAAAAGAGTATAGAAAAGATGAAGATCATAACCTAAGTCTTGATTTTCCAAAGCCTTTGGTTGATTCCACAATTCAATCACTTTTGCTCCTTGAAGATCATAGCTTCTAGCCCTAAAAACTAAGTCCTAAATATGACTGAACGAAATTAAAAAGCTATCTATGAATAATATAAAAAAAAAACTGAAACAAAGCTTAAATACTAAAAGCTGAATTTAGTATCTCGCTGAGCGAGATACTAAAAGTTCACCAGTAGTTTTCAGCCACGTCTTCAAATCTCCTTAAGCCGCCTTGGCTCGCTGAGCGAAATTTATCTCGCTGAGCGAAATCAAACTTCCCCTGTTCTGGAAAATCCCTGCCTGACTTCGCCAACCTCTCGCCAAGGGATCGTTGGGCGAAAGTGTACTTTGAAAACTCCCAAAAATCCCTGCCTGACTTCACCAAGCAGTCGCCAAGCCATCGCTGGGCGAAAGTCTTCATGCACTCTTGATGGATTCTTGCTAATTTCAGGTCCTGGCTTGCTTTTTCCTGCATAAATGGATGGGGAAAGAAGTAAAAGCAATATTGGGCATTTGATCAGTGATTATGATCTTTTCCCATGATAACTTGCAAAACAAGCTACTTAAGTGCTTAAATTAAATATGCTTTTTAACTCATTTTTGGCACTTATCACACTCCCCAACTTAAATCTTTGTTTGTCCTCAAACAAAGGACTCAAAAGAAATGGAAAAAATCAAGGCTTTGGACAAAAGTACAATACATGCAAAGAAATGAAAAGTTTTCAGATGACATAATTCAAATGTGGATTGTGCGGGCAAATATGAAGTTTCTCATTAATCTAGATATATACTATGAATGCGGCATAAGTCCTAAACACAAAATTCAAATCATACAATGCAAGTCAATAACATAATTAACAATGAACCACACCTAACACACTTCTTTGAAAGTAAATAAGCAAATTGAAATCATGAAGTGAGGGTTTTGAACACTCATCCGGCAATTCAGCTTACATCTAGATTAAGTTATGTGTCCATCCAAATATCATCTCAAAAAGCACAAAAGCATAGATCAAAAGGTCTTTGAGGGTTGTAACTTGGCTTGGTTACAAAAGAATTGTCATATGTGGGATATTGAATTCAAATGGCCAAGCAAGAGGAACATTCATTCTATTTACACACTTCCTCCAAAATTTCATTATCAACCCTTGGTGATTTTACAAGTATAACTTTGATCTTGACAACTTTTTCTATTTATTGAAATTTTCTCTTTTTTTTTTTCTTTTTCTTTGTTCCTTTTCTTTCTTTTTTTTTTCTTTTTTTTTCTTTTTCTTTCTCTTTTTCTTGTTGTCAAGATCAATTTCAAAATTCACCAATTACTTGACATACAATACCTCCCTTTTCTCCCCAACTTATACAAAGTGATACCCTAATAGAATGTTCCCTTATCAATAGGCAAGGGACATATAAACATGATGGTTAAGGGTTCAAAATGAAAGTAAAAATATCAGAATCCTATAGTGATTTAACTATGAACTGGATTTTGAAAAACTTGGGCAAATTCACTAAGCATTGTGCTTATGAATATTGGCAGTTCATAGTTAACGATTCTGATTCATTAGGCTCAATGGGGTTATCAGATACTCACTCTCTCACAGGGTAGGCTTTTTGTGGTCAAGTGTTTCTACTCATTTTCAAAAGAATGCCTTGATCATTTCTGTGCTTTCATACGATTCAAAACAATTATCAGATTTAACATAAAACAATCAAGTGAAACAATGAATGCCGGTCTCCTGCATATATGTAAAGCACTTGAGGGCTCCTCACATTTAGGCTAGTTCTAAGTGGTTCACATAATAAGCATGTTATCGCGTAAAATTGTATGAGAAAAATGGTGTGTAAAGTACTCATTTCAAATTCAAGTACACACCTAGAAAAGCAAGAGACAAGTAACTTGGCTTTGCACTTTGAAACAATTTCTAACATTATCATTATCATGCATCTGATACTTTGCTGTTAAAGAGCTTATCAGTAAGCTTCGCTCAGCGAAGTACTACCTCGCTCAGCGAGAATGACAGGTTTCAGAATTTTCAAAAATGCAGCATTTCAAAAGACTTGCCAATATCAGCTTCACCTATAATTACTAAAAAGCATTAATAAAGCATAAATACTTACAAAGTTGGGTTGCCTCCCAACAAGCGCTTGTTTTACGTCATTAGCTCAACGCCTGATTCGTTAGGGCGGCCAAAATGAGACGGAACGCACATCAGCTAAAGTATTCCTTTGCTTTGGGAGGAATTCCATGAACTTGTGGTATGACTGATGTGGAGTCCAGAACCTCCCTAACCAGAGTAAATTGAGCAAGGAACAAATACAATCTTGTACAAGCTCAAGTTCCGCCTTGCTCACTTGCATCCCCTCCTTTTTACAAGTTTATTCCTTGTTAAGAAACTGTCCCATCTTCTCAATATCCATCTCTTCCTCACTATCAACAACGCTGGCCTCTTCAGAATTTGACCTTTCTTGAGGAAGTTCAAATTTGTGTGGCATCTCTAATTCTTTCACTAATGTCCTTATACCACATCCTTCAAACATCGTCTCTTCCTCACTCTCATCAATATCATCTTCAACAATCTCTCCGAATTCCAAAACGGATTGATTGTTGGTCTGAACATCCATGATTCTAGGTAGAAAATTTAATTGAACCTGCAAAATCTCCATTTGGCATGACAAAGCTCTCAATCTATGGTTGGTATTTTGCATGTTGATCATGGATTGTTGCATGAACAAATTCAAGTTGTTTTCCGTTCTTGCCATTTGTTCTTCTTCAGACGGATATTGTTGATATTATTGATAGGATTCATACTCATATGGATGATAGAAGTTGAAATAATCATGATGATCAGCCATGATTTCTTTCAATGTTGTGAATCTGAAACAAGTGTAACTAACAAGAAAATTTTCTTTGCATAACAAAGAGGGTTAATGCACAAACAGTTTATAATGTACAAAAATATTAACAAGATATATACAAAAGCTCAAAACACTACCAATTATTGCGATGTTCAAAATATCTAAACACTAATCCCCGACAACGGCGCCATTTTGTTAGCCGTAGTATTGCAGCAACAAACGAGGTAAGTATTTTTGTATCGTCTCCACAGGGATTGGTGCGCTATCTCGAACCATTCAACAATCGATATCGTTTTGAGTTAGGGTTTTCATAACTTGGTTGCATAAACTAATGTAATGTAAAAACAGAAATACACGACAAATAATAGGGAATAAAAGCGTTGGAATAGGAGTTCATCAATCTTGCATCGAATATAATCTAAAAATCATGCATATGAATTTTAGCGTTTTAGCGAAAATATCACGTATCGCTCGACAACATCATTGATTTCCCAAATGACATCGTGAGATCGATCGTATCGTTTAATCGACGATTTCCCAAACAATCAAACGATCCGAAAGCATTGCGATCCGAAACTTTATGCGATTATCAAAACCCAAATCCATTTCTAGATTTTCTTATTTTGATAGAAGATTATTCTAAACATAGATTCAAAAGTATTTGTCAATATCAATTGAATCAAGCATAAGAATGAAAATCAAGAATAACTTCAAAGACACATAAATTGCTAAAATCATATTATTGCATAATCAAAGTTTACATCAAAACTAGAAAGATTACCTCCAATCCCAACAAAGGGAAGTTAGTTGTTCATTTTCATGACAACTATACAAAAGAGTATAGAAAAGATGAAGATCATAACCTAAGTCTTGATTTCCCAAAGCCTTTGGTTGATTCCACAATTCAATCACTTTTGCTCCTTGAAGATCATAGCTTCTAGCCCTAAAAACTAAGTCCTAAATATTACTGAACGAAATTAAAAAGCTATCTATGAATAATATAAAAAAAAAAAACTGAAACAAAGCTTAAATACTAAAAGCTGAATTTAGTATCTCGCGGAACGAGATTTTTCTCGCTGAGCGAGATACTAAAAGTTCACCAGTGGTTTTCAGCCACGTCTTCAAATCTCCTTAAACCGCCTTGGCTCGCTGAGCGAAATTTATCTCGCTGAGCGAAATCAAACTTCCCCTGTTCTGGAAAATCCCTGCCTGACTTCGCCAACCTCTCGCCAAGGGATCGCTGGGCGAAAGTGTACTTTGAAAACTCCCAAAAATCCCTGCCTGACTTCGCCAAGCAGTCGCCAAGCCATCTCTGGGCGAAAGTCTTCATGCACTCTTGATGGATTCTTGCTAATTTCAGGTTCTGGCTTGCTTTTTCCTGCATAAATGGATGGGGAAAGAAGTAAAAGCAATATTGGGCATTTGATCAGTGATTATGATCTTTTCCCATGATGACTTGCAAAACAAGCTACTTAAGTGCTTAAATTAAATATGCTTTTTAACTCATTTTTGGCACTTATCAGCCAACAAGACCTACCCCATCCCGAATTTTTGCAATCTCCCGCCACCACAAAGAAACACTCCTGCCCCCAACCGCCAACCGCCCTGCCTCCTTTCCATACCTAGCAACCAACACTCTATACCACAGACCTACTCTGTCAACCAACAACCTCCAACACCACTTCCTTAGTAAAGCAAGATTAAACTCCCTCAACCTCTTAACCCCCAGACCACCAAACTCCTTTCCTAAACAAATGTTATTCCAACTGATCCAAGACACTTTTCTATTTTCCTCACACCCTCCCCAAAAAAATCTAGACAGTGAAGATTCAATAAAAGAGATGATACCTGACGTGCCTTGATGTAGGAAAGAGCATAAACAGGAAGATAAGTCAGGACAGATTTAAGCAGGATCAAATGACCACCAAAAGAGAGAAAACGACTCTTCCACCCAGTCAATCGATAGCGAATGCACATCAAAATCGGATCCCAAAAAGACAAACGACGAGGGTCACCGCCAATAGGAAGGCCTAAATACATAAAAGGCACCTTCCCCACTGAACATCCCAAAACCGAAGCCGCCTCAGACAACCAGGAATCAGAAATATTCACCCCAACCAACATACTCTTATTAAAATTTACCTTCAACCCAGAGGCCCCTTCAAAAAGAACAAGCACCACCTGCAATATACGGACATTTGCCCAGCTTTTGACACCCAACAAGAGCGTATCATCCGCAAACTGAAGATGAGAAATAACCGTGTTGTCGGAAGAACCAATGATATAGCCCGTAAAAATATTAGAATGAACCATGGCAGTCATCATAACATTCAATCCCTCTGCCGCCAATAAAAAGAGGAAAGGTGAGAGTGGATCACCTTGTCTAAGGCCCCACTCCAAAGGAAACTCTGATGTCGGGCTGCCATTAACTAAAACAGAAGCTGTTGCGGAACCCACACATTCTTTGATCCATTTCCGCCACAAAGTTGGAAAAGACATCTGTCGCATAACGACATCAAGATACCCCCAGTCCACCGAGTCATAGGCTTTCTCAAAGTCAACCTTAAATAGTAAAAAGCTTTTTCTTTAATTTCTTCGCCTCATCCACCACCTAATTCGCAATCAAAATCCCATCTAAAATTTGTCTGTCTTTAATGAACGATGTTTGTGCCTCAGAAATGACACTTCCAATAACCATCCTCAGTCTATTTGCAAGAACTTTAGCCAAAATTTTGTAAAGACTTCCCACCTAAGAGATAGGCCGAAAATCAACGTGGGGAATGGAGTTTCAACACAGTCTCCAACTCTGAAGAGGGAACATGCCAAAATGTCACACACAACCTTGAAGAGTGTGTGCGTTTGGCCAAAAAATCCGCTCAACAGTTTCCCTATCTAAGCAAATGTTAGGAATATGTCACTTTAAACCAAAAATCTTCAACAACAAAGAAGCATATACACACTAATGCGAGTGATCTGAATGTTGAAGAAGGTGGAGGACTTTAAAGAATTTGTCTTGCAAATAACTTGTTGAATAGAGTTGTTGATGACCAACCTCAAACTATGATAAACACCAAATAGCTGAGCAAAAAACACATCTCTTGCCCCTCATTAGAAGAGAAGCCAAGTATTCATTCTCCCTTTTATCACGAAGAAAATTGACAGCAAGAAATTCATTGAAAGCACCACAACTACCATCAATATTCAATTTTACTCATCCATCTTGAAGGGGGACCACTTAACAATGAGAAGATTAACGTGATGCTTTGAGGAGTGAATATTAACATAAGTTAGGTCTGTACACATGATGTCTATAAAATGAAGGACATTTTAAGTTTTCCATTTCCTGTCACCAAAACTATGATTGTTTCTGAAGTGCAAGATCCACCAAATAGCTATTGCAAACATGTTACCAAAAGGTCCTTTGGACATAGATTGTAACCATGTTTTCAAGGTTGTGAAGGTGAAGAAATAGGGATAATTAACAATATGTATCAACTGCCAAACTTCCTTTGATGAAGCACAATCCATAAGGTAGTGAATCACATTTTCCTCGTGGGTTCCACATATCTGGAAGATAGAAAAAGTTGCCAAGATGCAATGATGCTGAAACTTGCTAGATGGAATTACATTTTGCGTGCAAAGCAAAAGAAAATGCTTCACATGATTTGAAACTGTTGGTTTCCAAATCCAATCTCAATTTTCATTACCATTTCACTCTCTACAATGGGATAAAAGCCACCTATATGATGAAGAGCAAGAATATCTACCTGTTTAAGCAGCTCCCCAATCAATCCTTTGAGCCAACATAACTAACATCATTAAGTTGTAATTGAGTATCCGAAATATCGACCAAATCATCAAAGTGATTAATCACTTCTCATCCAGTTGTCATACGAGAATGAGGAGGATTTATCACCGATACAGAATTGAAAATCTTTCTCCTAAAACTTTCAATGCCTTTAAAATACTTCTCCAAATTAAAGAAATAATGCATTTAAAATACTCCCCAATTTATTATTTTACTAAAATTTTTAAGAGTGCGCATTTAAAGTTTATTTTTAGTTCCATATTAGAATATTCCTAGAAAAGATATACACTTTTAAGTTTATCAAAGACACCTATCGTCGAAAAGCACATAAACATTTTCGACCCTAATCCATGCAAAACGTGCACCAAAAACAAATGGTTAGAAGAATTCATTGTCTATTAATGGAGACTGCAAATTGAAACGATGAAACCATTGTACACCCGATTTTTTTCCCTTTTTTATATGTAAATTTAAATTGATTCATATTGTGTTATAAATATGGTTTTACCAACTCAATTAAGCCATTCAAAATTCTTGTCCCAAGAACAACTAATGCAAACGAACTCATAACATTTTAAAGGCCTTTTTTTTTAAGTTTTTATTTTATTGAAACAAATTTAGTTTAGCATCATTAGTAATATACACTCCCAGACCTTAATATACAATTATGCACACTTGTTACTCAAATAAAGTTAGATAACGTATTATTTCCTCCCCAAAACAAAATTTTCATCCCACCTAGTTCAATTGCATTGTCCTCAAAATTTGAGAAAGCAATGAATGTGATCTATTATGCATACTTCGTGTGGGTCTCCTTGTGTTTGTGCACCAAGAACATTTTTGTGCAAATAAATTGTGCTCTCCATAATGGGTTTGGATTGATACATGAAATTAATGAATGAGATAAGATTTCTCTGCATATCTTGAGAGAGATTCCAATCAACTGACATGAAATATTAGGAATCCAACGGCTCTCTTTTGTGGTTGAAAAACATGCATGCATTCAATAAAACTAGATAAGCTATCAAAAGTCTCATTGACATGATATGATATTTGAAAGTGTTGTCTGCATAGTTACAAATAGATAGTGGGATATGCCTAATGACTTTTCCTATAAATGACCTATTTGGGAATGCTGTCTGTCAATCCATGACTCACAGTGAAACCTTTCAAATCCATTATTAGTTTTGAATGAAGGATGAGATATCTCAATCTTGAAACTATTTGATATCTTTCTCTGGAAACATATGCTTGTATATATCATTCAATCTATTGCAAGTGGGGTAATTATTTTTGTATTTATTTATTTATTTACATGATTAGATAAATTTTTATTCATAAAACTATGAAGGTTTATTATTTTTATCTTTTAGACATTTTTAAAACTATCATTGTTAGTTCTTTTAACAGTGAAGAATTATTTTAGTCTCCAAAGAAAAAGAAACTGCAAAACTCAATAATTTGCTCTTTGAGAAAAATAAAAATAAATTTTAGTCTTTGAGAAGAAGAAAAAAATTGGGACGACTTAGTTCTATATGAACCACGGCTGAAAAAATGGACAGTTAAATGGTGAAAATAATTAAAACGACACTATTTGGTTCCTACAATTGAAAAAGTCACAAAATAATATTTTCTATAATAAATCATTCAGTTTTATTCTTTTTCTTCTTTAACATGAAACAAAGTTATTAAATGGCAAATATTATTTAATTAAATATAAAAAACAATAAACAATATTGTAATAAAAAAACATTCTAGATAAAATGAACATCAACTAAGAATCATATTCATAACACTCTATTGCATGTTCATCAATGATATGCCTCGTTAATACATTACAAAAAAAACTCAGTGGAACAATTTTTTTATTTTTGGTAAGTAGTTTAGTGGCTAGAAATACACCTCTTAAGGTGAATAAGTGCGGTGTCTGGAGTTCAAACCATGGTCCCTACATATATTATGCAATGTTCCTAACAATTGAGTTAAAATCACGGGGATAGTGGAACAAATTTCTATTGAAGAAAAATAGTACAATATCCTTTTGTGAGGATTGCAAAACATATTTATTTCTCCCCCTCAACTAGACAATCATCTCTGATATAAGGAAGACCAATTTTTCATTCAAGTTGGTCAAAAGTTATACTTAGAAATGACTGTGAAAATGTTCGCAAGATTATCTTACGATAAATTTGTTAAATGCTTATGCCACCACTCCACTACTCTTCTAAATATCATGAGTGAAAAAAATTTGAAAAATGTTTGATCTCCTTTAATGTACTGCTCTTTCAACTCACGAATGCATGCAATATTATCTTCATAAATGATTGTGCATTCATTCTTTTGGAAGACAAAAATCAAGTCTATTGTATGAGTTGAATCATATACATCAACAAAACACATTCCATACTTACCTCGTGTAGTGATAAAAATTCTACATTAATTTATGAGGTTGTTGTTATGGTCTATTGTACAAATCACCATGAAATGGCTGTACCAAAATATATAAAAATGTAATATGTTTGTGATATACCATTATGAGGATATGATAGTTAATATGTATATGCAAAACAAATTAATACTTGTTTGAGTCCTTTGGAATAAAACAAATTCATACCATTGTACCTATAAGGTAACAAATACATGCTTGGCTTTGTTTAAATATCTTTGTGTAGGTGAAGAACTATAGTTTGGTAATAGGTTGAACTAAAATGATATTGCAGGACATGTATAACTAGCAAAGTACATCAGTGCTCCTGTAGCAATGGGATATGTTACTTCAGGGACAAGTACTTCTACATCCTCTTATCGGTCTAAAATGATCTTTATTCACATTTAGTAAACTCACAATTATTAGAGCACACAATGGATGCAATTTTTTCCATATAGAAAGGTTAAAAAACTTCTGCTACATAAGCTTCTTGATGCACACATGTTCTATTTATTCAAATACTCTATTTGTAACCCTAGACAAAATCTTATCTTTCCTAAATCTTTCATATCAATTATCAAACTCTTTCCATAAAGATTCTTGAACAAAAAAAGAACTAAAATGAGCAAGTTATATATTGAAGAAAAAAAAATTATTTAGGGTCATATTGTGTCTTTTTAATTACTATCAGATATCAAATGGTCTCTTTTCAAGTATTATTAGAGAACTAATTGTCAATTTTTTTACCGTGGTACGATTTGAGATTAAGTCGTCCTAATTTTTTTTCTCAGAGATTAATTTTTCTCATAGATTAAAACGAGTTTCATCTCCTTTTAAACTTTTACCCGTTGTATTGCATGGCTAATAAATTGAAAATAGATGTTATTGTTTTTATAATACTGGTAAAGATATTTTGGTGGGTTAGAATATACTAATTTGAGAAGAAAATGAGAATTGTTATAATATAATTTATTTTAATTAGAGTATACTAACTTGAGTCTGATATAGAAATAAGAAAATTAGTTTTCATTGAATTCACTCAATCATTTTTACATTACTTTTAAGTTATGACATGTAATTTTTTTTTCCTTGGGTATTTACATTATGCAACTTCTTCACTATCAATGCATTACGTACGAAAGAGTGATCCATTTTCCTATTTATCTGAAACACCCAATTAATCAATTTGAATATTTCAACACAAGTTTAACAATCATGCATCACTCGACTGTGTTTGGTCCATATAAATGGTATATATAAACTATATTTGTCACTGATTAATATAAAAAAATCATGGGACATATACTTGTAACTAATAATTATAAAAAATATACGACACAAATTTTTTTTTTTTGAAGAAATACGACACAAATGTTTGTCATTGATACATAAAAAAACACGAGATATATATATATATATATATATATATATATATATATATATATATTTATCACTAATAAGTATAAAAAAATGTGAGAAATATTTATCCTTGATACATAAAAATGTGGAGACAAATATTTGTAAATGATTATCATAAAAAAGTATGAGACATATATTTATGACATATAGATAAAAAAACGAACAAATATTTGTCAGTGATAAATATAGAAAACGTGGTAGACATATTTTTCAGTGGTACACAAAAAGGTTCGTGACAAAATTCATTGATTAATATTGATGACTCCTCATCATATCATGTATTTTAGTTTTTTTTCTAGTCTTTTTATCCTTTATTTTAGAATTTTATAGAGGATTAGAGTGAGTTAATGATAGTTCTAAGAAGAAGTATGTAATATTTTGTTAACATCATTGTGTGTCTTATAATTGCCTAACCAGACAACTCAATATGATATTTGAGTCTTTTTGGTATAGGCTATAGGGTTGATTATTGATCTAAGAAAAAGACAACTTATAGAAGTTATGGAAATATGAAGACGAGACACAACGAAGTATTTAAAATTCATGCAACTTGGGAAAATTTTGTCCCAAATCCCAAACACACATCAAATGTTAATTCCATGAAGGGTGAAGAGAAACAAGTGAGATTTGCCTCAAGGCCACGCGTCCCGCACATGACCCCACGCGCCACACACATACTAAAGCGAAGAAGATGATAAATCAACCATACATGTGCTCCCTACACACCATTTACATCCCTAGTCTGACTTGACTCAAATTAGTCAAATTCACTGTCATTTCATTGTCAAATAAAAATAGTCTACTTGTTATAAGTTTCAAAATGAAATTACAAGATTGTTCAAACTTTGGTATAAGGTTTTTTTTTAAAAAAATATTGGTATAAGGTTTGTCTTTGTTCAAATTTTTGTTTTCCTTGATATCTAACACCTAAATTTTTCTCATGTGAGATTAATCCACCTAGCAACTTTGGAAACAATTTCAACACCCGTTATTGGGACCATAATTGGTTTGGGAACATCTCTCCCATGTGCATCATAAGGTAGTCACATGTTCAATTTATACATTCTCTATGTACGAACCAACCGGCAAGAGGCCCTCCTTATATCTTGAATAATTTGTGATTATGGGGTCCCAAGATATAAGCATTCTGTGCCACTATTGTCGAAAAAACATTACACTAAACAAAGTGAAATTGAATGATAGGAAAGTAGCAAGGTATACTTTATCATAGCAGGTTATTGCCTATCGTAAACAAAGCCCCACATGCATGCTCTTCCATGTGACTTTGGACATGTTTGGGTCCTTGTTTCTAATTATGTCCATAGAAAGTTGATGTGCAGGCCTTAAGCCAAATTAACTTGACATAATGATTTTTCCATTTAGTAAGAAAAAAACAATGTTCTTTTTATTTACATTTAAATTGAATGCCCAAGATTTTAACCTAATTAATTTTCTTATTGAAGAATCGGATGCCCAATGAGGATATAAAATTTGATTTCTATTTGTTTCTGCACACATAAATCCATATAATATATGGCACTAGTGGTGTTTATATTCAAACAGAACCAATCAACATAAGTTGGTGTAACACCCATACTAAATTGTCTAGAATATTTAGCATGTGTATTAATCTGATACTGGATACATTAAAATTTTCAAAAAATAATAATACAAAACAACTGAATGACGAACATGCTCGTATTTACAATCAATTAAGTACCATAAAATACACTTTATTATACATATATTGTCTGATGACCTCCTGAGCTGGTACAAGACGAGCATCTTCACTCCATTCAGTGTCTCCCTTGCAGAACTTCATCGTGATCCTCTTGCGTACCTGAAATACCTGCACCAGAAGGATTGGGATGAGACATAATGTCTCAGTGAGCTCCACCCAACCTACTGTTGGCAACCACGGGGAACCTAGGGTCGCCGTGCCTACTTTTGGCAATCTTGGGGATACCTACGATCGCCGTCATTCTCTACATATCTCGCGATCAAGGGAAAGCTAGGATCGCTGTATGTCTCTTATCATAACCTTAATCTTATACTTAGTGATCGAGGGGAAGTCTATGACCACTTTCTGATGACTACTTTGTCTTATCTCTTAGTATATAATATATATACATATTCATCTTTTTCATATCATAAAGTTAGAAGTTAGCGTTGAACAAACAATACATTATCTTGGTTCATTTTACGGAGTGCATCTGGGTGGAGTAACCCCGAAGTACATCTCCCATCATACCGGTGAAATTCCTATCATGTTAGGCTAACACCGGACTCCTCTTATCGTTGTGTGGACAACTCTCTCGATGAAGCCCCATCCGGCGTATCCCGGAGTCTGCTGAACACAACTTAACTTGCATGTAGACAACCCTCTCGGAGAAGTCCCATCTGGCGTATCCCGGAGTCTGCTGAACATGCTTAATCTTTAACATACGTGTGGATAGCCCTTTCGGAGGAATCCCATCCGGCGTATCCCGGAGTCTGATGAACACGTTAACATAATCTTATAAACTTACGTGTGGATAGCCCTTTCGGAGAAATCTCATCCGGCATAATCCGGAGCCTGATGGACACGTTTAATCTTTAACATATAAATCTTGACTTAATACTCTTATGTATAACTGATACAATATTCTATTCTTTGCATATCTAATGCATTCTTCAAGTAATTATTCTTGTAATACTTAACCTATAATATAAGGTTCATACTTGCTATCTCATGGACTGCTTAACTCTTTGTTGGGAACTAAGCCCCTTATCTTACTTGATAACTTAGAATAATTCTACCCATCACTCTTATGATACCTATGCATTTCCTAGATTAATCCTTGAAAGATCATGAGTAACATTGTCCTAAAGCATATCGAAGATCATTGGCATAGTACAGTTATTTGTTAATAAAAAGAGGTTCTGGGCCATTTCGCTCTGCGACCCCTGATTTCGCTCTGTGATCCTGCGTCTGAACCTTCAGACTCTGAACTTCAGAGTCTGAACCTTCAGAACCTGGTAATCCTGAGTCTGAAGCTTCGTAGAGCGTTTGAAAGCTTCGCTTTGCGAACTCAGCTACTGATTACTTTGCAGGGCGAAGTCTAGGCGATGGCTAGGCAGTAGCCAAACTCTGCTACTTCGCTTTGCGACCCTGAGCGTCGCTTTGTGACTGTAACAGAACACAAAATTTTCTGAAAAACATGTTTAATCTTAAAAACCTTGGTACCCAGTTATCCAATGATCAATGAAAATATGCCAGGGACTCATTTTGAACTATAAAAACGTACTTAACGCAAGGATTAACTGGAATCAAGCATAAGTATCAAAAAGGGGAAAAACTATCCTTTTACTTAAATCTTAGCAATTAAATTGTGATCACACACAAAACTAACCCAAAGGGGGTAAATTGCTACTCTAAGGAACTCACCTAGCAATTGCTTTGATCCTTGCCATTCTTTTCCTCAAACCCTAGCTTGATTCCTTTCTTCCTTTCTTGATTTCCCTTAGCTCCCAAATTACTCCAAAATTCCCAAACTTGGTGATTGCTTGCATAATGATTTGAGAGGTTGAGATGGAGTTTGATGATTAATGGAGGAGAGGAGAAGGTGGCGTGAGAAGGAGAAGAGAGAAGGGAGAGGATTTGTTGTTAGAGAGAGAAATGAGGAAATTTGAAGATAAATGACTTTTATAGCTTAAGTCCTCAAAATTACTTAAATGCCCTTCCTTAAAATATCTCTGATACCTCGTCTCAATTCTGATAAATATTCGAGTCTTGAGCAGGATGTTACACTCTACCCCCCTTAAAGAAATTTAGTCCTCGAAATTTAGAATCCTCTTGAAATCATATATATATATATATATATATATATATATATATATATATATATATATATATATATATAGATATATCCTTTCACATTCCTTTCTCTACTAGTCAATTCTCCACTTAACTCGCTTATCGGAATTCCAATTCTATAAGTTGAAAATACTCGACAATCGTTCCCTCAATTGAAAGGCCTGATATACCTTACATAATTCTTACGTAGCAGGATGTGCGGTTGTCTGAACCAATCTACCCGACTCACTTGACTATGTCTCTTATTCATGCGCTTCTTGCAAATTCAATTTAAAGTTAGCAAACCTCGGATACTTTTACTGGGTAATCTCATCCTCCTCAAATATTCCCACTCTTCAATGGGTTTATTGTACTGCATCTAATTCCAATGAATCATTATCTTTATCTTTCGTCTCATACGACAACATCTTACTTATAGACCCATGTCATACATTTCCATATAGAATCATCCTTACACCGAAAACATCTGATATTGCGTACGCACATGCAAATGCAAGGATTATTCCAACTTCGTTTAATATTCAAAGCACAAGCAGGAGGCTTCACTTCTAGCACCTGCTCCTTTCTTTCCGACATCTGGGTGTGCTACTTATCACAACCATAATCATTACTTCCACTATGAAATTCTCAAGGATTCGTGGAGTTCTTACAGATTACTCGTGCTCCGCTTCAATTAGTCTACAGCGTCAATACGTATCTTAATGACTTAGGAATCATTCTTCATACCGGAAGTTTGCTGTTCTTCTATCATTCCTGTCACAACTTATTCTCGAATTCTTGTCGTAGCATAAATATTTTCTATACTGATATATCCAAAATTTATAGGAGTTTAGTCCAAGTGATGAGTGGTATAAATTATCTCACATATCATCATATAGTATAATTCATAACACATAATTTACTTACATGGTCGAGTACGTGTACACTACTAACGGGCACACAGTACGTCACATTGTTTTCGTCCAACTAACGGGACATCATACTTAATCAAAACATACTTGAGACAATACCACATCAGTTGGAGTTCTTCTTCTTATTCTTAACTCATGTTTATTCTATGAGTATACATTATCCCATAACCTAAATCACAGCTAAATTCTTTCAGTATTATGAACTTATTTCTCATGCCTGAACATAGAGGTCAAGATTCTTGAAGGTTCTCGACTAAAACGCGTTCGATATGATCAAACCTGACATGAGTGGTGCCTTCTCACTTAAACATTAATGGCCGCTTATAACGGTTACTGATACTTGTTACATAACTAAGGAATATGATACATAACTGTCTGAGTAATATGAGTGCTGACTGGCGAGTATAAAATACTAAACATAATCTAGTACATGAGACATGTCTTCATAACATGGGTGCAACCTGAAATAAACTCTTATGCCATTATATTTGTATTTCCTGGTTGATGCTTCAAGTTCACAAATTTCATCTTGCAAGTGCAATCTGTACTGATGTTGTCTCATGCTTAATTCTTTTTAAACTAAACTTACCCTTCAGGTATACTTGATGTTACTGAGCTAAAATAACTAAACTACCGTTTTAGCGATAACTTCCATTGATTCAGACTTAATGTGCTAGAATCACATCCTTCTTATTCCTTACTATATATTCTTAAACTATTTCAATATTCCATTTCTCATGGGTTTCAAGGTTTGAAGTATTCCTCAACTTAACTTCTAAAATTTTCCGTTAAAACTTGTGATATGTTCAAGTCGTCTCTACTTACTGCTATTTCGTGTTATAAGAATTAAGCACTTGACACCTCCTCGTTCCCTAACCTTCAGCTTAGCATTGTTCATTAATTCATTCTTGGATTGCTACTCCGCTGCGCAACTCTGATTCTTAACAACTCGAGTTAGGATTGGAGCAATACACCACTATTGCCATATTAAATTTCCTTGACCAATCTTACTCATTTATAACTTTGTAGATACCATAGGAGAACCATTTTACAGCTCGCTACTTCACTTGCGACTTAGACTACCTGCTTATTCAAGTGTGGTAATCCTTCGTCGAAGTCCTCATACTAATAACAAGGGTCAACTTCATATCATGCATCACTTCAAAACTACTTACCTTATTGACTAGTTATCTTCTGACTTGTGTTTTCCTTTAGACGTAGACAATATACTTGCTCTCGTGAATCGACCTCTTGAATACTCTTCCAGATTCACATCTTTCGTATACTAAACCCACAGATGAGTCGAGTCCCGTTTACATTCCTTTTTATTCTTATCCGGAAGGATTTCATACTTATTCTCTTTTCCGAGACAATTTCGGTTTCCATAATTCTATCATGTCCAAGTGGTTACACTTCGAGTTCCTTCGGAAACAAGCCATTTAGAATCGACTCAAACTCTCATTAGTCCTCTGGTGAATTTAATTATAGGTTACGTCTCTTCGAGTACCCGATTAATTGATCTTAATTTCAACGCTTATCATTACCTATTGGATTTCTCCAGTAACTTGTTACCGTATTCGCAACTCAAAATCCGTTCTTAATACCCCGATGATTCTCCATTTATACTAAGCATCCTCCAAAGGTCTATACATTTTACCACATTTGAAGCATACCGTTATAAGGTGCTTCCTTTCAATTCCTAGAACAATTGCATAGGGAAACCCATCATTGGAGCCATAAAACTCCTTGACATCAACCACGACATTAACTTGCGTACCAGTGCCGATCTTTCTGATAATAAAGCCTCAAAATACTTCTCGGCTAAAACTCCGATTATTCCTCAAAATACTGGTCTACTTTAATCTTGTGTTATCTTCAACTTGCCTTCTTCATTCAATCAAGGAAATTCGACTTTGTTCGTCCATCATTTCCCTAAATTCCAACAACTTATTATTCAATATCCACCTTTCATTGGGTAAAAATTCCAGTTAAGCTTAGCTTATTTCCAATCTTCTTACTATTAGGACACATTTGAATATCTGATTCACGCTTTGATATGCAACAGGTCTTATTATTACCACTTATTCATCCATCTTAGTTCTTAGGTTGCATATCGTCTTCTCTTCTAAATTCACAAATCTGGCATTTATGGTTCGGGAGGTGCGGCTGATCTGATGGGGTTAAACTTACTTGCGATTCACGCTCAATGACCACATTCGAGTGGTTAGCTTCATCTGTCCATCTAAATCGCTTAATCCATAATTAATTCTCTTAGCTGTTTGGACATTAAAATCTCATCCGATTCGAGTTCGATTCTTCAACACTCTATCTTTGCTGGGAGTCAAGAGATTTTCAAAACCGATCGATAATTCCTCATTTCGAGTCTCTAGGTTTGGTACTGCAATTCCTTAACTCTGTACTCATAATTGTTACTTAGTCCACACCTCACTTTAACTTCTCAAAACTGCGGTTCTCGTCAAGGTTCCAAGTCATTCCTTAGAGTATCCCATGATTCCTTAATCCTTATGTCTTCCGCAGACGAGGCATCGTCCAACGACGCGTCCAACTAGGTTGAGGTGCTTAACCTTACTGTCTAAATATCTCTTATGTTTCTAAAACCTTGCCACTAATAGGCTTCGTTACTTTACAGTTTGATGGCCACCATTTGGCATAGTTACTCCTTTGTTAATTCCTGTCTTAAAATTTAGACACCATAAACTTCGCTCTTCATAAACTTCGTTCCTCCTTGGTCACATTTAGCTCTCGGACATTTATCCTAACTGTCATATACTAGATTGAGTTGATCAGGCTCAACTAGATGTGACATTTAGAACAATATCCGGAACCCAATGGTCCCGCTACTTTATTGAATTTTTAATGACCCAAGGCACGGTCTGAATCGACCTGCTCTGATACCAATTGTAACACCCATACTAAATTGTCTAGAATATTTAGCATGTGTATTAATCTGATATTGGATACATTAAAATTTTCAAAAAATAATAATACAAAACAACTGAATGAATACGAACTTGCTCGTATTTACAACCAATCAAGTACCATAAAATACACTTTATTATACATATATTGTCTGATGACCTCCTGAGCTGGTACAAGACGAGCATCTTCACTTCATTCAGTGTCTCCCTTGCAGAACTTCATCGCGATCCTCTTGCGTACCTGAAATACCTGCACCAGAAGGATTGGGATGAGACATAATGTCTCAGTGAGCTCCACCCAACCTACTGTTGGCAACCACGGGGAACCTAGGGTCGCCGTGCCTACTTTTGGCAATCTTGGGGATACCTACGATCGCCGTCATTCTCTACATATCTTGCGATCAAGGGAAAGCTAGGATCGCTGTATGTCTCTTATCATAACCTTAATCTTATACTTAGTGATCGAGGGGAAGTTGATGTTAGGTTTTTTTCCTCACATTTATATTTTCCTATCTACACGTGAGTATATTAGGATCGTCTCCACAGGGATTTGTGCGCTATCTCAAGCCATTCAACAATCGATATTGTTTTGAGTGAGGGTTTCGTAACTTGTTTGCATAAAAACTAATTGAACTTAAAAACGGTAATAAAACGACAAGTAATAGGGAATAAAAGCGTTGGAATCGGAGTTCATCAATCTTGCATCGAATATAATCTAAAAATCATGCATATGAATTCTAGCGTTTTAGCGAAAATATCACGTATCACTCGACAACGTCATTCGTGTCCAAATGACGTCGTGAGATCGATCGTATCGTTTAATCGACGATTTCCCAATCAATCAAACGATCCGAAAGCATTACGTTCCGACACTTTATGCGATTATCAAAACCAAATTCCATGTCTAGAATTTCTTATTTTGATAGAAGATTATTCTAAACCTAGATTCAAAAGTATTTGTCAATAACAATTAAATCAAGCATGAGAATGAAAAGCAAGAATATCTTCAATAACACATAAATTGCTAAAATCATATTTTTGCATAATCAAAGATTACATCTAAGCTAGAAAGAGTACCTCCAATCCCAACAAAAGGGAAGTTAGTTGATCATTTTCATGTCAACAATACAAAAGTTTAGAGAAAAGATGAAGATCATAGCCTAAGTCTTGATTTCCCAAAGTCTTAGTTGATTCTACAATCCAATCACTTTTGCTCCTTGAAGATCATAGCTTCTAGCCCTAAAAACTGTTTTAAAAACTAAATCCTAAAATATTACTAAACTGTAAAAATAAGCTATATCTGATTATATCTAAAAATTCAGCTTTTGCACCTATTTATAAGTGTTCTGTTATTTTGAACTTTGCTCTGCGAAGTCATACTTCGCTCTGCGAAGTCCTTTCTTCACCAATGGGCTTCTGCCACCTCAGCTTTGAACAGTTCAAACCGCCCTGCTTCGCTCTGCGACCAAACTTCGCTCTGCGAAATCACTAAGATTCTGATCTTCAGAAAATCCCTGCCTGAACTCGCCATTCACTCGCCAAGAGCGCGCTGGGCGAGATTCTTCATTCTTCTCTTAATGATTTCTTGCTATTTTCAAGTCCTGGCTTGCTTTTTCCTACACAAATGGGGAAGAATAAGGTATACAAAGAATAATTGGCATTTCTTCATAAATTCCATGCTTTTCCTAAGATAACTTGCAAAACAAGTAACTAAAAAGTCTTATAAAAGACATGAATTCATTCATTTCTTGCCACTTATCAGAAGTCTATGACCACTTTCTGATGACTACTTTGTCTTATCTCTTATTATATAATATATATACATATTCATACATATTCATCTTTTTCATATCATAAAGTTAGAAGTTAGCGTTGAACAAACAATACATTATCTTGGTTCATTTTACGGAGTGCATCCGGGTGGAGTAACCGTGAAGTACATCTCCCATCATACCGGTGAAATTCCTATCATGTCAAGCTAACACCGGACTCCTCTTATCGTTGTGTGGACAACTCTCTCGATGAAGCCCCATCCGGTGTATCCCGGAGTCTGCTGAACACAACTTAACTTGCATGTAGACAACCCTCTCGGAGAAGTCCCATCCGGCGTATCCTAGAGTCTGCTGAACATGCTTAATCTTTAACATACGTGTGGATAGCCCTTTTGGAGGAATCCCATCCGGCGTATCCCGGAGTCTGATGAACACGTTAACATAATCTTATAAACTTACATATGGATAGCCCTTTCGGAGAAATCCCATCCGGCATAATCCGGAGCCTGATGGACACGTTTAATCTTTAACATATAATTCTTGACTTAATACTCTTATGTATAACTGATACAATATTCTATTCTTTGCATATCTAATGCATTCTTCAAGTAATTATTCTTGTAATAATTAACCTATAATATAAGGTTCATACTTGCTATCTCATGGACTGCTTAACTCTTTGTTGGGAACTAAGCTCCTTATCTTACTTGATAACTTAGAATAATTCTACCCATCACTCTTATGATACCTATGCATTTCCTAGATTAATCCTTGAAAGATCATGAGTAACATTGTCCTAAAGCATATCGAAGATCATTGGCATAGTACAGTTATTTGTTAATAAAAAGAGGTTCTGGGCCATTTCGCTCTGCGACCCCTGATTTCGCTCTGCGATCCTGCGTCTGAACCTTCAGACTCTGAACTTCAGA
This sequence comes from Medicago ruthenica, assembly GCA_018208015.1. NCBI lineage: Eukaryota > Viridiplantae > Streptophyta > Magnoliopsida > Fabales > Fabaceae > Medicago > Medicago ruthenica. The sequence continues at coordinate 48,685,600 of CM031373.1, read as the reverse complement.
GTCTGAACCTTCAGAACCTGGTAATCCTGAGTCTGAAGCTTCGCAGAGCGTCTGAAAGCTTCGCTTTGCGAACTCAGCTACTGATTACTTTGCAGGGCGAAGTCTAGGCGATGGCTAGGCAGTAGCCAAGCTCTGCTACTTCGCTTTGCGACCCTGAGCGTCGCTCTGCGACTGTAGCAGAACACATAATTTTCTGAAAAAACATGTTTAATCTTAAAAACCTTGGTACCCAGTTATCCAATGATCAAAGAAAATATGCCAGAGACTCATTTTGAACTATAAAAACGTACTTTACGCAAGGATTAACTGGAATCAAGCATAAGTATCAAAAAGGGGAAAAACTATCCTTTTACTTAAATCTTAGCAATTAAATTGTGATCACACACAAAACTAACCCAAAGGGGGTAAATTGCTACTCTAAGGAACTCACCTAGCAATTGCTTTGATTCCTTGCCATTCTTTTCCTCAAACCCTAGCTTGATTCCTTTCTTCCTTTCTTGATTTCCCCTTAGCTCCCAAATTACTCCAAAATTCCCAAACTTGGTGATTGCTTGCATAAGGATTTGAGAGGTTGAGATGGAGTTTGATGATTAATGGAGGAGAGGAGAAGGTGGCGTGAGAAGGAGAAGAGAGAAGGGAGATGATTTGTTGTTAGAGAGAGAAATGAGGATGAGAAATGAGGAAATTTGAAGATAAATGGCTTTTATAGCTTAAGTCCTCAAAATTACTTAAATGCCCTTCCTTAAAATATCTCTGATACCTCGTCTCAATTCTGATAAATATTCGAGTCTTGAGCGGGATGTTACAGTTGGTCCCTCTAGAAAAAATATGTGTTGGTCTAAGAGCTAAGAGGCTCGGTTAAATAAGTGGTCATGATTGACTCTGTAACTCTTGCATATGGAGATAACTTGTATGAAAGGGGAGAATCTCTCTTTTATTGTTGCTAAACGACAATAGATATTTTGTACTTGTAACACGGTTATAAATAAAATATTAAAATCGGTCTCAAAAAATTGAAGAGTACACAAAATTAAATTTGACGTTTTTGGACTTCCTTTTGTGAAAATCGCCTAGTTTGGATTTATTTTTTATAAGTGTGAGAATTTACATTAATCTATGGTATATTCTTTCTTTTGAATTTTTAATAAGACTTATTGATTTAATTTAATCTATTTTTTTCTTCATATGTTTCAAACACAATTGATCATTGTTATTTCACAATGTTAATTTTAATATATTATGTGCTATACATTAAGAGTGAGAATAGATTGGATTGGAACTAGGTTTTGCTAGGCCCAAGTCTAGACCGATAAAAAAATTCAGGGTTTAACTTGATTTATAGCCTATCATAAGCTTTATTTCATGCTCGAGCTTGGTCTTTTTAAAAGTCTTGTTCGACTTGTCAGTCTAGTTAAGAGCATATTTCAGGTGAATATATATTTTTTGGTGAAATCACAGGAGTATATCTATATATGTAACATGACCTATGTTTAAATAGACTAATGAGCTAAAATAAGAACCTCGACTGGGTCTAATGTAAGTTAAGTCATAGACCCTGTCGATCGAACTGATCTATATCATCTCTACTACATGTTAAGGTTGTTTACCCTATAATATATTATTTAACATACTATAAATATATCCCTTAAAAAAATAATATAAATATATAATTATATATCGGTGAAACTAATTGTAATTTCCCAGAAGTAATTGTAATTGGATTGAGATATTAAATTTTCCAAAAGAGATTTAAAAATGAAGAGGCGTTTAAGAAAACATTGGATGCAAAAAGAAAACCAATCTTACATTTAGCAATTCTTCAATATGAGTAGAGTAGCATAATGGGCCGTTATGCTTTGAACAACAAAGTATAAAAGAGGGTTTTTTTTTTTAAAAAAAAATTGCTCCTCACATAGAAAATTGTTGACTAACACTCCAAAAATACAAAATATTCCCAATAACAGATAACTGTTGCTACACTCTGGTAACATACAACAGAGACAGAACACCAAGGACCCTTTTTTTCCCATCAAATACATTCATTCAATCATTCGTTCTTAAATAGTTTCTTAAATACATTCATTCATTCAAAACAATAGAAAACGATAGCTGATAATTTATGGTTTTATTTCTTCCACGTTCAAATCGGGCAGTTATAGTACATGTCATTCTCCCTAAGAATGTTGTGTTATTATGTTGTAGAATTTTATTTAATTTCTGAAAGTTTATGAAAATGTTGACATTGGAATGTCTTACTTAGTGTAAGAATTTACTAGTCTCTTTGGAAAAACTCAAAAGAATGGAGAGAACATGGTTTGTATACTACCTAATGAGTTTTGTGAATTCTCACATTGAATTTTTTCATATAAAATGAGTCTTGACGAAAAGGAACATGTTCCAATAGTATTTTTTTAACTTCATCATACTACTTTGCCAACTGCCATGTTTCCATCGACAAAGGAGTATCATAAAGTTCAAATCAACATCTTGGTGAACTGAACGCTTTCATCTGAGTCGGTCGATGGACGACGATACTCAAAATTGTCAACCCTCTTTGTGTCTATGTGGTTGAGTCAACAATTGATTTGATCTAGGTGATCCTTCAGATCTAATAGCGTGACATCGACCCATACCCTGAACAGGTTGGGTTAGTAAACTGCGCCTAACTTCGTGTTGAGATCTACTGGATCAGTGTTCATGGTTCTTTTGACCGTGGCCAAATCTACATGGTGGAGGTTGTTCAGATATACCTAACGAGCCTCTTCCTATCATCCATATATACACAACATAAGAAATGAAAAAAATCAATGAAAATCTTATTCAAACATTTCATCGGAGTGCCAAATATACATTCTTGGTTCAATGGGTTATTTAAAGTTTTAAACTACCACATTGAACTTAAACCTAGTATAAACAATATTCGCATTGCAAACATTTGATCATTTACTACCCAAAAAATCAAAATTTATATAAATCATAAACATTAAAAATATTACCAATTTAAACAAAAAATGTAACATATAAAACATAAAATATTAATGCTAAGCGGTTATGAATACTTACTTGTTATTAGAGTGATAGATTGCTTGAATTTGAAAAAATTGGAAGCTTGTTTCCTTGAGGGATTTTGGAGTTTGTTTTTGACGTTTTGAAAGAAATGGGAGTTGTTGTTGCTATAAACCCGAATGCAACGGTAGTTAACTGGTGTTGGGGGTGTTAACCGCCTATGAGATGTATTTTGGTATTTTTAAGGGAAATTCTTGTTTACCCATTAATAAAAGGTGGGTAATACTACCCATGTTGAGTTGACTCAATCAAAACAATGTATTTATATAACATTAAAAATAATAGAAAACAAACAAATAACTTTTATTGGTGCCAACTCAGCATGGGTTGTGTTACCCACCTTTTATTGATGGGTACCCAAGTTGTCACCTATTTTTAAAGTGTTATGAAGCAATTTAATTATAATTTATTTTAAAAATTAAAATAATGTTTTATTTGCTATGTCGTGGAAACATAGTACTATGACACATAAACATCCCCATAACAAAACACAACCACATCACCTTCATCTCTTCTCTTACTGTTACAAACAAACAAACAAACAAACGCAAACGTTACCAATGTCCACCGTTAGAATTCAAGTTTCAGCATGCGCTCTTTCCGCCACCGTTAACCACCTTCGTTACCGTCCAAACTACGCCGTTTCAGCTAGCTCCTTCAACAACGGTTTCAGCATTAGACCCCTTAGAGTATCAATGTCTTCTGTTCCTCCTTCTGAGCCATTGGAAGTTGCTGTTAAAGCTTCTCTTACGACTCCTAACAAGATTGGAGACTGTAAAAATTCTTACCCTTCTCATGGTTTTAGTTATTTTCAGTGTTGGAGTTATTTTTTTATTTTGTTTGATAGAAATTGAAATGAAATTAGCATTTGAGACATTGATGGTATTGGTAGAAAGAGTAGGATACTGTGGTGTGGTTATGAACTCTGTTGCATCGAAACTTCTGATTAAAGGTGTGTCCGACACCGACATTATATTGAATTATGTCATTTTGTCAAAATTTTATGGGTGTCGACGTGCCAGGGTCGTGCTTCATAAGTTATGATAATGTTTAGGACTAAAGATGAGGGACATAATTCATTATGTATCTAGACTTATGTTGTGTCCACATGCATTCTCAATATTCACTAAATATGTCAACATCGTTTTTCTTTGAAATTTTAATTTTTCATTACGAAGATATTTCCTTGAAATTTTTTATACCCTTATGATGATACCGTACCCTCTCCCCAAGGGTAGGATTTGATTTTATTAGAATAACAACTAGTAACGAAAATTAAAGAAACGCAAATCACAAACAATGGAACACGATCGTTTGTTTACGCAATTCGCCCAAGTGTGTGGTTTACCTCTCTGACTACAGAGTAGTTGTAGTTCTGCATACTACTTGAGTGAATTAAGGTTTACAGTGTTACAAGGCATATATATAATACTATGGTCTAGATTACAACGATATCCCTGAAACGTACAACGGGGGCTATCGCCCCTGCACTCCAGTCGCTCCCTGCAACAAACAGTCGGGCTTAACGCACGTTTGGGCCAAATGCAAGGGAAGGGTGAAAGGAGCTTTGCAACGATGTGCTAGCTCAGCTCCCTTGCCCCTCTTTTGTGCCTATGAGCCGTACTCAACAAATTTAGAATTTTAAAGCAATCTTATACATACATGAACAGTAACCAAATGGTTAATGAGCTCCTGTTAAGGTTAATTGAATCGGAGTATCCAAGTTCAAATTCTGACCGGAACATTTCTTAACTAGACTTTACTTACCTCCCGATCAAATTCCGAATTACTAGGACTCCTTTTTCTTGGAACAGGGTTAGGACCAATAAATCATACATGACCAGTTACTAGCTAATTTTAGATTATTAGCTCAAATGTCTGTGTGTGTGTGTGTGTTGAAGATACAAGAAAAATTGTGTAGTTTCGCATGTCTGCAAAGTTCTGAACTTATATTGACATAGAAATTGAGTAATTGACATTCACATTTCATGTGTTTTTGCTTTAGTTCATGGATGTAGGCAATGGCAATACACCCATCTTTGTCTTGGAATCATAGAGTCAATTATGCATACATTTTCTATTTGAGAAAACAAAGAAGATTTCTGTTTGCATTTGTAGAGGATTGTGCCTTAAAATCAGCTGTTTGGGGTTTCTGCTGGTTGTGAATCGATTCATAATAAGAATATGAATCGATTCACTCTGTTTTTTTTGCCTGTAAATACAGTTTTTTTGACACAACTCAGAAAATAGAACCTAGAGAGAGGGAACACGGAAAAACCTAGGGTTTGAGTGTTGAGGGCTCTTGGGTGAGGTTCTATCTAGGGTTGTGAAACACTTTGGAAACACTTTGGGTAGTTAGGAATCATTAGAGGAAGGGTCCAAGCTTTCTCTAGTGAGTTCTTGAGTGATTCATCTTTGAGTGGGTTGAGAGAGGAAAGGAGAGAAATTGTAGATTTCTCTTTGTGAGCAATTGGGGACAATTTCTTGGTTGTAAGTTTGTAACTCTCTTGTTCATGGGAAGAGAGTGGGATAAGTGTAGAAATTAGGTTGTCTTGTTGAAGTTAATTTCTTGTAACCTTTTATGGATCTCTTTGTAAAGACTCATTGAATTGGAGGGTTGCCCTCTCCCCCAGACGTAGGTGAATTTGTGCCAAACCGGGTAATCAAATTCTTGGTCTGTTTGTTAATCTTCCTTTATCTTTGTTCTTTGATTTAATTCTGGATTTACTATACATCTAGGTTGCTAGATTTACTTTTGGTTGATTGTTGTTGCTTGGACTGTTTTGGTTGTTAGTTGCCTTTAACATTTGCTCCACACATCATTGTCTTGGTGTGATTTGTTCGAATTCACAACAGCATTTGAGTCTTAGACTTGGAGTAGCTATAGACTATAATCACTTAGTGACCCTTTGTTGAATTGTCTATTCAGGCCCTTTTAGCCAAAGGGTGTTGCTGACACTGGAGGAAAAACACTTACCTTATGAGCCAAAATTGGTGGATTTAAGAAACAAACCAGAATGGTGATTTGCTTGTCCATGTTTAACTTACAGACCACAAGTCATCAACTTTTTCAATCGCTGTAGTATTTTGTTTCCTTCTAATAATTTGTTTTGTTGGTTCAGGTTCCTTGAAATCAGTCCTGAAGGTAAAGTTCCTGTAATAAACTTTGACGGGAAGTGGGTTGCAGATTCAGATTTAATCACACAAACATTGGAAGAGAAGTATCCTAGCCCACCATTGGTGACCCCACCTGAAAAGGCTACAGCGTATGCTTCTGGCTTATACATTTCCTCATAATTTGGAGATAATTTGGACTTATAAAATCTAGTTTTCTTGTACATAGCTTTGAGTTTTTTTTTTTTTGAAAAATACATGGTGATTCAATTAGTCAAGCTTAAACAGTTACTTCTTGCTCATCTTTTACTTATTTTCCCTTTATGTTTTTCCCCACTACTGGATGTCAGATTTTTATTCAAGTAAATAGTCATTCTAGCCCTTGAATCTATCAGATGTCACTATAGTCCTTGAATATATCAAAATTACAAAATCATCCATGAATGTATTTTTCCTTAGTCAATTTGGTTCTTGAATGTATCTCGCCTTAGTCAGTTTGATTCTCAAATATATCTTTCGTTAATCAGTTTAGTCCATGAAATTGCTAACAAAAGAAACTCGCATGGACATTTTTTTTAATTTTAATACATTCAGGGAACTATAGTGACACCGTATGACACAATTAGGGGCCAAAATGATTCTTTACTCTTTATTCTTATATTTACATGGCGATAATAAACTTACTCTGATTATCTAATGTGTGCATGTGATTTTGTCTATAGTGGGTCAAAGATCTTCTCTACATTTATTGGATTTCTCAAGAGCAAAGATCCCAATGATGGAACAGAACAAGCATTGCTAAATGAACTTAGCTCCTTCAATGATTACCTCAAGGAAAATGTATGACTTTTTTTTTTCTCTCTTTTTTTCTCTCCCTGCTATTTGTTTGCAATCTTGTTTTAAACTTTCAGTATTTTAGGTCTCTCAATCTCTGACCTGGCATTACATCTTTTCCTGCATTATGGTCATGGACCCTATAACTTTTCTTGTAGTGTGCATCGCTTAGCTGGTTCCTCTTGTACTCCATCTACATAAGATGTTACAAAATATTAAACGGGGATCAGCAAATAAATGCATGCTATATATAATTGATTTCTTGATATACATTACTGTCATTTAGTCAGTTTAAGACTTGTAAAGTTTATGAATAATTGGATGTAAGCTATTTTGTAAACAATTAATTTAAGCAACATAAATTTCATATACATTTCCCTTTTTTAAAAAAGCATGTAAAAGACTACAAACCCAAACTTTTTTATTTATATCACTTTGAGGGCACTGTTTTCTTGTTTCGTTCCTTCTGGATTTGTCTATCAATTTTCTTTCCCTCGTATAAAATTTATAATCTGTTTAAATTTTTTCTTCTCACAGGGTCCTTTTGTCAATGGGAAAGACATATCTGCGGCTGACCTATCACTTGGACCAAAGCTATACCATTTGGAGATTGCTTTGGGACATTATAAGAAATGGACAATACCTGATTCACTGACCTTTTTGAAGTCTTACTTGAAGGTACGTTTACAATGAGCCTCCTCACTTAACATCTACTCCCTCCGTTCCTTTTTAATTGTCACTTTTGAAGAAAATTTTTGTTCCTTTTTAAGTGTCACTTTCAAAGTTCAATGCAACTTTAAATATTGTTTTACCAATATTATCCTTAGTTATTTATTACGGAGAGAGAAATATATGAGATGATATATTAAATGAATAAGGCTATTATAGTAAAAATACAAATTATTGTATCAAAAGTAGTGACATTTATTAATTGTCTTGGTTTGTGTAAAATGTCAAATAGTGACAATTAAAAAGGAACGGAGGTAGTATCATTTTCTTGTACTTTTAGACAGTTTTCAAATCTAGAATTGAACGCAGAGTACTTTCCTAAACTCATATATGATGCAGTTTCATAAATGCGAATAGTTTATAAAATTTGCGGAAAAAGATGCTATTCATTGTCCATGCTTAAAGATCATAGGCTAACGAGTGAAAATGATTTATCAATAGGGAGACCTGAATTCGGAGTTTCTTCTAAGCTCTAAATTCAAAAGTTTTTGGTAATGTGCTTTGGCCTTGTAAACCTTTTTTTTTCCTTCATATATTCAAAGAGGCTTTTTCCCTAGCCCGTTTTTGCAATTTTGAACTTTTTCTCAATACTCAAATGTTTCCGTAAGGGGCTTCCTCACGCCTTTTCCTTACAAATAGTATGACACAAGCCTTTCTGTGCAAATACCGATTGCTAAAGGAGTGCTTCATAACAACCGCAGCCGGTAAAATACTAACTTTTGTGCAATTACCGAATGTAAACGAAAAATAATGTTCAATTTTGATTTTCTTACACTTTCTTTTCTGTCACTTTTCCCTCCTTTTCACTAGTTGTTGTCAGCTTGTTGTCCCCTGATCCCTAGATGATCCGTTACGTTACTTGTATCATATGTAATAATCCTTAATGAAATTTTCTTTGTTTATTTTACAGTTTGCTATTTCTAATAATGTTGAACTTACAGGAAATTTTCTCGAGGGAATCATTCATTAACACACGTGCACAGCCGGAGGATGTCATTGAAGGTTGGCGTCCTAAAGTAGAGGGTTGATGATATCCACTGATTCTACTCTTTTCTTTCATTTGATTGAGTCTCTTAAGGTTACGTCCGACTCTAGTTGAGTTATATTCAGCAACATTCCACTGTAGAGTTGAATACCAACATCATTATGTAATTTAGCCTTGATTGTTCACCATGAACTAAAGCATAATTGTTATTTTATAGTTGGCCACATATTGTAACATGTTAGGGAGAGGCCTTGAAGACTGTATGTTGAGCAAAATAATTGCACTCTGCAAAGAGAAACTAGAATTACATTCCTTAAACTAGTGCTTCACTATATAAGAAATAATCGTGTGATTGACAATGGGATGATGTGCCATTGACCTTGGTCTTAATAAAAAAGGCAATTTCCCCTACCATCAACATCAGTTCAAAAGTAGGCATCCGAAAAATTATCAAATTTTGTATGTTTGAATGTGTGCAAAAAAGACGTACTCCCTCTGTCCCAAAATATAATAAAAAATGAGTCAAGATAAGTTGATGTATTTGGTACAAATTTTGAACCAAATACATTAACTTTTTGACCAATTTTTGCTTATATTTTGGGACGGAGGGAGTATCTTGTAAATATCGTGTAGTTTTATCGGTCCGAATTTCATTTCTCGCCCTTGATCTCCATCTCCACACAGGACCTGTAATTTTAAGTCAAAATTTAGGGTTTTATAAAATATAAAATGAATTTATAGGATTGAATAGATAATAGTAGTTATTAGAAATTAAAATGGCAAGTGTGAGCTGACTTAACAAATCAGACTCTTGTAGTAGTGTAGTAGGCAAAATAAAGGTGAGCGGAGACGCACGACTAAGCTAAAATGTGAAGAAAGAGATAATGTATAGATGAAGAAGAATAAATAGAGCCAAATAAGAGATTGAGACTTGGATCCTCTCCTTCTCCTCTTATTCTCTCTCTTGATATTCTTTTACTCTTAATTTTTTTTATTTTTTATTTTTTCTCTCTCTTGATCTTCTCTCTAAAATTTAGAGAGAGAAAAATTTAGAGAGAGAAAGACACAAAATGGAAAAAGAGAGAGAATGAGAGAAGGAGAGAATCCAACTTTAATAGATTCTATTCGTCAACAAGAAAAAATAATGAGAATGTAGAGGTGTATGAATTCTGTGTTGTGGCTGCACATGTGGCAGAATTGTTAAATCTAGTGAGAGGTTGAGTTTATAACACTCGTGAAAGAAATGGTAATGGTAATTTTTTAGGGAAATCAAGAGGTGTTGGTGTTTGAACTAGCCAATGAAAATCCTTATTGAGTTATGCACATTTTTTTTATGTGATTTCATATTTATAAACTACTTCAACAATTAGTTTTATCAAACACTATAAATTCAATCAGTTAACTTATATGTTATCAACAATAAGTTAGTTTAGAGTCATCCGTAATAAAATCATCAGCTATAAGCTAACTTATCAGTTATCCATTATTTTTTATCAAACAAAGTCAAAAGATTCCATCACACATAAGAAGTCGCAATCGCCGTAAATGACTTGCCCTGTAAAATATTATTAATAACAATACATAAAATTTATGATGATTCATATATAGGCATATTATTATTAAACCATGCAAAAGAACATGGAGAACTATGCAAAATATGCTCATGAGGTGTAAAAAAGAGTATGTATAACCATTGTAAGGCTAGATGAAACTCCAAGAATAATGGGTGTTTATATATAATAACAAATTCTTATATCACTGGAATTGAAACAAACAAAACAAGATGAAAATAATTACCTATCAACCAAATATTTGAGAAGGTCATCGGTCCCAATAATATCAATACTAATGTCTTCTAGATGACCGCAACTAAGATCAATGGCATAACACCAAACAAGAAAAATCAAATGGAACAAAATGAATATTATCGATATGAATGGTACGCCACATTAGAGGATCCTTGCAAACGTTCCACCAAAGAGGACAAACATTACGTGCACTTGTCACCATTTCAACAGTATCAAGTCTCTCAAGTATGTCCTTCATCAAGTCTATTGGAAGTTCAAGCCAGTTTGGTTTTGTGATCACACCTTTGGTTTTCTTAGCACACAACGCCATCATGTGACAACGATTTGTAAAGATTTCATTTATGTGTGATAAGATGCATTTTAGTGTTTTATTCAACCCCGTAAGTAATGGCAAAGCAAAGGTCACATACTCCCTCCGTCCCAAAATATAAGCAAAAATTGGTCAACAAAAGTTAATGTATTTGGTTCAAAATTTGTACCAAATACATCAACTTATGTTGACTCATTTTTACTTATATTTTGGGACGGAGCAGTATACTTACATGTTTTTAACTAAAATTTACAGTGTCGTGCAAAACTATCAGCTACCCAACTAACTTTGAGAATATGTAATGTAACTTTCTTGAAAATTGTAATGACGTAATTAATACTCCAACGTTTAGTCTTCCAGTACAAAAGTTCAAGGGTAATAATCATTTTGGTTTTTGAATACTCCCTCCGTCCCAAATTATAAGCAAAAAAAACTCATTTTCTTTGTCCCAAATTATAAGCAAAAAGACCAATTTTTATCATATTTAATTATGTTATTTCAAAAAATCATATTTTCCAAAGAGAAATTAAATGCAAATTGCATTCATTTTTCTCTCCCTTTCATTTTTTCTATAACTAATAACCAATGAAAATTATTTTTACATCTTTCTATGAAACTTATTCCAAGGATAACACAAGAAACTATACTACAAATTACTATGTTTTAGTTTTCTTAATAAGTGTGAAATGATTTTTTTTGCTTATAATTTGGGACGGAGGGAGTATATAATAAGTAGGTAAAATAGTCCATCAATGTATTAAAAATTTATAATAGTCTTTGATTATGCACTCTATTAGTCAAAATAGTCACTGATGCTAAAATAATCTTTCAATGCTCACAATAACTCTTTTCATATAGATTGAAATAAATAAATACTTATAATAAATATTATTTGATGTAACCAAAATGTAAACTGAAAATTAATTAGGGGATCAAAAGAACAACTAAGTCTAATAAGTAATTATATTAAAGGATTAATATGACAATATTAATGAAACATTTTATGTTAGAGACTATTTTGACTAACGAAGTGCACAGTCAGAGACTATTTTGAAATTTTGATACATTGAGGGATTATTGTGCCTACTCGTTACACATTCAAGGACCAAAATAAATGTTACCCCAAAATTCTAATTGACATGTGCGTCTGTTTTAATTCACGAATATTACTAAAATCTATAACTTTAATGTGGCAACATATAAGTCCTATTTTTCAAAAGCATATTTTTAAAAGGGTTTTCTATCCCCTTTTATACTGACAAACTATTTCTGTCATCCCTTTGGATTAGGAAAATGAGATGGTTCAAAAAGCGATCCAATTCCTATAAAAAGACTGCAACCTTTATCATAAAAAAATGGCTTAGAAGTGTTTGCATTGCGTGCATGATCAACCATGTAACATACTCCATTTAAAAAGGATCTATCTTATTTATATTATAGACTAGATATATTATTTATTAATTAAACCTTAAAAATGAATTTTTTCTTATATTCGATTCGAGACCGGAGGAAGTATATGTTTTCCTATTACTAATTGACAACAGAACATCTATGATTGGAAAATAATCATATGCAGTTTCATACCTAACATTATCCAATGAAAACCCAAAATTCCATTCAAGAACTTTTTAAGATAAAAAATAAAACTAAATCATAAATAGCCAATAACTCATATTTATTTCTCTTACAATCTAAACTTTTTAAAACTGGAAAATTGTTTTCCTATAGTTAACTCATCAAACTATAGGTCCTAATATGGTCCTTCTCACATCTAATTTTTAGTGCTCCAATATACTTGAGAACATGGTTGTGTTTACTCTTCTCACCAAGGAAGAAGAAAATAAAGGTTCCTTAGTTCATCTAAAAAATCCAAATATCTACAGTCTCGATTTACAGCTTGATCAAGCCCACGCTACAGAAAGACAGCCTTCTCAACCAGAAATCCTTGCTCTTGACAATGATCTGCCATTAACAGCAAATATCTGAAGACATCAGCTAGAACTCAAGATATATATTTCATGACAAACACATAATCGCACGATCTCCACAATATAACACCAAGAAAAATGCTCACATAAAACATGCATTTCACTTTACATTTAAAGATACATCATCACATTTAACTCTTGAGCAAATATACAACCCATAACAAAATCTACATGACATATTCCATCGTTCCATTAAAAAAATCTGAGGGCTAAGTTTCATGTACAATAATAATCTGATAGCTGATGGAAGAAAGCAAAACAAAAGTAACACACATATCGACTACCAATTGAAAAGGTAGCTAAAATAGAGCTACGTCCATACCATTATTGGTTTTTCCTGAATTCAGTAAGCACCGGATATATGTTCTCAAAGGCCGTGTAAATCTCATTTCTCGACTAAAGAAAAGAAAATGAAAATATTAGTCAAATAAATCAGAAAAAAACAAAATATAAATTACATGAGTATATCTCAAGATCATTCATTACCTTGGTTCCTTTCAGATGAATTTCTCCCGAGTCGAATATATATAAGACTATCTTTGGTTGCTTCATTTCATAGATTAGCCATGGAAACAACACTGGGTTATACTACAGCAGGAACAAACAAGCAAGTTCAATATGAGTTTATCATCCCTTAAAACTTACAAGTTCTAGTATGGAATGAAATTAGGAAACCAACTGCACTTGAGCAGACAAAACTGAAAAGGGTTCTTTGCATCCATTACACTTTAACACATAAAAGCATCATAACTGAAAATACTATACAACTAGTTCATCCCATTCTAGTTTCGCAATGGATAGCTTTATAAAAAAAAACCAAATTATTGATTCAGATCAGTTTCAAACTAGCTTTTAAACTTGGATCTGGCAGCCACTAAACTAGTTAAGATGTCAGATCAGATTTGCAAAGAATAACCTTCAGTACAGTTAGCCCCAGCAATAAAAATTAAACCCTAATTATCCTCATCGAACCCTGATCACACCATCTCCTTCTTTTTACGAACCTTAAATCCCAAACCCTAACTCCAATATAGACATCTTAATTTGCATGAACTCTTGTGGTTCATTCATCTTCAACACAGAGGCTCTCTTCTGCATGCAATTTTCCTCGCTTAAATGAGGTATGGGTAAGACTCTCCTGCTGTAATTTGGCATTTTGTAGATCATATAATTTTTTCTTTCATTTGTTTTTCTGGGTTTTATAGTAGTTGTTGATGAAATACTCAGATAGATTAAGGTTTAGCATCTTGTCGTGTATTATGAATTGGATAAACCTTAGTTCATTGGAGTATTTCATCAAACAAGTGGTTACCTCTTAGAAGAAAACTCAGAAAAACAAACAGAAGTAAAAATATATAATCTACAAAATGAAAAGCACATCAAAATGAGTGTCTGACACGTACTTACTAATGTTGAAGAAGGTTAGTTTGTATGCAGATTACCGAAGTGAGCCTCACTGTCATAGATGAATGAAGCACTAAGGTTTATGAAAGTGAAGATGAATAGTACGATCAAGGTTGTTGAGGGTAACTAGTTAAATTTTGTGTACTATGGCTAACTACAATGAGCAGATTTGGAATTTTGATTGAAACATTCGATTTAGCAACTGATGTTTAGTGGCTGCCAGTTCTGTTCACGAACTGGACTGAGTCAAAAGAGTTCGGTTAGTGAACCATGTTTAAAAATTCAGTCATTTGTAAAATACTTGAGATCAATTAAATAATTCAAGGAAACACAAAAATCATGCAAAATATTAATGAAAAGTGTGGTGAGCAATGATAATTATATTTAAATAAAACTCATCACAAGCCTAAACATGCCCTCATAAGATTTTTTTAAAAAAAATAAAAACTTCATATCATTGACAACAATCTACAGAAAATATCGCATGCTCCATAGGACCAGAAACACTACTGGTTACTGCGACAAATTGTTGTCAAGATCGGTTTTCCACTAAATTCACCAGGCAAAACAGAAAATGATTGCTTCATTTTGTACTTACACTAGAGCAAGCGGCATGGGAATTAGCAAGACGTTCAAGGTTTATGGGGAACTTGACATCACAAGAGCCGACAATTTCCTGAATCTTAAAATCCTAAAGCGCAATAGAAAAGGAATTAATCAATGACAAAGAAGTGGGAAAAATGATAAGCAATTTTGGATGAAGCTCTTTAGTGGAGATTATGCGAGAGTAGCCGTACCTTAAATTTAGTAGGGAAGCCCATCTTCCGGATGATTACTGCATACTGAAGGAGACAGAGAAATTAGAATAGTATTACAAGGAGTTTATTTTTCTACAAACTACAAAACGAGTATGTCCAACACAAGCTAACATTAATGGCAAGGTTCTCCAGTCTAATGAACTTCGAACTAGAAGCTTTAATATAGAGGATGATAAAGGAATGAGCTTAGAAAAGGATATTAGTATACCTTACTTGCCGCCAATTTTGACTGGCTCTCACTCTTAGCTCCAGTACAGACCTAACAGTGGAAATTAAATATAAAAAAGCTTAAGAAATATAAATCCATTACAATCAACATGCTAAAATAATGTTATTGTCAGAATAGCAATAGACGTCCTTCCAAAATAAAATAAGGCAGTAAAAATGGATCCTATTGTAAATTCTGCAACTATATTACAAGCACCAATTATGCTAAATGAGTGGGAAAAGGACAGAACTGTTTATGAATTATTCAATATAGCATTCGATTGGCATAAGTAGAGAAAATACGTGTCTACTGATCTCATTAGCATAATTAAGTAAAACACAGGATAAGAAAAGAGGATTCAATAAGAAAACCGTACAACTCCGAGTTAATTTCCAATTTTCCAATTTTATACACATGTTATCTGGGATAAATCACGGAAATAACTATAAAATGGATTACCATAACAATAAAAAAAGTGTATTGTAAGTACTATACAAAGAACACCTAAGTAAGGAAATGCACCTAAGCTTTATCCAATAAATTTTTCACACAATTTAACTTTAGAAATATCTATATAACAGGAATAGCTTTTTTGTGCAGAATAAATATTGGGGTTTTTCAATTATCCTTTCTCTCTTAACATAGTATATGTGCCTTGGAAGAGAAACCCTTTTTCATCTCATTACAGATCTATAGATCAGATGTACATTTGAGCTCCTACCAACCATACCATGTCAACTGCTTGTCTATGACGATGTTTGTCTCATTAGAGCAAAACATCCATGTGTGCCCAATCACTGGTCTGCTACACCTCTCCATCAGGACAAGCACATGACAGCGCATCTGAGCCCATTTCTGGTCACCATCACTACAGTCCTTTCAACAAAATAAGTTCCAACCACACCAGTCACCATCTCAGTGGCAGTATGCCTCCTTTTCCCTCCTACATAAGTACCATTATAATTGCAATAGAATTGCAATTCCCGTGATTCAATGACAATTCTGCTAATACATGCCTTGATTCCGGCACACAAAAAAAAAAAACCTAACCAAGCAACAGTTGGTAGTGAAATTGTATATTACGATTCCATCTAAACTATACAGAAGTGTATCTTATGATTCCATCTAAACTATACAGAAGAGCCAGAAGCACAAAAAGGAACATACCATCATTCCAAAAGAATTAATTTGTGCTTTTGATTCTGGTGCCCTGATCCTCATAATCACAGCAGGATGACGCTGCAAAGATTCGAATCACATACATCAGCACTGCAGACAAATGACCAATGATCATGATAACATATCAAACATGTAACTATTGATAATTGATTTCAGATAATAAAAGTGTAGCTCATAAGTGGTTGACAATTTGATATCAATGGTAATAATCATAAAAAACCTTATAGATCAACCAAGCTTCTCCAGATCATATAGAAAGACTGAAGTTTTTGAAAAAAAACGAGATGACCAAACTCAAAAACTAAACAAAATCCTAATCAACCTTGGGTGAACTTGGGATGCATAAACATCACAATATGTGGCACACACACGTACATGTCACGATTAATAAACATAACTTTCCTGGGGATTGTACTCGGCAGTAGGAGCTTGAAGCTTGATGGATTTAAGGTCCAACTTACAGTCCAGATTGACAGTCGACACAATATTACTGGCAATAAAAATACAAGTAGTATAGATTTTTAGATATGCTAAAGCACACACAAGCAGTCATTATCCGGTCAATGTATCTGAAAATATCTCACTAAATACACACAAGCAATTTGAGCATACAATTCGAGTAAATCGTAGAATAAACAGACACAAGCAAAGGGGCATCAACTCCAATGAACTCCATAGTGGAATATAACACCCCTCCCTTATGCTCATGCTCATGCTCATTAAAACTCACTGCCTCAGCTTTAATGACTTAATTTTTTTAATTGGGAAAGAGCAGTCCAAAAACAAGCGGTACCAATAAAAAGTACATGAAATTGTATGCCGTGACATATACGAAAAAACAAGACTGAACATTTACATTTACAGGTAGGTCTTATGCAGGACAGTTTATGTTTAGAATCAATAGTTTCCATTGGCAGGGGTGGCCTTGAGTATGGGAGGGAGGGGCGGCCGCCCATGACACCATTTTTTTTCAAGGGCACCAAAATTATATTTATATATATATTAACTTGCTTTCAATGATTCTATTGAAAATATGTCCTCAGAGAACTTTGCTTACGAATAAATCTTTTACAACAAAAAATGCAAAAAGAAAGACATTCAAATAAATGAAAAATTTTAGGACCAGCGGCTGTGTCCATTGGACAACAGTAAACAACAACCCGAGTTTGCATAACAATAAACCTCATCAGAAATTAGAAAAAAGAGTCAATTTTATTGACATTTGAATGTTGTATTCTAAATATCATACATGTGGGGATCACTTGAACACGAACACCAGACACAACACAGACAATGCGACACGGCAAATGTCGACAATATAGTATATCAACATACCAAAAAAACTCAAACTCATTTGAATCAATCAAAACATACAACAATTAAATGAAAGAAAAATGGGATACTGACATAATGGTGGGAACAATCCCTGAAGAAGGGTGCTTTTGTAAATTCACAGATTGGTTCCCTTCCAATCCTTGTTCAGCCATTTGATGAGCAACGGCGTGATAGGGCTGAACTAGAGATGACGCTAGGCGGTGTGAGCAGAGGCGACCTTGTGCGTGACAGAGGAACGGCGTGATTGGGGGGAGGGAAAGGACTAGGAGAACTACTACGTGTTATAATTTCTAAGTTTTAATTTACATTTTTTTTGAATTTTTTTTTGGTTATAAATTGATTTTTGAAGTCATAGAATATTTATTTATACACTAAATTTATCGCATCAAACATAGTTACTTACTCATATTTTCTTTTTTGTTTTTGAATTCAAACATAATTTTACAGATAAATATTTCATTGACGATCTTATAAAGTAAGTAATTAATCAATTTTGTTTAAAGCAAAATTGAATAACACACCTATAAACTTTAATTTTGAGAGTGGTGAATTCAAAAATACGAATTTAATATTAAACGCCCACATAAACATTTTTTAATTGAGTTTGTTGAAAAAATGATCATGGTGCAGATATTTTATGACTTAAAAGATTAATTTGTAACAAAAAAGTTAAAAATAACTTGTTATAAACATCCAACTTAAATGACTGGATTAGTGAGACCTACATGATCTCTTCTTGAATTAGGGTAATTCACCCCTAATGACAAATATGATTCAACATGTAATTTACCCTTACATTATAAAATTTTCAAAAAAATTTATTTTTTTATGAATAAAAACTCGAAAATTATATAGTTTTTTAAAATCAGAACATTCATTTTTTAAAATTAAAATATGAAAATTAATTTATTTAAAAATGATATAATATGAAAATTTCTAATTTTCGAAAATGTAATTGTCAGTATTTTCGAATATATAATTTTCAGATTTTTTTCCAAAAAAATAATTTTTATTTTTTTAAAAAAATTCGGATTATATAATTTTTAAAAAAATTAATTTTAAACATTGAAAATTATATAATCAAAATTTTTCTGGAAATTTATTATCACATTTTTTATTTCAATTTTTTTAAAGATTTTAAATTGTTTTATAAATTTTTATGATTTTTAAAATTAAAATCAGAATTTTTTTCCTAATTTCCAGATTATATAATTTTAATTTTTGAAAATTAAATAATCTGAAATTTTTTGGAAATTTATTTTCACATTTTTTTGTTTTTAAATATATTTTTCAGATTTTTTTATTTCTAATTTTGAATTTCAAAAATAATTTTTAGAATTTTTAAATTGTTTTTTAATAACTGAAAAGCCACGTCAACGCCACGTGGCAAAAGTTGCAAAGTCAACAACTGCCATGTGGCCAACACCACTGTCAAATCACCTCTAAAGTGGGCTCATGGACCTTTTTAAAAGATTGAAAATTTTGCAATGACCTTTTTTTTTGTTGTTGCAAGGATCAAAAGCCAAACAAGCCCTATTTGCAGGGACCAAGTGCATATTTAAGCCAATATATATACACTAAATTTGTTAAAAGTGTTTATGAATCGTTTAACATTGAGGTGATAGATCTAAATTTGTTTATGACATTAAACATGATTATTTACTTATTTTGTTTTGTTTTTGAATTCAAGCCAAATTTTATAGATAAATATTTCATTAACGATATTATAAATTAAGTATTCGATCAATTTTGTTTCAAATCAAAACTGAATAATACACCTATGAGCCTTAATTTTGAGTGTGGTGAATTTGAAAATATCAATTTAACATTAAACGCCCACGTAACACATCTTTTAATTGAGCATGATGAAAGAATGATCATGGTGTAGATATTTTCAGACTCAAAGGACCAATTCATTAACTAGTGAGACCTATGTTACCCTTTCTTGAATTAGGGATAAATTACCCCTAATGACAAATATGATTCGATTTTAGAGCGAAAAGAATGGAGATTACATGTTGAACGAAGGAGGTGAAGAAGTTTGATGCTCTTGAGATGAAAATGGTAACTGATTGAGGTTTGCATTACCCAATAATGAATTGGGGGTAATTTACCCCTAATGACAACTATGATTCAACTTTAAAACGAGAGAGATGAAGATCACATGTTGAATGAAGATATGAAAAAGTTTAATGTTCTTTAGATGAAAATAGTAACTCGTTGTAACAATAAAGATGAAGAAAATGAGTTTTTTCTTTGATAGAGATAAATTACCCACAATTCATCAAGGGGTAACGTAGAAAAAAACAGACTGGATATAGTATTTGCCTATTTTTTAATTTGTTTGCTATAATTTATTTTAAGATATAAGAATAAATGACGTCTTATACATTTCACACGTATTAAAAAATGTAATTAATCTTGTTTGGGAAAGAGATATTATGTGTTGTTTTACAAAATTGTCCTTAATAAATGGTATGAGAAAGATAAATAAAAAACCTGAAAGAAGATAGAGTAATAAATAGTTAAGGATGTAATAGGAAAAGTAACATTAATGTTTCATTGGTATTGTAAAGTGACTTATAATCTGGGAACATTTTTTTCGAAAACGACTTATAATTTGAGACAAATGGAGTGGTAGATATAATAGATACCATTGTAATGAACAGATTAAAGTTTTGACTAGAATAGAATTATAATTCTCTATTCACGTTGCGAAAGCTAAAATTTCCTCATCTGTGGTTATGAGTGGATCAATTTCGACAAGTAACCGTTTACCTTCTTTTGATGATGTTTCTTTGTTGGATAATTTTTTGATTTCTCCTACTTATCGTTGGTTCAAAGACATTATTCATGTTATTTGAAAGCCTCCTACCACCAACTGGGTTAAGGTTAATACAAATGGATATGTTCTTAACTCTAACGATCTTGTGGGGGCATTTATTGTGATTTTAGAGGCACCTTTGTGGGTTGTTTTGCTGGTAATCTTAGGGAAGTTTCTGTTTTTGAGGCGGAACTTACCGGCTTGATTTTAGCAATGAAGTTTCTTGCTCAATATAATTGGCACATGATCTGGTTGGAAAGTGATTCCTCAAGTGCGGTCCTTGCATTTAAAAAGCCGGATTCTATTCCTTTTCGTTTGCGGAATCGTTGACATAATTGTTTTCAATTGGGTATTACTGATGTTTTCTCTCATATTTATCAAGAAGGGAATTGCTGTGTGGATAAGTTAGCTACTCTTGGCCATACTTTCTCTGGTGTCACTTGGTTTGAGGCCATGCCTCCGCTTTTGTTGGCAGATTTCTTTGGGGATAGGAATAGCCTGCCTAATTATCGTTTTTCTTAGGCTGTTTTTCTCTCTTGTGCTGTCTTTCTTTCCTTTATGCTTTTGAGGGTTTTGGCCTAAGCCCCCCTCTTATACATATTTTCCCCTTTTTTCAATAAATATATATGAAGTAGGTGGTAGAGGAAGAGAGTTTCCGTTAGGTGCAAACCTAATTAGGATATTTTTTATTCTCCCTTATGCCCGACCTCTCTTGGCTTATCATGGAATTGGAAAGAATTTAGATTATCTTTGCATGGCCTTTAATCCATTTATTACATGATACATTATTTTGCCGAATCACAAGTGCGTCAAGTTTATCTTTGTTGAAATTGGGAACAGTTTGACAAATATCGTTAGCATGATTTGCAAATATGATTTTCTATTATTGAAAGAAAATAAAGATTGGATTTTTCTATTTTTTAGAAATATGGATTCTAGATTTTTTTCTTTTATGTAAAGAATCATCTAGTACGCATGTGAATCGATTTATCATGAATACTTGTTGACGTATGAAATTTCAATTTTTTATTTGATTTTAAATTGAATATTTAGTTTATAACATAATTATAATGTTTGAGTCTTTTTTTGAGGGGATAATGTTTGAGTTTATTATTATTAAGTTTTCTACGATAACACTTTGTCTTAATCATGCATTTTGAATATCTGTAAATACATTGTCATTAATTTTGAATCCTTACGAAGTGTCACTAAGACACACGTTAACAAGATCCTTTGTTAATATAGACCCATTGGAGTGTTCACCAGAGCAGAAGTGTTTCCAACCAAATTCCCTATTTTTGAATTAAGTTTTACTAGTATAAAAAATATCCTTTCAAGCAAATATAGCTATAAAAAACATTTACTGGTGCAACAAAAAATAAACATTTATTGGGAAATGGAAACAAACAAAGTACTCCCTCCGTTCCTTTTTAATTGTCACTTTTGCAGAAAATTTTTGTTTCTAATTAACTGTCACTTTCAAAGTTCAATGTAATATTAAATGTTGTTTTTCCTATATTGCCCTTAGTAATTTATTGCGGAAAGAGAAATATATGAAATATGACATTAAATAATTAAGGCTATTATTGGAAAAACATAAATTGTTGTATCAAAAGTAGTAAAATACATTTATTGTCTTGGTTTGTGTAAAAAGTCAAAAAGTGACAATTAAAAAGGAACAGAGGGAGTAACTTTTATTATCATTGGAAACATATTCTTATCCCTGCTGTTCTCTTTCAAAACGTTTGGCTGACCCTCTTAGTGTTTATTGAGGTAGAGGCGTGATAATAACTTTTTCAGAAGTTTATTGGAAATGGAAACTAGGTTTTACTCTTAAAAAACGTTTGGTTTTCACAGGCAGTGTGTATAAAAAGGTTATAATTCGGAAAGCAATTTATAAGACTATTCGTTTGCATGTTTTTTTTTGAAGAAATTCGTTTGCATATGTGAAGAATGTAAGAGCACAATGGTGCCAAATTGGCTTGAACTTCCTAGAGACATCACAACAAACATCCTTCAAAGGCTTGATACTATTGATATTGTGACAAGTGCATGTCAAGTTTGTCCTCTATGGTGGAACATATGCAAAGAACCTTTAGTGTGTCGTACCATTCACATTCCCAGTGACAGATTTGTACCCTTCAATTATCTAGTTTTGACAAAGATTTGTCGTTATACTGTTGAACGAAGTTGCGGTCATCTTGAAGACATTAATATTGAGTGCTCTGCCACTGATGATCTCCTTAATGCATAGTTGAGAAGTACTATTATTAATATTAGAATCTATTTTTCTTGCATTCTATTGTTAATATATTTATTATCTTTAAGATTTTATCGAACATGGATTTTATTTTAATTCAAATTAACAGTGGGAGTAGCCTACGACGCATGCAGCTTTTTGGCTGGAAATTATCGGATAAAGGATTTATTGATGCTGTAAGAAAGCTTCCTCAGTTAGAGGAGGTGGACATTTCAGGAAGCAGATCCTCTCCTGCCTCTCTCTCATGCCTTCCGTCCTGCTCTTAATATGAACCATCCATCAATTAATTTGTGTTGTTGACTGCCCATAGTTGACTGATATCAACGGTCCAGATCGCACAGGACCGTCATGCGGCAGTAGAGGATCCGGGTCCGACATTTCATGGTGCAACCTATCCAAGGATTCTCTTGAAGCCCTTGGCCGATCATGTCCTCTTTTAAAAGTGCTTAAATTTCAGAGAGAGTTTTGTGGACGTATTCCAATTGCTGATGCTGATGATGATGCTCTTACTATTTCCGAAACAATGCCTAGACTAATCCGTTTGATATTAAAAAAAACAGCCTCACTAATGTTGGGCTTCTTGCCATTCTTGACGGATGTCCTCTTCTTGAGTATCTTGACATTGAAGAATGTTCTAATCTCAATTTGAGTGAAAGTTTCAGTAAAAGATGCCGCGAACATATAAAGAATTTAAGACTGCCAATTCTGAATAGCTATATTGACTATGGTTATGGTGAATATCTTGAGGATTGTTATTATGAGTATTTAGATCCTTTTGCATTATAATTGATTATGAGTTAGAGTTTGAAGGTCTAAGCGATGATGAAAAGTGAGGCTATATATCATCGATTTCTTTATATATGTCATCTATTGGATAAAATTCAAGTGATTCAGAAGCTAATGATTTTAATATATAGAAATTTCTTTTGTACGCAATTGAAAGAATAATTTTCGGTTTTTAAATATTGTCATTTGTCAATTCTATTCAATATTATTATTTATTAGCTGACATACTTTATTCATCAAATAAATCTATCAATGCTCTTGTATGATAAGAGTCTCAGTGTTATTTAAACATCCTATGTTAATGTCTCACTTCAAGATTTTGTACATACAGCAAACACCTGATTCTTGTTAATGAAAAAAGAGTTCTCATACGGAAGGTTTTTGCTTTGATTTTTTAGATGCATTCCAGAACTGTTCTTGTAGGTTTTTCAAACACTTAAAACCAATTACGTAGAAATATTTGAGCTAAAATCTGGTTCATCCAAATGCATCTCGAAAGACATCAAAAGCAATTCCCACGAAGTCACCAAGGGGAGGGCATAAATTTTTAAGGGTCATGTTAACTTTTGCACTTAAGACACATGTTAAGAAATCAAAAAGTAGAAATATTCTCTTAAGTTTTATACATTCAATTTATTACACATTCAAAAATTAAATTTAATACACACATTTCAACAAGTTACTATATTTGATTCATTAACTTGTGCCTTAATAGCGAGGACAACATATATTTCTGACTTAAATATGTCATTAGTCCCTGCACTTTCACCATATTTTGGCTTTGGTCCCTGCACTTTTTTTGTTTGGAATTGGTCCCTGCACTTTGTAAAAGTTTTACTATTGGTCCTTCCGTTAAGTCCAAGTTAAAAAAAAAACCAAAACTAACGGTGTGGTACTTGGATCAATCATTCCACGCCATGTGGCACACTAAAAGACAAAAAAATTCCAACATTTTTATTATTATTTTATTCATTATTTTTAAACTTAAAAATATCATTAGTCCCTACACTTTCAGTACTTTTTGATATTGGTCCCTCAACCATTTTTTTTTAAACTTTCAATGATATTATTATGTTTTATTATTATTTTGTTCATTATTTTTATTGAGAATAATTATAAAGAAATAAAATAAAAAATCCTTTTTAAATGAACAATAATATTTATATAATTATTCTTTTAAAAAATAATTGGTCCACATGAATAGTTTTCTTTAATAAACAAAAATGATTTTTTAATTAGTCTTTCAAGAATAATTCTTTAAAAGCTTTAACTTTATTTTATTCTTTTAAATTAGTAAAATGAAAAAATTCTTTAAATTATTTTCTTTTATAATTATTTTCAACAAAAGGCTTTTATTTTTTAATGAACAAAAATGATTTTTATAATTATTCTTTTAAAAAATAATTGGTCCACGTGATTAGTTTTCTTTAATGAACAAAAATGATTTTTAATTATTCTTTAAAAAAAATTCTTTAAAAGCTTTAATTTTATTTTATTCATTAAAAAAGTAAAAAAAAACTCATTTAAAAATATATATTTTATTTAATTTTTTATAATTATTCTCAATAATAATAATGAACAAAATAATAATAAAACATAATATAATCATTGAAAGTTTTTTTTTAAAAAAAAAAGTTCAGGGACCAATACCAAAGTGCAGGAAACAATATAAAAAAAATACTGAAAGTGCATGGACTAATGATATTTTTAAGTTTAAAAATATTGAATAAAATAATAATAAAAAAGTTGAATTTTTTGTCTTTTAGTGTGCCACGTGGCGTGGAATGATTGGTCCACGTGGCACACCATTAGTTTTGTTTTTTTTTTTTTTAAGTTGGATTTAACGGAATGACCAATAGCAAAACTTTTACAAAGCGCATGGACCAATTCCAAACAAAAAAAAGTGTAGGGACCAATGTCAAAATATGGTGAAAGTGCAGGGACTAATGACATATTTAAGCCTATTTTTTTCAATTATTTGTCATACTTAGAGTTCTAGATAATTAGTGAATGATCATTTTGGTCTTGAATGTGTGATGCATCGTCACTATAATATGTGAATGAGTTAAATATGTTTTTTTTATCTCTATAAATATTCTAACTTTTCATTTTAGTCCCTATAAAATTTTTGTTTGAAGTTTATTCTTCAAAAATTTTTTGTTCACACTTTTGATTTATGTGAGGTCATGTATACTTTTTAATTAGTTTTTGCCAGAATATTTAGAATATTATATGAATCTTCCTGTAACATCCCACCTAAGACTCGAATGTTTACCAATATTGATGACGATGTATCAGAAATGTTTTAAGCGAAGGACAATTTGGTAAATTGTCAGTTAATGGGTTTATTTATATGGCAAGTGTAATATCCCGCTTATTAGTGTCAGTTATCAGTGTTAGAAGTAATTAATAAGCGTGGCAATTTAGTAATTCATGGCAATGGCAATTTTGTGAATATTTGAAAAGGGAGTAACAATTTTAAAAGGAAGGAAAAGATATTTTCCCATTTATGTTTTCTTCTCCTTCATTTCATTCTCTCAAAACCAGCCACTCTCTCCCCCAATTCTCTACTCTCACGCCTCCTCTCCCTCTCCAACCATCCATCAACTCTTAATCCCAACTCTTGTAAGAAGGTATTGCAAGCAAGCTTAGTTGGGAAAGCAAGAACAAGAGAAGAAACAAGGAGAATTGAAGAAGAATCAAGAGAAAAGGAAAGTGGAACAAGCTAGGGCTTTGGATTCAGATGATAGCAAGCATCAATTGAGACCTAAGGTGAGTTCCCTAGGGGTTATAGAACCCACCTTTTGAGTATTTCATGAGTTTTAGCATTATGAATAAGTTATGATCATTTGAACCCTAATTCCATTTTGATAGCAATCCTTGATCATACATGTTGAATTCTGTTAATAAGCCTTTGATTTTACCATTTAAACTGTTGTGATGTTGGGCATGATTGGATAGACCAAAATTGGTGGAAAACATGTTTTAAACTTGCCAAATGCTGTCCAACTGCAGGTAAAATCGTGTCACGATTTTACCAGCGTGTCACGATTTTACAGGCAGAAACCAACACGATTTCTGGGTATGAAATCGTGACACGATTGCCAAATCGTGTCACGATTGCCCAATCGTGTCACGATTTTGGGCTGGACAGGATCACATGATTTTTCATTTTTTCTTGCACCGTTTTGGCTATCCAATACTGCTCCGAACTTAAGGATCGACATGTAATGATTAAGCATTGTTAAAGATCATATAAAGACCTATCCTTGAGATGTTTAAAGCAACTTTATAGGGTGAGGATAGGCATATGTTGAGAGGATAGATGGCTTAATCCGCAAGTATCATAGAGAGGTATAAGACCTAGTATTGAGTTTATCTCTTACTAGGCAATTCTCAAACACTCAATTAAGTACAAGTAAGCCAAGAATGTTATAGTATTCAAGTTTAGAAACCTATTATAGGTTAAAGAGAATTAAGAAGGTACTTATCATGTACCAAGCATAAGAATGATATATGCTTATAGTTAAGAACCTCTAGTAGGTTAAGCTTTAGAGAATGCATTAGATATGCACAAGAAATATGAAACGTAATAGATATGTCTATGAACTTAAGTAAGACCTTAATGATAAAGAATATGATAACGTGTTCATCAGACTCCGGATTATGCCGGATGGGATTTCTCCGAAAGGGCTATCCACACGTAATTTATAAGACGAATGTTAAACGTGTTCATCAGACTCCGGGATTCGCCGGATGGGACTCTTCCGAGAGGATTGTCCACACGTATGTTAAAAGATTTAAGCATGTCCAGCAGGCTCCGGGATTCGCCGGATGGGACTTCTCCGAGAGGGTTGTCTACATGCAAGATGTGTCCAGCAGGCTCCGGATTATGCCGGATGGGGCTTCACCGAGAGGGTTGCCTACACAAAGATAAGAGGAGTCCGGTGTTAGCCTGATATGATAGGAATTTTCACCGGTATTATGGGAGATGTACTTCGGGGTTACTCCACCCGGATGCACTCCGTAAAATGAACCAAGATAATGATTGTTTGTTCAACGCTAACTTCTAACTTAATGACATGAAAAGATGATACGAATATGAAATGAATACGTATATTTTATATGTAATACGAGACATGAGGATTAGTTCCTAGTGAACGCGATGTGATCATAGGATGTCCCCAAGATCACTACGTATAAGACTGAGATAAGAATAGAGTATGAAAAGTACAAGAAAGATAGAGACATGAAGCGATCCTAGGTTTCCCCTTGATCGCGATAGATGTTAAAAATGACAGCGATCGTAGGTATCCCCAATATCGCTAAGAGTAGGCACGGCGACCCTAGGTTTCCCCCGTGGTTGCTAACAGTAGGTTGGGTTGGAGCTCACTGAGACGTATGTCTCACCCCAATCCTTCTGGTGCAGGTTCATAGGTTAGCAAGAGTTGTTCGTGAAGATCTTCAGGAAGACGCTGGATGGAGTGCAGATGCTCGTCAAGGCAAGCTCAGGAGGTTGACTGATTTTGTATATGTATATGAACATGTATTATTATGAGATTTGGATATTTATGTAAACGAGCAAATTGTACTCATTCAGTGATTTGTATATATATTATTGTAAATTTTAATGTATCCGATATCAGAATAACGCACATGCTAATATACTAGTTAAAGTTAGTTTGGGTGTTACAATTGGTATCAGAGCAGGTCGATTCAGACCGTGCCTTGGGTCATTAAAGTTTCAATAAAAGTAGTGGGACCATTGGGTTCCGGATATTATTCTAAAGGTCACATCTAGTTGAGCCTGATCAACTCAGTCTAGTATGTGACAGTTAGGATAAATGTCCGAGGGCTGAATGTGACCAAGGAGGAATGAAGTGTATGAAGGGCGAAGATTAAGGTGACAGAATTCTAAGACGGATTTAGCGAAGAAGTAATCAACGCCAAATGGTGGTCATCGAACAGTGAAGTGACTAAGTCTGTTTAGGGCAGAGTTTCAGGAAGGTCAGAAACATTTAAGGAATCATGGAATGCTCTAAGGAGTGACGTGGAACCTTGACGGAAACGGTAGTTTGAGAAGTTAAAGTGAAGTGTGGATTAAGTATCAATTCCGAGTACAGAGTTAAAGAATAGCAGTACCAAACCTAGAGAAATGAAATGATGAATTACCGGACAGTTAAGAGAAATAATTACGGATTACGTGAGTTATTTGGACAGACGAAGCTAACCACTCAAGTGTGGTTATTGAGTATGAATCACAAGTAAGTTTGACCCCATCAGATCAGCCACGTCTCCTAAACCAGTTTTGTGAAAGAAGAAGAGGAGATGATATGCAGCCTAAGAACTAAGATGGATGAATAAGTGGTAACAATAAGACTCGTTACATATCAAATCGTGAATCAAATTTTTGGATGTATCCTAATGGTAAGAAGATTAGAAGTAAGAGAAGCTAGACTGGAATATATTATGCTGATGGACGAATTAAGTTGAACACTCTTGATTAGACGAACAGTATTGAATTTCCTTGATTGGTTAAGGAAGGTAAGTTCAAGATAATACAAGGTTATAGTAAACCAGTGTTGAAGGATGATCGGGTTTTCAGCCGAGAAATTATGTTGAGATTTTAATATATGGCGGATCGTCTTGAATATGAAAGTTTAGGATTGAGGTTAATGCTAAGGAGTTATATGTTCCCCATCGAAGAGGTTCCTTCCACGAATATTATAGAATGGAAAGAGGTCACTTCGTGTTGATAAGTTCTGAGGGCGATAATAAAGTATAGAATTCGGGTTGTTCAACTATATGCGGAATTACTCAGATGTTAAGAATCGAGATTTGAATTGTGAGTACGGTAACAAGTTACTGGAGGGATCCGATAGATTATGATGAGTGCAAAAGTTTAAGATCGATTAATTGGGCACTCGAAGAAACGCAACCGATGTTGGGCGTTCTAGAGAACCGGTAAGAGTTTGGATCTTTTCAGGACGAATTGTCTAGTAGAAACTCAAGGGTAACTTAAGGAACATGATAGAGTTAAGGAGACCAAAGTTGTCCCGGGAAGATTATAGATATGAAATCATTACGGATAAAGAAAGAGCGAATAGTAACAAGACTCAAATGAAAGGTATGAACCGTTAGAAACTAAAAGTGTTTTTTTAGAAGTTGCCACAAATGGATGTACATGAATTTAAGCTACCTCAGAGATATTTCCAGTCGGGTTTCTGCAATGTTTGATGATTCTACATGAAGAGTTGACCTAGAGAAATGGTAACGTCAGACAAATTTGTTACAGTGATTACAAAGTGTTAGAGTAAAAGGATTGGTCGATGGAATTTTATGTGACAATAGTGAAGTCTTCCTCCGATACTAACTCGAGTGATAAAAATCAGAGTGGCGCAGCGGAGTAGTAATCCAAGAATGATGTAATGAACAACGCTAAGCTGAGGCTTAGAGTATAAAAGGATGTTAAGTGCTTAATTCCCATTATACAGGATAGTAGTAAGTATAAGTGATTTGAACGTATCATGAGTTCTAATGGAAAGTTATGGAAGTTAAGTTGATGAATACCTTAAACCTCGAAATCCATGAGGAATGAAATGTTTGAATAAGAGGCCTTGACTAGATACGACAATGCAGTGGCGAATGAGTTTAATTCCATGTTGTAACCATGTCATGTTAACCTATATTAGCCGAAGATTTTGGAAAGTCTTGAACTTAATGTCCACCAGTAAAGGAAGGAGAACTTTTACGCAGATTAAAAGTATTCGTAGTCCACAGTAGAGGGCTACGTAATTTCAGGTTATGACTAAAGGATTAAAGACTAATTGTGCTATTTTTGGCAGCAACCAAGTAGAACTTTCTTTTGAGAATAAGGACCTTGGATTTGATGTTCGGATATGAGAAAGGAGTTCACTATATCGATAAGTGTAAACATGATCTATTCTATGTAATAAAGTATGTCAGGGAATTCATGCGAGTAACATTGGCGGGGCAAACCTGGCGAGCCAGTTGAAAGGCAAATCCCGGATGTTACGAGATGAGTTAAGAGTAAGGAAAGATTTCCAATCGATATAGTAGTGTCTCAAATATGTTAAGATTAAGAATGATGTCCCGTTAGTCGGACAAAGATGAGGTAATGTAAGTGTATACGTGTTCGCTTATGTATGTAAGATATATGCTATGAAATATATTATATAATGATATGTGAGACGACTTAAGCCACTCTTCATTTGGACTAAACTCCCATGAGTTTGGAATTATCGGTGTAGAAAACACTTATGCCACGATAAGAAAACGAGAATAAGTAGTGACAAGGACGATGGGAGATTGGCAAACTCCTAGTATGAAGAATGATTTCTAAGTTATTAAAGGTAAGTAACGTCGTAGAGCAATCGAAGCAGAACGCGGTAATCAGTAAGTTTTCGCGAGCCCCTGAGGAATTCCGTAGTGGAAGCAATGGTTAGGATCATGGAAAGTAATACACCAAGATGCCTCCTCCTTGTATTTGTATAATGGAGATAGTGCGGTAGTTTTACCCTCATTAAAAAATGGTATAATTATGGTAAAACCATATATGTAGGATGCCGTTGTATAAGGCAAAGATCGAATATAAGAAAGTCCAATGTCGCCTAAGTAAGATTATGCGGACTATGACAAGATTATAAGGTTCAGCACAAGTGTCAGGATTGGATAACTCTAGTTAGGGTTTGCGAGAAGTGTATAAACAAGGATATGGTCAGCAAGTTGGATGCGATGGTTCAGATAACCTCACATTCTACTACACAAGAAAAGTGTGATGCACATCAAGCGTTTCAGATGACGAAAAGATTGTCGAATACCTTCGACTTACAGAGTTGAAAATCTAAGGGATTCCGATAAGTAAGATGAACTGGAGTCTTGGCTAATGAAGGAAGTAGTATGTGAGATTAATTCATATATGATAGTGGATTCTAAATTTCGAGGACGAAATTTCTTTAAGGGGGGTAGATTGTAACATCCCACCTAAGACTCGAATGTTTACCAATATTGATGACGATGTATCAGAAATGTTTTAAGCGAAGGACAATTTGGTAAATTGTCAGTTAATGGGTTTATTTATATGGCAAGTGTAATATCCCGCTTATTAGTGTCAGTTATCAGTGTTAGAAGTAATTAATAAGCGTGGCAATTTAGTAATTCATGGCAATGGCAATTTTGTGAATATTTGAAAAGGGAGTAACAATTTTAAAAGGAAGGAAAAGATATTTTCCCATTTATGTTTTCTTCTCCTTCATTTCATTCTCTCAAAACCAGCCACTCTCTCCCCCAATTCTCTACTCTCACGCCTCCTCTCCCTCTCCAACCATCCATCAACTCTTAATCCCAACTCTTGTAAGAAGGTATTGCAAGCAAGCTTAGTTGGGAAAGCAAGAACAAGAGAAGAAACAAGGAGAATTGAAGAAGAATCAAGAGAAAAGGAAAGTGGAACAAGCTAGGGCTTTGGATTCAGATGATAGCAAGCATCAATTGAGACCTAAGGTGAGTTCCCTAGGGGTTATAGAACCCACCTTTTGAGTATTTCATGAGTTTTAGCATTATGAATAAGTTATGATCATTTGAACCCTAATTCCATTTTGATAGCAATCCTTGATCATACATGTTGAATTCTGTTAATAAGCCTTTGATTTTACCATTTAAACTGTTGTGATGTTGGGCATGATTGGATAGACCAAAATTGGTGGAAAACATGTTTTAAACTTGCCAAATGCTGTCCAACTGCAGGTAAAATCGTGTCACGATTTTACCAGCGTGTCACGATTTTACAGGCAGAAACCAACACGATTTCTGGGTATGAAATCGTGACACGATTGCCAAATCGTGTCACGATTGCCCAATCGTGTCACGATTTTGGGCTGGACAGGATCACATGATTTTTCATTTTTTCTTGCACCGTTTTGGCTATCCAATACTGCTCCGAACTTAAGGATCGACATGTAATGATTAAGCATTGTTAAAGATCATATAAAGACCTATCCTTGAGATGTTTAAAGCAACTTTATAGGGTGAGGATAGGCATATGTTGAGAGGATAGATGGCTTAATCCGCAAGTATCATAGAGAGGTATAAGACCTAGTATTGAGTTTATCTCTTACTAGGCAATTCTCAAACACTCAATTAAGTACAAGTAAGCCAAGAATGTTATAGTATTCAAGTTTAGAAACCTATTATAGGTTAAAGAGAATTAAGAAGGTACTTATCATGTACCAAGCATAAGAATGATATATGCTTATAGTTAAGAACCTCTAGTAGGTTAAGCTTTAGAGAATGCATTAGATATGCACAAGAAATATGAAACGTAATAGATATGTCTATGAACTTAAGTAAGACCTTAATGATAAAGAATATGATAACGTGTTCATCAGACTCCGGATTATGCCGGATGGGATTTCTCCGAAAGGGCTATCCACACGTAATTTATAAGACGAATGTTAAACGTGTTCATCAGACTCCGGGATTCGCCGGATGGGACTCTTCCGAGAGGATTGTCCACACGTATGTTAAAAGATTTAAGCATGTCCAGCAGGCTCCGGGATTCGCCGGATGGGACTTCTCCGAGAGGGTTGTCTACATGCAAGATGTGTCCAGCAGGCTCCGGATTATGCCGGATGGGGCTTCACCGAGAGGGTTGCCTACACAAAGATAAGAGGAGTCCGGTGTTAGCCTGATATGATAGGAATTTTCACCGGTATTATGGGAGATGTACTTCGGGGTTACTCCACCCGGATGCACTCCGTAAAATGAACCAAGATAATGATTGTTTGTTCAACGCTAACTTCTAACTTAATGACATGAAAAGATGATACGAATATGAAATGAATACGTATATTTTATATGTAATACGAGACATGAGGATTAGTTCCTAGTGAACGCGATGTGATCATAGGATGTCCCCAAGATCACTACGTATAAGACTGAGATAAGAATAGAGTATGAAAAGTACAAGAAAGATAGAGACATGAAGCGATCCTAGGTTTCCCCTTGATCGCGATAGATGTTAAAAATGACAGCGATCGTAGGTATCCCCAATATCGCTAAGATTAGGCACGGCGACCCTAGGTTTCCCCCGTGGTTGCTAACAGTAGGTTGGGTTGGAGCTCACTGAGACGTATGTCTCACCCCAATCCTTCTGGTGCAGGTTCATAGGTTAGCAAGAGTTGTTCGTGAAGATCTTCAGGAAGACGCTGGATGGAGTGCAGATGCTCGTCAAGGCAAGCTCAGGAGGTTGACTGATTTTGTATATGTATATGAACATGTATTATTATGAGATTTGGATATTTATGTAAACGAGCAAATTGTACTCATTCAGTGATTTGTATATATATTATTGTAAATTTTAATGTATCCGATATCAGAATAACGCACATGCTAATATACTAGTTAAAGTTAGTATGGGTGTTACACTTCCAAAATGCGGAGATTAGTGATAAGGAATAATGATAAGAATTCAAATATGAATCATGCTTCTGTTGATTAACCCAGTTTGGACAAGTTAGTCACAAATGTGAATTTACGTATCTAGTTTTGTTTATTGTTTTTGTGGATATCCTGCAATGTGTTTTTTGTGTATACACTAAGGATCTAATTGTACATATTCTGAAGGTACTGCACCATTATTTATGCACCTGATGCTTATATTTTATCACCATTGTGTCACGGTATTTGCTTACAGCAACATACCTGAACCATTATGATTTAAATAAATTTTAGCATATGCCTTGTTATGTTCAACAATCCTAGTGGGGGCACATGCATTCTGCTATGGTTGCTGGTATGACCTATAGGTTGTTAAAATATTCCTTTTGTCATCATCAATTTATCTGCAGAATTCCTTTCTTCTTTGACCTCATTCTTGCTCTCTTACACCAGATCTCCTACACTAATTGGAGTTCCTATACTTAACTCTCTAACTCTCAGGTATTGAAATCTCAGATGATCAAATTACTCTTTTTTTTTTCCAGCATCTGTAACGGGTATTTGTTTTTTCTTTCTACTTGAATAAATACTTGTTATTTAACGCTACTTATAGTCTAACTCATTCTTTTCTTCTACAAATATATAAGTTGAGAGGAGCATACTCTGAAAGCAAGATTTCCACACCAAAGAGATCCTTGGTTGTTAAAGATAGGGCTAGAAGGGTTTCTTGAAGAGTATTTGAGAGTATATATCATTTGTTAATTATAGGGAGTATATTGGGTGGTATTAGCAATTGGGTATTGGAGGTTCAACAATAAAGGGACATGTGTTTCGTTTAATTTTATTTTGATGTATGATTAGTGCAATTGCTAAACATTATTTTGTTCTACACATCTAATTTGTTCTAATTGCTGGAATGGTTAGAAATTGTATCTTTTATAATTTATATTTTTATCGTTCTGGGATGCAATCTTTTGTTTTTTAAAAAATAAATAAATCATTTTCTTGTGGATTTACCTGCGGATCGTAGGTCTCTTGACAATGTCTCCTACAAATTTTCTTGCTTCGTTTGCTGTGGAAGTACCTACGGATTGTAGGTCTCTTGTAACAAGTAAAGTCTTACTGTAGTTCATTTGACTAGTTTAATAGTAAAAAAAGGATGATTACAGACCTAATAAACTAACTTGACTAAAATAAAGTTTTACATTGAGTTTTTTCCAATTATAAAAAAGGCCGAACCTTACATGACCAAAGTGTGTAGTGTTTATGACTTAAGAGGTTAAAACGGAACAAAAAAATTTAGTGAACCAAAGTGAAACTTAAATATATCTTAAAGGACTAAAAATATAACTTAACCAAATAAAAATCATTACAATAAACTGATTTGAGTTTATTATAAAAATCATACATCCGACAAATGTTTGTGACTAGATAATTGGTTAAAGTTAGCGGTTTTTTAATATAGTCAACATAAGAATGAAAAAAATATAATACACCAGCTATAATATTTCAATACTTTTATTTTTTAAATTTTTTTTTTTTGGAAATGACTCACTAAAAGAGCCATTAACAAAATAATGTTTGTTTGGCCTTGTTCAATTAGTTAAATTTAGTTTTTTATATCTTGAAAATAAATATAAAAAATAAGTATAATTTACTAATTTGAGATTATTATGAAAACCATACTCAAAAAAGAAAATCTTAGAAGGGAAAGGAGGAGAGCTAGTTGGCTGGTAAGATTCAGACTATGTAGGGGATTTAGATGACATAAGAAGAACTTCAGGTTTTGTCTTTATGGTCAGAAGAAGAAGCATCCAATTGTAACTCTTCGTACCACTAAAGATGAATTCGTAGAAGCTGTTAGTAGAGTGATTGTCAAGGAGTGTGGTCAGAAAGGATTGTAGTTCAGATTAGAAGTGATCAAGGGACCTTCATCACCATTCATTGTGATTCTAGTTCGTAGAAGCTGAATTGGTTCTTTTACTAACATAAAGAACCGATTTAAAACTAAAACGATTAATCTAGTACACATTAAACTTAACGCATCCTAAAATCAATTTGACTATTTATCTATCAAGTTACACTAAATTAACACTTTTATTGCAAAGAGAATTTTTTTTTAAAAATAATCGTTATGATTAGCCTTCGTTCTAACATCATTAATATTTTTTTTAGTTTTAAATTGATTCTTTATGTAAGTAAAATTGAACAAGTTAATCCATTAATTTTTTTTTGGTAATAAGTTGATCCATTTTTTCATCCAATTTTGTTAAAAAGTGCTTAATGACTATTTAACATTGAGGTGGAAGGTCCAAAAAATGTTTATGACAACAAACTTGATTACTTACATATATTTTCATCTTTTTGTTTCCCAATTCAATCCTAATTTTATAGATAAATATGTCATCAGTAACATTATAAATCAAGTAATTGATTGAATTTGTTTCAAACATAGATTAACATACCCCTATGAACCCTTGTTTTGAGAGCGATGAATTTGAACGTATCGACTTAACAATAAACATTCATATAAACATTTTTTAACCAAGTTTAAAGAAACGAAGGTAACGATGCATATATCTTATGACTTAAAAGAATAATGGACACTTTTACTAACATAAAGAACCAATTTAAAACTAAAGAGATTAATCTAGTATACACATTAAACTTAAAGCAACCTAAAATCAATTTAAATATTTATCTATCAAGATACACCAAATTAACAATTTTACTGCAAAAAGAGAAATTTCCTTTTTTAAAAATGATCGATATGATTCGCCTTTGTCTCTAATCATTAACATAGGTTAGCTATACTCAAACACTAATTGGTTAAATATGTTAAGTCACTTTTGGTAAAAAAAAAAATAAACTATTCAAACAAAAACCACAATTAGAATCATTCATCAACAAAAACATAGATTAATCTTATTAATAAAGTATGCAAGCCACTCATAGATAAAAATAACAAATGACAAAAGTTTAAAAAAATAAAATCATGGCTTCCATTGCCTTCAACAAAATTAGTCTCGTGAAGTATAACATCGACTTTTCACTTAGACCACAATTTTTATCACTTACAAGTCCACATCAAATGGATCAATATAACAATCATCATCTATTAGAGAATCCCTATAAGTAACAGGATCATCAAAATAGTCGTCTTCATAGTCGTACACAATTGGCAATCGCAAATCTTTTATCTGTTCAAGGCACCTTTTCCTCAAACTTTCACTCAAATTAAGATTATAACATCTTCGAATATCAAGAGCCTCAAGAAGAGGACAACCATCAAGAATAGCAAGCAAACCTACATTAGAGAGCTCATATCCTATAATATTAAGATGGCGTAGTCCAGACATTGTTTTTGCAATAACAAATGCCTCATCATCATCATCAACACACACCCTATTATATTGAATAATCGTTCTCGCAAGTTTGAGCACTTTTAAAAGAGGGCATGATCGGCCAACAACTTCGAGAGACTCTGTGGATAGGAAGCACTCTGAAATGTCCAGCAACTCTAGCTGTGGAAGATTTCTCACAGCTTCACAGAATCTTGTCTCTAAAATTCTATGGCAGTTGGCAAGCTTCAGGCATTGTAGGTTAATAGCACTGTAAAATTTGAGTAAGATATTAAAAACATGCTTGATGAAAACAAAAAGATATATACTATAGTTAAGCAACAAAAGATTTTAAGAAAGTCAATCACAAATGATAAATAAAGAAATTAACTAAATCGATCACAAATAATTACTTCTTAGATATGCATTCAAGGAGATCGTCAGTGCAAAAATACTCAATTTCGACGATTTCAAGATGACCAGAACTACGTTCAATAGCATAGCGACAAATCTCAACTAAATCGTAATCTGAAGTGTCAAGGTCAATCATGCGAATAGTTCGCCACATGAGAGGATCCTTGCAAATGTTCCACCATAGAGGACACACATGACATGCGCTTGTCACAATGTCAATGGTATCGAGCCTTTGAAGAATGTTTGCAGTGATGTCTCTAGGAAGTTCAAGCCAATTTGGCACTGTTGTGCTTTGGCATTCTGCATCCTTTGCAGGAATAGAACGAGATGCCATCATCATATATGCAAGCTATGCGGCAGCATAAATATTTGATTTCAGAACTATTGCCTTTTATAGACACCGCTAGTGAAAACTAAACGTTTTAGGACGCTAAGAATAAAACTTTGTTTCTTAAAAAAAAAAGAATAAAACTTTGTCGCTAAGATTACACTAACACGCTAAGAATAAAACTTTGTTTCTTTAAAAAAGAAAAAGAATAGTAAAACTTTGTCGCTAAGATTACACTAACACGCTAAGAATAAAACTTTGTTTCTTTAAAAAAGAAAAAGAATAGTAAAACTTTGTCGCTAAGAATGCACTAAGACGCTAAGAATAAAGCTTGTTATGTTTCCAATGTTGTTCTGTTTCCAATGATAAGTTGCTCTTGTTCCTATAAGTGTCTATTTGAATTTGCTCGTACGGATAACCATTACAAAAATGAATTCAAAATATGGATTTTGCTTGAAAATACACAAGCTCTCGTGAATACTCCAATGTTAGAGTACTCCATCCATGGGTCCTTAAATTTATGCACTTATTGATAATATAATCAACGTGTCTATATTATGGATGGAGTAAAATACCTCTAATATATATATATGATTAATTTTGATTTTTCATATTTCACTTTAGTATATGTCTATTTTATACAAGGAGTTTACTTAGTAGTTTTAATTAGGAGTTTATTTGAAAAAACAATAAACTTATTCAGTAATTTGAAATTGATTTTTATTTAAGGATAAATTTTTGTTAAATGCGTCATTACAGTTTGTTGTTTTCGAGTTTAGAAAGAGTACCTTTAAAAAATCAGAATTTACCACCGAAGATATTACCGGGTTGAGTCACGACCAGGTCGCTCTCTTTAAGACGTTTCGCGGCACTACCCGAGTTTGTGCAAGGTAGACTAACAACCGCGCCGCCTCTAGGATAAAACAGCCCAGTTCACCTGTTCGATTACGTACTGCACCGTAAGTAATCGTTCGAGAATTTACACTCTCAATATGGTATTAAACCACTCTGTATGGTACGAAGACCACTCGAAACCGAAGGGACAGAAAGGAGTAGAAAAAGAAGAAGGACTCGTCAACACAAGTCGAAGGAGGGAGAAGAGAAGAAAAGCACAGGAAGCATCAACTGTGATTTTCGGGGTGAGGAATAAGTGAGGCCGAGCTCTCCTTTTATAGGGAGAGTTCGTAACAAATCCGACGTGATTTTTGGGATTAAGTTAAGTGGATTAACTTAATCTTTAAGCACACGGATTGGATCAACGAATGGATATATTCGAAAGGACTTCCGGATATTCTGTTGGATCGGAATGAAGCTTATCATTATCCGAAGAGCGCTTTCAGATAATTATTAAATTAATAAAAAATTAATTTAACAATTTCAGGTGACAAAAAATATATATATATATATATTTTTTTTTTTTTGACCCGGACCCAAGCCCAAGCCCAGCCCAGCCCGGCCGGACGGCGGCGTCGTCGCGCGTGTGGTATATATATATTTTCGTAAGCGCTCACCCATTCACAAAAGTGGGTACCCCAAGGGCACACCCTTGGAGGTCACCCCCCACTTATATAAACACTACTAGTGGGTATGTCCTATCCAATGTGGGACATTTTTCAATTCATACCAACACTAGTTCTTTCCCAAGGGACATGTGTTTATTCTTTCCAACTTCCACTCATATTCACTAGTGTTCCAACACAGTTGGATATGAAGAGAGTATCAACTATTCAATCTGTATAGTCCACGTTGAAGTGGAAGAAATAGTCACAAAAAATGAGGGTTTGAATTATAACATTTTTAAAATTTAGTCCTGCAACTTACAAAATTTACATACTCAAGAAATTCTTGGTAGAGGTTAGAATGTCTTAGATATTAAATAATTGTTTTTATCAAAGATCAGAATGTTCTGGATAAAGTAAAGTTAAATATTTAAATAGTTTTAATAAGGACCAGAATGTTTTGAAGAATAATTAAATTATACGCAGAATGATTAAAACAATTAAGTGTGAAATTTAAACAATAGGTTTAACAAAGACCATAATATTCTTGATAACAATTATATAGTTAATTTAGAATGATAAAACAATGTTAATGATTAATTAGGGACCAGAGTACTCTGGATAAATATTTAGCAATTATATTAAATTAGGACCAGAACGTTCTGGTGAAGTTAAAGAGATTATGATTGTGATACTGTGTGAATAATGTTTAATGCAAATGATAAAAGAGTAAGGGTAAGAAGATCACACAAGAGATTTATCTTGGTTCACCAAAAACAGACTACTTCCAGTTCTCACACTTCGTGTGAGATTATGCACTATAGTATCCAGCTATCAGAAACTTCTGAATAGCACAATATGTTCTTGATCACACCATATCAGTCTGTTACACTCTGTATTATCAACCTCAACAGACTTATACAATTCTTTGCTCTCGCACAAGAAAGGTTGAAACAATTCTTTCTCAAACTATTGTAACGAATAAACTTGAGAACTAGATTACACTTTGTATGATGAGATGATTTTGGATCAAAGATGTTTCTCAACTCATGTTGGAGATTTTAATAAACAAACTCAAAAGATTATGATCCAATGATATAGTCAGAGAGCTTGGAGTTTGTTGTTTGTGAAGAGTTTATGTGTAGTGATGATTTCACTCATGTAAGATTGTTTTTTCTTTTTAAACTCTTGTCATAAACCTTCATAGCCTTACTCTATTTATAAGAGATGAGAGTCTTGGAGAGCAAGCTGATAAAAGAGTTGTTGAGACACAATTGAAATGAGAATAGGGCTCCATAAAGTTGCTTGGGGAGAAAACATGATTTTTGCTTGCCTGGAACGTTCTCCATAACGTTCTCTCTGTACCAGTCAAACTTGAGCAAAAATAAACACGTTTTTGCAAGTTGTCATGAACTATAAAAGTGTCGTAGAAGCTTTCCAGTCATTGATAGGACATGTTGATGTCATATGCTTTTATCACAAGGAACAACTTTGAAATTTTTTTATGGATCTTTTCACTCTATTCCTTAATCTGCCGAAAATATAAGAATGTCTTTTTGCTGATTTTATTTCTTTGTATGTTTCATGGCCCATGTGCAAATAATGCATTGATTTGTCTTGATGCCTTTCCTTTTAATGCCTTTAAAGGTTCTTCATTCGAATGATCATTTATTCCTTCTTTTGGTGAGACAAAGAGAATAAAATTTATTCTAGATCTTGATTATGCAAATCTTTGACATTGCTCAAAAGCTCATATTTGTCATTTGCTTTGTTTGTTATTTTAATGAAGATGTTTTGTTAGCTTTGTGAGGTCAGAACGTTCTCAATGAAACATTTATCACAAAACACATTAGTAGATAACAAGATAATAATTGTAAGATGTTTGTTATCTTTAAAACATCAAATATAAAACATCAAATGTGGATGTTCTCTTCACTTTGTATGACGAGAATGTTCTTTGTAGGAACACGAGAAACCTTTCTCAAAGTCAAAATTTCTTTGATTTTTATTCTCCCAAATCATATCTTGAATAATGATGGAAGATTCTTGGATCATCCTAAGTTTTTTTTATGATAGAATCTTCGTGCATATGATCATGAATTTTCTTTTTTGTCAATTCTTCAATCAATATCATTAATGAATGACTTAATGAATAATTCATTCATGGATCAGTTTCTCTTCAAAGTTGATTTTAATCATTTTGATGTAGTAATGAGAATAATTTTGAGTGTAATAATCATCTTCATCACGAGAATATTCTTTCATCAAAGTTGATAATGATCTCTTCTATATGAAAAGACAATATCTTCTTTGTCAATTAACCTTGAATTATTTTGTTGATGATGCAATTCTTCTCATAATTCGTCTCGGTGATTCTACACAATATTTCTTGTCCATTGAGTATCTTTGAGATGTTATAGTTTGGGCATGCATGTAGTCATGAATGTACAATCAATCATTCTCTTGAATGAAATTTTTGTGGCTTTTCCTTAAACTCTTTTAGAAACTATTTGAAGATCATTCTTGAATCTTCATATCTTGTAGATACTTAAGGTATGTAACAAAACTCCATATGTGCTTTGTCACATGACTTTAAGAGTGATCTTGTGTACCTTTCAAATATTAACCTTTTATTCCTCGAATCGTTAATGCTTTGTTGAAAACCATGTGGAGACGAGGATGAGTCAATTAATCATAAAATTAATCTTCATGTTGAATCTTCAATCAACACTCTTTTGATTCAAACAATATTCTTTCTATATCTTCTTTAAGCTTGTGATGCAACTGTTTTGATATTCTTCCATTAAATATATATGCACTTGTAAAAGACTTCTTTCTTGTCTTCTTTCGTGAAAAGACTTAAGTGCAAACATCAGTAGATCATCGTTCATCTTAGCGTTTATTCCATAAGGTTTGTTATCAGTAAAAGATTCATCAAATAGATTTTTATTTCAACACATGTGAGTTTAACTCAGTCTCAGTTAGAACATCTTAAATGGGGAGTCCTTTACTTAACAAGGACCTCAACCTATTAAGGATCCCTATTGGAGGAAGAAAAAAGTGGATACCTATTAGTTACCGTCAACTTTATAAGGACTCTATCTCTTTTCAACAACTAGCAGATCCCACGATTAAAATAGAAAATAAAGTAGATAAAAGTTGGTCCCATCATCTCAAGTTCATGTGATTTTTTCTCTTTTTAATTTTTTTTTTATGTATTTTCTAAATACTCATGTTATAGTACATATTAGTGGATCCTTTTAAAGAGCCTTTTTTATTTTAGTACTATTAGAGTCATTGAGTCATTAATAAGTACTTACTTTTATTTAAAAATTATAAATAATTGGTGTGTACAAGTGGGACCCATTTAGGGACTCTTTTTTGTTTACTTACCATTGTGAATGCTCTTAATAGGGACATTGCATAATATATGCAGGGGTTGTGATTCGAACTCCATACACCCCACTTATTCACCTTTAAAAACTGATTTTTTAGCCACTAGGTTACTTGATAAAAAAAATAAATACGGATGGGCTTAAAACCTCAGCCTAGCCCACTTAAAATGGCTGGATAATTGGCCCGGCCTGATGGGTCGAGCTTGTTTTGCCACTGCTACTAACTAAGGTGCAAGTGTCCCCTCTTTAAATTAAATTAAGAGTGAAGATCCAATTTGATCTCTCACAATTATTATTGAACCCAAATTAGTCTTCAATAAAAAATATTATGTCCCGACATTTTTATACTTAGAACAAATAAGTACCTCGAACATGCATTAGGAGCGCCGATGGGAATACGAGTGATAAGGAGCAACATAGCAAAGATAGGGATCAACCTAAGTTAGAACAATAGTGGATTTTTTTTTTCTTTAGAGGCGCGCGCGTGCATACACACATATATAGACACACACACGAAAAATGCTATGTATAGCGAAAAAATTCATGAAACCATCCTAACAGCGTGATTCACTTATGTAGCACCACTGCCACGTAGTTTCCACTGATTCCTGAATTTAAGAGTGCATAAAACTGCTTTGGATTTGCACGTTCATTATATTTCGTGAAATTCGCAAAGGTAACCCCCACCCCCCTCCCACAAAGAAAATGGTGGCACTATAGAGCAGTTAAATTCCAATAACACCACAAAAACAAAAAGACTCCCTCCCTCCTAGTGTCCAAAACAAAGGAATAACGGACCACGCTAACTCCACCAGAGAGACACATGAAATCAGGAAACAAACCAAAAACTCCACTCCAAGGCACCCAAACACAAAAAGACTATCGACTTCAAAAGAAAACTCGCTCCACCACCTACTCATAGTGAGAACAAGTTAAACCACTGTGACTCCCCTAAAACCAATACAAAAAAAACAACTGGATCTTTTAAACCAATTCATCCACATCTAGTGTCCTACCAAGAAAACACAATTAATCCGCAAATCTTTTAAAATTTTTTCCGAGGAAA
Organism: Medicago ruthenica; assembly: GCA_018208015.1. Classification (NCBI taxonomy): domain Eukaryota; kingdom Viridiplantae; phylum Streptophyta; class Magnoliopsida; order Fabales; family Fabaceae; genus Medicago; species Medicago ruthenica. Next base: position 48,641,454 of record CM031373.1, on the reverse strand, counting down.
ATAATTAATTTTTAAAAAAAAAATTAAATTTTTTGAATTTCAAAATTGCGCCAAAATTTTAAAAAATTTGCGCCAAAAAAATTTGAAAATTTTTTAAAATTTTTTCCGAGGAATTTCCGAGGAAAATAATTAATTTTTTTAAAAAAAATTAAATTTTCGAATTTCAAAATTGCGCCAAAAAAATTTGAAATTTTTTTAAAATTGTTTCCGAGGAAAATAATTAATTTTAAAAAAAAAATTAATTTTTAAATTTCAAAATAATTTCAAAAATTGCGCCAAAAATTTGAATTTTTTTAAAAAAATTGCGCGAAATTCAAATTTTGAAAAAAAATTCGAAAAATCGCGCGAAATTCAAATTTTGAAAAAAAATTTGAAAAAATATATATTAAAAAATGATTTTTAAAAAAGAAATATATGAAGTAAAAGTGTTTTGAATAAAAACAAATGTAGGAATGAATTATTTTGATGAAATTATTTTTGAAAGAAATAAATAGATTTTATGGTTAAAAAAGATGAAAAATTTGTGTTAATGAAGATGAAAAATTGTTGTGGAAGAGTTGTTGAAAAAGGAAGAAGAAGAAGAAATTAGGAAGAAGAAAATTAATGTTAAAAAAAATTATAAAAGATTATTGTTGAAGAAATTGGTGTTAATGAAGATAGAAAATTGTTGTGGATGAGTTGTTGAAAAAAGAAGAAGAAGAAGAAGAAGAAGAAGAAGAAGAAGATGATGATGAGAATAGGAAGAAGAAGATGAGAATAGGAAGAATGATAAGAGATTATTGTTGAAGAAGATAAAAAATGTAACACCCATAATAAGATTGCCTAGGATCTTATACGAGTATTAAAATTTCGTACTGGATACATTAATTTACAATATAAAAGTTCTTGCAAAATATTACATCGCATTGTAATATTACAATCCAAAGTTTATACAACATCTCGAATACATATACATCATAAGTACAACCATATAATACAAACAACCATAACATATAACAACAACACGATCAGTCCGTAGCCTTCTCCTTACCCTTGTTGCGTGCTGATTGCGATCCTGCCTGTGAACCTGCACCAGAAGGAATGGGATGAGACATAATGTCTCAGTGAGCTCTACCCAACCTACTGTTGACAACCACATGGAACCTAGGGTCGCCATGCCTACCTTGGCAATTTAGGGGAATTCTAGAATCGCCAAGTCTTATTAACCTGCCTGTAACTATAAAACTTCCTGTGACTATAACTTTAACTATAACTATGCATCATAAAACAAATAAAGTGTTTTATGTTAGCTGTTAGCGTTGAACAAGCAATTAATCTGAGTTCATTTTACGGAGTGCATCCGGGTGGAGTAACCCCGAAGTACATCTCCCTATGACCCGGTGAAATTCCTATCAATCAGGCTAACACCGGACTCCCTATGAAACGTGTGGACAACCCTCTCGGAGAAGTCCAATCCGGCGAATCCCGGAGTCTGATGAACACGCCCTATGACTGTGAAACGTGCGAACACGCCATTATCTTTGAATAATTCTTTAACTTTAACATGTGAACATATAATTTGTTACTATAATCGTATAACATTCTTGTAACATATAACCTATAACCTATGATTCTTGGCTTATCGTTATCATAAGCCACCTATGATCGTTGGAGAACCAACACTATAAGCATGTCTATAACTATGATTGCCAAAACATTCCTATTCCCATTGCTCTTAGGCTTGCACATACTTAGTGTGTATTTGGAGTTGCTTAATAAGGGGTAATCCCATTACTAGCTCCTTTACTCCTTTACATAACTTAGAAATTGAGTAATCATCTCCCAATGCTGTACCCATTACCCATCTTACCTTAATTCCATACCATTCCTTAAGAACAAGAATTTGGGTGGCTGGGAAATCGGGGTCCGATTTTTGCCGTAACTTCATGAAAAACAAGCCACAAAATCGGAGGCCGAAATCAAGAAATCGGGGTCCGATTTCACCATCTGCAGGGTTCAAAACTCTGCTTCCTAGGCTAATCCATACATTCCCAAACTTCATAACAGCATATGGCATAAATTTCCAAGACATATAATCAACTTATAACATAAGAGTTCATGTAATCACAAGCCAAAAGGGATTTAAGGCATAAATTTAGCAATCTAGCTCTTAATACTATAACCTCAAAGCTTAAACAAAGTGGGTTTCTAAAACCCTCTAGGAGCTCACCTTAACCTCTATTGATGCTTGCTAAGATCAGGACTTCAAGGCCCTAGCTTCAACTCAAAGCCTCTCTCAAGAGAACTTCCTATCCTTTACTTTCCTTCATCTTCTTGCTCCAAAATTTCACCAACAAAAGCTTGCTTGCCACACAAGAGTTTAGGGAGGAGTTTACTAGATTAAGGGGTGATGATTTGATGATGATGGTGATGTGGAGATGGAGGGCGAAAATGAGAGAGGAAGGGGAGAAAAATTCAGCCTTGCCTTTACTAGAAAAATGAGACAAACAATGGTTTTATTTCATATTTATCCATTAGCCAATTTCCCCCTATTTACAACTTTGCCACTCCTCTAATTACAACCTTGCCATTGCTTGCTCATGAAGTTTCTAACACGTTTAACTGAAGCTTCTAAGCGGGATATTACACTCTACCCCCCTTAAAGAAATTTCGTCCTCGAAATTTAGAAATTACCTGTAAAAAGATGCGGATAGCTCTCCATTATTTCTGATTCCAATTCCCATTTAGCTTCACCGTAGGGAGAACCTTTCCATATAACTTTGACAATTGGAATCTCTTTGTTCCTCAATGCTTTGACATCACGTTCAATAATCCGTTCTGGTTCGGGCCGGAAAGTCAAATCTGATCTTAAGTCGATGGTTTCCAACTCTACTGGTTGGTGAGGATCAGGAATGAACTTCCTTAACTGTGAAACATGGAAAACATCATGTAGTCCTGACATCGCCGGTGGCAGAGCCAATTGGTAAGCTGCTGGTCCGACACGTTTGAGTATCTGAAATGGCCCAATAAATCTTGGACTCAATTTCTTTGTCCTGAAAACACCTCGTAATCCCAGCTTAGGAGTAACTTTCAGGAAAACATGATCTCCCACTTCGAACTCTAGAGGTCTTCGCCTCTTGTCCGCAAACCTCTTCTGTCGACTTTGAGCAGTTCTGATCTTATCCTGAATGGATTTAATCTTCAAAGTGGTCTCTTGAATAATCTCAGGTCCCAAAATACTTTTATCCCCAACCTCTGACCAACAAAGCGGTGTTTTACACCTTCTGCCATACAGTGCCTCATACGGTGCCATTCCAATACTAGAATGGTAACTGTTATTATACGAAAATTCAATCAAAGGCAGATGGTTATTCCAATTTCCTCCATCCTTTAAAATGCATGCACGTAACATATCCTCTAACGTCTGTATAGTTCTCTCAGATTGTCCATCTGTTTGAGGATGATGAGACGTACTCAACTTTAACCTTGTTCCCAAAGCCTTCTGAAAAGCTTTCCAAAAGTGAGAAGTAAAGATAGGATCTCTATCTGACACAATGCTGGTTGGAACACCATGTAGTTTCACAATTTCCGCTATGAACAATTTTGCATACTGAGCAGCCCTGTACGTAGTCCTAACCGGTAAAAAGTGAGCAGACTTAGTTAACCGATCGACAACTACCCAAGTTGAATCATGTCCTCGCTGAGTCCGAGGTAACCCTGTTACAAAATCCATAGAGATCTCTTCCCATTTCCACTGAGGGATTTCCAATGGTACAAGCATCCCTGCAGGTCTCTGATGTTCAATCTTCACTTGTTGACACACAATACATCGCGATACGAATTCCGCAATATCGGTCTTCATCCCCGGCCACCAATAATCTTTCTTTAAATCTTGGTAGATTTTAGTGGTACCTGGGTGAATACTGAAACTACTCTTGTGTGCCTCTTCCAAAATCAACCTTTTTAAATTAGCATCATTAGGAACACAAACTCTACCTTCAAACAGCAGAGTACCATCCGATGCCCTCGAAAATTCTGACTGTCCAATCTTCCTCTGAAGATCCACATCCGATTCTTGAGCTTGTACGATTCGGAACCGCAAATCACAAGTAACCTCTAATCTTTGTAACAAGATGCCTTCACCCAACTCCGTAACTCTGAGATTAAGATCTCTAAATTTTTCATACAACCCACAAGTATGCACCAGCACTTCTGCTCTCATCAAAGATTTTCTGCTCAAGGCGTCAGCCACTACATTCGCCTTTCCAGGGTGATACTTTAACTCAAAATCAAAATCCTTTAAGTATTCCATCCATCTTCTCTGTCTCATGTTCAGTTCCCGTTGATCGAACAAATACTTTAAACTTTTGTGGTCACTGAACAAGTCGAATTGTGCTCCATATAAATGGTGCCTCCATACTTTCAGAGCAAAAACTATAGCTGCCAATTCAAGGTCATGAGTAGGGTAATTCTCCTCATGTGATTTAAGCTGCCGAGAAGCATAAGCTATCATCTTACCTTCTTGCATGAGCACTGTAACATCCCGCTTATAAGTATCAGCTAATTGTGTAAGAAGTCATTAAGCAAGCATGACAATTTGAAAATATTAAGCAATGGAAATATGGTAAATATGGCTTAAGGGGGAGATTGTTTTTAAAATGGGGAAACAAGATATTTCCCTCATTTATCTTCCTTCCCTTCTCTCTCTCTACATGCTAGAATTCTCTCCTCCCTTCCTCATGAAACTCGGCCACCATCATCCTATCCTCCATCCTCCAAAATTCATCATTCTCCATCTTACAATCCTCAAGCCTTCAGCTAGCTCTCAATTTTGGAAAGTGTGGAGCAAGGAAAAGCAAGGAGATATCAAGAATTAAGCTTGGGGTTTTGGGAATAGATCAAGCTAGGGATTGAAGGGAACTTGGCAAGGAAGCAAGCTAGTAATCAAGGTGAGTTCCCTAGGGGTTTTAGAACCCACCATGTCAAGTGTCGCGTCGAATTTCGGATGTCAAGCTATTGACTAGCATTGAATCACTAAATTTAAATCACGACTGAACTTTTAATTTTTCGGGGAAAAAAGGAAAAAAGTTCTAAATTACCTTGAAAAGAGATTTTAGGTTCGAAAGTCGATTATGCGAGGGGAAGGTATTAGCACCCCTCACATCCGTTGTACTCAACGGGAACCTCTTAGTTGGCTTAGGCTAAAAATGTCTTTTGACGTTTTGCTTGCATGCTTAATCATATATATATATGTAAAGAAAAAAGAAAATATAATGTGAGGTGAAGAAAGAGATAAAAACAAACGAAATAGAAAAAAAGAAAAAAGATTTTTTATTAACGGGCTTGACAAGACGTCGATCTTGCTCCTACGTATCTCCCGGTAGTCGGAGAATTCAAAGCTTACGTAGTTCTTGAAAAAGAAGTTTGAAAACGCACAAAGGCGTAAAAGGTTTGAAAATAACGCGCGAAGGCACGAAAAGGTTCGGATTGACCACAAGGGCCAAAATGACAAACGCACGGAGGCGTGCAATGTTTGAATTGACCACGGGGGCCAAGAAAAGTTTAAAATGGTCACGGGGGACCAAGAAAAGTTGGATTGGTCACGAGGGACCAAGAAAGGTTCAAATTGGTCGCGAGGGACCAAGAAATGTTAAAATTGGTCGCGAGGGACCGAGAAATGTTAAAATTGGTCGCGGGGGACCAAGAAAAGTTGGATTGGTCACGAGGGACCGAGAAAGGTTCAAATTGGTCGCGAGGGACCGAGAAATGTTAAAATTGGTCGCGGGGGACCAAGAAATGTTAAAATTGGTCGCGAGGGACCAAGAAAGGTTCAATTTGGTCGCGAGGGACCAAGAAATGTTAAAATTGGTCGCGAGGGACCAAGAAAGGTTCAAATGCATTGGACGCGTTGAAAATAGAATGACGATTGTCCGAGCAACGAGACATACGTCAAGCATTCGTACAACCGGGGAAAGGAGAGACATACGTCAAACCACCCTTTTTCATTCAAGTTTTATTTGAACTTGAGAAAACGTATTTTTTGGGGGAGCTAGAAAAGAATGACGATCGTCTAAGCAACGAGACATACGTCAAGTGTTTATCCGATCGGGGAAAGGAGAGACATACGTCAAACCACCCTTTTTCATTCAAGTTTCGCTTGAATTTTAAGAAAAAGTGTAAACTGTCAAAACGCTCGTTTTTAGAACTCAAATGAAGAGAAAAGAAATTGTTCAAATTAGTTGTTGCAACCAAAATGAACAAGTTTGTTGCTTAATAAAACAAGAAAGAAAATGTTTTTTGTTGTTTTCGTTGATTTTTGTTTGGTTGGTTTGGAAGGACAAGGTCCTTTGCCTACATACCCAAATGGGATCAAAACCGATGTAGTTCGGGCTAAAAAGCCGAGTGATTTGTTATGTTGATTTTTAAAGCTTGAAAATGTTTGTGAAAGATAAAATGAGCCAAAGTGGCGAGTGAATGAAGTTTGATTAATTTTAATTGCAAAAATAAAGTCTAATATGATTAAGATTGATTGAAGTTTGATTAAAATAAAATTGCTTGGTTTGAAATCCAAGGCTTTGTTAATGAAGAATATTTTTGATGAAGTTTTTGACTATTTGAAATGTTTTTGATTTTTTATGATTTTTTCTTGGAGTTAAAAAGAAATGAAGTGCGATAAAAATAAGCTAAACGCGAGAGAAATAAATAAATAAACGATTGTTGGATCAAAATAAAAAGATTTTTGTTTTTGGATTATGAATTAAACTAAGAAAAATAAAAAATAATGCAATGCATATTTAAACATTTTGTTCCTAATGTATATGCTAATGCCATAAAAAAAATGTAAAAATAAAATGAACAAATAGAAATACAAAATAAAATGCATGTGTAATACGATAGGTAAATAAATGAGATGTTAAAAATAAAGGAACAAATAAAAAGGAAATAGTAATAAAAAGAAAAATAAATTGCAAAGAAAATAAATAAAAGAAATAAAATAAGGAGGTGTAAAAATAAACCTGGGGGGTGCTGGTAGTGAAAAATAACTCAGATTGGAAGAGAAAGGCCCAAACTGTCTTGGGCTTTCGTAAATTAATCTGGGCCGTCTGATTAATCAGACGGCCCTGATCAAACACAGGGCAAAAAAACAAGGGCCGTATGATTAAAAAATCAAAGGCCAGGAGAGCGTGGGTGTACGCTAACGCGTACACCCTGTTACACAGAATCAGGGAGGGGTATTTAAACCCCCTCCTTCACAAATTTCTCTCATTTCACTCATTTCATTCTCTCTCTTCTTCTCACTTCTCCCAACCGACCTCTCTTCCTCTCCCTTCTCTCTTCACTGTTCGGCCACCGGTGGGTTTTCCGGCGTGGTGGCCGCCGGCCCACGCGGCGGCACCACCGCGCCGGAAAAAAAATTCGCCTATTTTTCAAAACAAATACACTTTTCCCATATCCTTTTTCGTCCTAAACCCAAATACGGCCTTGGATTTCCCGAAATCTTCCCCAAAAACTCTAGATCTAAACTTTTAAACACAAAAAAATTCCCTTTTTTTCTTCTTCTTTGTGTTCGGTTTGAGTTGGCTTTTGTGCGTGTGTGTGATGTGTTTGTTGCGTGATTGCTGGTGTTTGCGTGTGTGCCGTGTAGTGTGTTGTGGGTATATGCGTGAGTTTGTGCTAGGTCGTGTTTGTGTGGGTGTGTGTTGGGTTTATGTTGTGTTTTTGTGAGGGTTGGTGGTGTGTGTTAGGTTGTTAGGTTACTGGGACGTGGGGGTGAAAGTGGGGGCTGTCTATGTGTGTTTTGCCTTGCTGGGTTGTGGTAGGGGCGCAGCTTGTGTAGGGCGTGTTGCTGGTTGCTTTGTTGTGTTGTTTTAGAGGAAAAAAAACGTGTGTGTGTGTTAGAGTGGGATGTTGGCCGAAAAAACTCAGGGGGGGGGGGAGAGTTGGAAGTTTTTGTGTTGTGTTTGTTTTCTGTTTAAAAAAAAACTGTTTTGTTCCAAATTTCTTCCCCTTTTTTTCTTGTGTTTGAGTCCTGTTAAATAGATGGATTTTGAGCTGCTTGTCATGAGATAGAGGATAAGATCTTAGGAGATTTGGATGAATTTGTGATGATGATTTTGGATAGAATTGAAGGTTTTGTGATGATGAAAAAACACTGTGAAAGGGGTGCCCCTGCAGGCCTTTTTTGTTGACCTTGGACCAAAAATAATAAAAAATAAAAATGATAATAATAATAAGAGTAATAAATAATAATAATGACAATAGTAAAAATAAATAAATGGTAATAATGGTAAATACAAAAAATGTGATTAATGATAATAAAGGACAAAAATTGAAATTAAAAGTAAAACTAAAAAGTAATAAAATATAAAATAAATAAACGAGACAAAAAATTGACATGAGGTATTTTAAAATACCTCCCTGCCGAAATTTCGTCTGAAACGACGAAAATTCTCGGCTTTTTTAAAAAAAATGAATAAAACGAGACAATGAGTAAAATGAGACGAAAATGGGTCAAAAAATGGGGTATGACAGATGCCCCTATTTAAGTTTCTTCGCTACGGAGATTTAAAAGTGAAATTTTGATTCGACGGGTCGAAGAAACTTAAATACAGAGTACACCATTTTTTGACCAATTTTGGACAATAAAACAATATGGATGCGATGCCATGTATGCAATGTTATGAATGCATGTGATGCACGTATAAATGCAAGACGGCAAAGATGACCTGATTGGGGACAAATAGAGACAAAGGGATACCCGGGTTCGTTAAAGAAACGGGATCCGACTCTATTGGGGATAGTGTTCCACTGGGGAAAAGAGGTTAGCCGTTTGGGTTATTGCCGAACTGTTCACTGGGGAGAGTGGGCAATTAACCACGGGAACCAAAAAGGGTAAAATGTCAGCTGTTCGGGTTATTGCCGAACTGCCACTGACGACAAGGATTGAATGTAAGGGTCAGCTGTTCGGGTTGTTGCTGAACTGCCACTGACGACAAGAAATAAGATGTCAACTGTTCGGGTTGTATTCCGAACTGCCATTGACGACAAGAAATAAGATGTCAACTGTTCGGGTTGTATTCCGAACTGCCATTGACGACAAGAAAGTAAATGTCGCGTCAACTGTCCGGGTTGGTTACCGAACTGTACATTGACGACGGGAAATAAAAGAGACATGTCAACTGTCCGGATTGGTTACCGAACCGTACATTGACGATAGAAAGAAATGTCAACTGTCCGGGTTGTTTACCGAACTGTTCATTGACGTCAGAAAATAAAAGACATGTCAACTGTTCGGGTTGGTTACCGAACTGTTCATTGACAACAAAAAGAAAGACATGTCAACTGTCCGGGTTGGTTACCGAACCGTTCATTGACGATAAAAAGGAAAGACATGTCAACTGTCCGGGTTGTTTACCGAACCGTTCATTGACAATAGGAAATAAAGACACGTCAACTGTCCGGGTTGGTTACCGAACCGTTCATTGACGATAAAAAGGAAAGACATGTCAACTGTCCGGGTTGTTTACCGAACCGTTCATTGACAATAGGAAATAAAGACACGTCAACTGTCCGGGTTGGTTACCGAACCGTTCATTGACGATAAAAAGGAAAGACATGTCAACTGTCCGGGTTGTTTACCGAACCGTTCATTGACAATAGGAAATAAAGACACGTCAACTGTCCGGGTTGGTTACCGAACCGTTCATTGACGACAAAAAGAAAAGTCAACTGTTCGGGTTGGTTACCGAACTGTACATTGACAACAGGAAATAAAAGACACGTCAACTGTCCGGGTTGTTTACCGAACCGTTCATTGACGACAAAAGGAAAAGTCAACTGTTCGGGTTGGTTACCGAACTGTACATTGACGATAAAAAGGAAAGTCAACTGTTCGGGTTGGTTACCGAACCGTTCATTGACGACAAAAGGAAAAGTCAACTGTTCGGGTTGGTTACCGAACTGTACATTGACGATAAAAAGGAAAGTCAACTGTTCGGGTTGGTTACTGAACCGTTCATTGACGACAGGAAATAAAAGAAATGTCAACTGTTCGGATTGGTTACCGAACCGTACATTGACGACATGAAATAAAAGAAATGTCAACTGTTCGGATTGGTTACCGAACCGTACATTGACGACAGTGAGGATGCGGCTGACAAGCCGTTCCTTACAGAATTGCCCCTTCAATTGGGGAGAAGGGATGCACAAGCTGTCCATTAAAGAACTTGCCACTTGGCACAACACTGGGGAATATGCACAAGCTGTTCGTTAAAGAACTGCCACTTGGCATAAAGACATGATAAAAGGATGCGCAAGCTGTTCGTTTGAACTGCCACTTGGCGTAAAAGGGTGACATCACTTGACCAAACGGACTGGGGATGACACTTGGGGAACATTTACTGGTGACTATGATGGGATGCCGAGCAAAGTCGGGCTTTGGTTATGATTTGGTATTTGTGAGTGTGAATGATGACTCAACTGGGGAATGCCAATAAAATTGGGCTTTATTTTGTAACATTACTGGAGGATGACATTGGAGAAAAATGCAGATTGTTTATGATAAATTGGTAAGAAACGTGATGGTTAAAGCAACCATGTACAGATGATATTGTAGTATGTTGCATGTATGAATGCGTATATGCATGAATGCATGATCACATGATTGGTATGATTGTACAAATGTACAAATGCATGAATGTATGAATGCACTAATGCAGGACTCCCACTGGGGATGTGTGAAGGATTGGCTGGCACTGAGAATACCCTAAATGTTTGTTAAGGAATTGCCCCTTGGTACAAGAATATAATGAAAGATTGCACAAGCTGTTCGTTAAAGAACTGCCGCTTGGTTTACAAGAAAGTGACATCAACAGATCAGACATGTTGGGGATGACACTCGACTGTTTTGATTTATTGTATGACCGACAACTTGGTGAAACAAGATTTAGACCGGTAAAATGAAAAGTGGACCGACGTCGCATTGCAAACACTCGGTAATCTTTGATGGGGATGATGTCACAGGGAACACATCCGAAATGTTGACGGGGTGAAGCCGTAACCGTTGATGAGGAACACATGCCTCATGGGGAAATTGTTACTCCACTGGGGAATCGTGTTAATCCGCTGAGGAAAAGAACTGGTGATTCCGCCGGGAATGCTTATGTTTATGATGGATGCCGAGCGAGGTCGGGCTTTGGTTGGGGTGCCGAGCGAGGTCGGGCTTTGATTGTAGTTGGATGCCGAGTAAGGTCGGGCTTTGATCGGGGTGCCGAGCGAGGTCGGGCTTTTATTGTTTTGGACGCCGAGCGAGGTCGGGCTTTGATGATTGGTCGCCGAGTGAGGTCGGGCTTTTTGTAATGGATGCCGAGCGAGGTCGGGCTTTTTGTAATGGATGCCGAGCGAGGTCGGGCTTTTTGTGGTGCCGAGCGAGGTCGGGCTTTTGGTTGGATTGCCGAGCGAGGTCGGGCTTTGATTGCCGAGCGAGGTCGGGCTTTGATCGGGGTGCCGAGCGAGGTCGGGCTTTGATTTGAATTGGATGCCGAGCAAAGTCGGGCTTTGATTGTAGTTGGATGCCGAGCGAGGTCGGGCTTTGGTTGTGTTTGGATGCCGAGCGAGGTCGGGCTTTGATTTGAATTGGATGCCGAGCAAGGTCGGGTTTAGATTGGGGTGGATGCCGAGCAAGGTCGGGCTTTTGGGGTTGAGACTCCACTGGGGGATGCCAATAAAATTGGGCTTTGTTTGTGGTTTCGCTGGGGATATAAGGACCATTTTGGAAGCATGATCGATATCCAGCCTTAGATGCCAAATGGTGGTTAGGCTTTTGTGAGTAGGTGCCAATGACAATTGGGCTTTTGATTGTTTTGGACAAAGGTTGACTTCCTGGGGAGTTTGTTAATCCATCGGGGATTGTACCAATCCGCCGGGGAGAAGAACTGATGATTCCGCCGGGAATGCTACCCTCCTTGTTTTTTTTCTGAATCGTCCTTTCGGGCTTTCGATTCACTGGGGATATTCCCTTTTGATTTACTGAGGATTTTGCTGGGGAATCCCTTGAAAGAAGTCCAATGTGGGATAAGCATATGTCATGTTTAACACTGGGGATAATGATTGGATGCCGAGCAAGGTCGGGCTTTGATTGTAATTGGTTGCCGAGCGAGGTCGGGCTTTGGATGATTGAATGCCGAGCGAGGTCGGGCTTTTGTTGTGATTGGTTGCCGAGCGAGGTCAGGCTTTTATGTTGGATGCCGAGCATGGTCGGGCTTTTGTGAATGATTGGGCGCCAAGCATGGTTGGGCTTTTTGTGGGAGATTGTGAGGAATGCCAATGACGATTGGGCTTAATGTGAAATTGTAGTTGTGATCGCCAATGACAATTGGGCTTTGCTTGTGATTAGGTGCCAAACATGGTTGGGCTTTGGTTTGATATTGTGGGTGCCAATGAGAATTGGGCTTTTGTTGGCAATGAGAGTTGGTTTTGCAATTTCAGATTGCATGATTCATATGAGATTTGCACAGACAATTTTGATGTTCCCATTAATCCCAGATTGCACTAAAAATTTGAAACAATACCAAACACAAAATTTATCGTACAACTCAAGTTAATAATATGTTTATCAATGAACCAACCTATCACTCATTTAAGTTAAACAAAATGAATATTAATTGTGGGGGTATTGAACACTCATCCGGCAAGTTTGCTAACATTCCGATCGAGTTATGTGTCCATCTAATCATTGTTTCTAAGAGCACGAAAGCATTGATCACAAGGTCTTCGAGGGTTGTAACTTGGCTTGGTTACAAAAGAAATGTCATATGTGGGGAAATTGAATTCAAATGGCCAAGCAAGAGGAACATTCTTTCTATATTACACCCTTCCTCATTTATTCAATCACAACTCTTGGTGATTTACAAATGTTTTTCTTTGATCCTTGACAACTTTTTGATTTAGAGATTTTCTCTTTCTCTCTTTTTTCTTTTTCTTTTCTTTCTCCTTTTTTTTTTGTTCTTGTTGTCAAGATCAATTTACAAAATTCACCATTTCTTGACATTCACCACCTCCCCTTTTTTTTCAACTTTATCAAAGATGATACCCTAATTGAATGTTCCTTCCTCTTTCGGCAAAGGACAATAATCATGAAGGTTAAGGGTTCAAAAATGAAAGAAAATATCAGAATTCAATAATGATTTAACTATGAACTGAATTTTTTTACAAACTTCGGCAATTTCATTAAGCAATTGAGCTTATGAGAATTGGCAGTCCATAGTTAATGATTCTGATTCATTAGGCTCAAAGGGGTTAACAAATACTCACTCCTCACAGGGTGGGCTATTTGTGGTCAAGTGTTTTCACTCATTTTCAAAAAATGCCTTGATCCTATCAATGCTTTCGTACAATCTAAAACAACGCTCAGATTTAACATAACAAAATCGAGTTTAAACAAAAAATGCCGGTCTCCTGCATATATATAATGATTTTGAGGATTCCTCACATTTTGGCTGGTTCTAAATGGTTCGCCGAATAAACATATTAAAAACGCAAGTTGCATGATATAATTTTTGTACTAAGTACGTATTCTCCTTTCAAGTTAAATCATGGAAAAAACAGGAAACATGTATCTTAGCTTTGCGCAAATTAATCAAATTCTATCACTACCATGCATTTGTGGTTGAATCATTGGATCAATCCATATGATGTGATTGGTTGCCGATCAAGGTCGGGCTTTGATTGTGGATTGTGCCAATGATGATTGGACTTTGGTTGGAAATTATATTTGTGAAGTCGCCATTGAAAATTGGACCCTTGTAGGAGATTGAGGAATGCCAATGACGACCGGGTTTTTTGTGAATTGGGGGAAAAGACCGCAGTAGCCTGGGGGTTGGTAATCTCGGGTTGAGGTACCGAAATCCCTTGAAGAGTAGTGGGAATATGGATGAATTCCTCACCAAAGTCGAACGGCATGCCCCATGTACAAACGGGGGGATAGTTGCCCCTTGTTATATGTGCGGTTTGCTTTGGGACGTCGAGCCACTTTCCTTAATGGGATGACACGTAGTGCTGCGAATGAAACGCGAACACCGACGACTCACTTCGGATTGTAAGAAATCCTTAGGGTAAAAAGGGAAAGGAGTTTTGGACTCGAAGATGGACGTATGCATGATAATGAATGATGTTAATGTAAATGCATGAAAAAATTTTTGTTTTGCTTTACAAGGAAATTAAAAAAGTGCAATTAATTTCCTATAAAGCAAAATGATATGTGAAAATTATTTTCCATGAATGTAAATGTATGCATATGTGTGACATGTATGTTCAAAATTTCCCCCATCCTCACGTGTAGGCTCTAAAGATGAGATTTTCTAAAAGGTCCCTAGAGATCACGGACCTCACATGGAACTATTGTCGTCAATTGCAAATGCTCGCAAGACCTCAATATATTCCAAGTGAAATCTACTCTAGGCGGGGTTTTCGCATCTTCCCTTCAAGACATACGTCAAGTGGGCCTCCGCTACGCAACCCCATCCTATCTTAATTTTTTTTCTCAAAGCTCGGGAATAGAGCCTCACACGTCCGGCATTAACCCGAACAATGTGGAGTAACATCGCTCAAGTAACCCCACAACATATATAACATGAATATAAAGCAAATATGAAACAAATACATATAAAGCGAGAAAAGATAAACAAATAATGATGATAAGGCATAAGCGTGCAAGCAAAATAAAAGCATTTTAGCCTAAAAGCCGACTAAGATAGGCTTGACTTATCATACACGAAAACAAAGTGTTTAAGTGTGACTTCCCCAGTGAAGTCGCCATTTCTGTCGCGTCGAATTTCGGATGTCAAGCTATTGACTAGCATTGAATCACTAAATTTAAATCACGACTGAACTTTTAATTTTTCGGGGAAAAAAGGAAAAAAGTTCTAAATTACCTTGAAAAGAGATTTTAGGTTCGAAAGTCGATTATGCGAGGGGAAGGTATTAGCACCCCTCACATCCGTTGTACTCAACGGGAACCTCTTAGTTGGCTTAGGCTAAAAATGTCTTTTGACGTTTTGCTTGCATGCTTAATCATATATATATATGTAAAGAAAAAAGAAAATATAATGTGAGGTGAAGAAAGAGATAAAAACAAACGAAATAGAAAAAAAGAAAAAAGATTTTTTATTAACGGGCTTGACAAGACGTCGATCTTGCTCCTACGTATCTCCCGGTAGTCGGAGAATTCAAAGCTTACGTAGTTCTTGAAAAAGAAGTTTGAAAACGCACAAAGGCGTAAAAGGTTTGAAAATAACGCGCGAAGGCACGAAAAGGTTCGGATTGACCACAAGGGCCAAAATGACAAACGCACGGAGGCGTGCAATGTTTGAATTGACCACGGGGGCCAAGAAAAGTTTAAAATGGTCACGGGGGACCAAGAAAAGTTGGATTGGTCACGAGGGACCAAGAAAGGTTCAAATTGGTCGCGAGGGACCAAGAAATGTTAAAATTGGTCGCGAGGGACCGAGAAATGTTAAAATTGGTCGCGGGGGACCAAGAAAAGTTGGATTGGTCACGAGGGACCGAGAAAGGTTCAAATTGGTCGCGAGGGACCGAGAAATGTTAAAATTGGTCGCGGGGGACCAAGAAATGTTAAAATTGGTCGCGAGGGACCAAGAAAGGTTCAATTTGGTCGCGAGGGACCAAGAAATGTTAAAATTGGTCGCGAGGGACCAAGAAAGGTTCAAATGCGTTGGACGCGTTGAAAATAGAATGACGATTGTCCGAGCAACGAGACATACGTCAAGCATTCGTACAACCGGGGAAAGGAGAGACATACGTCAAACCACCCTTTTTCATTCAAGTTTTATTTGAACTTGAGAAAACGTATTTTTTGGGGGAGCTAGAAAAGAATGACGATCGTCTAAGCAACGAGACATACGTCAAGTGTTTATCCGATCGGGGAAAGGAGAGACATACGTCAAACCACCCTTTTTCATTCAAGTTTCGCTTGAATTTTAAGAAAAAGTGTAAACTGTCAAAACGCTCGTTTTTAGAACTCAAATGAAGAGAAAAGAAATTGTTCAAATTAGTTGTTGCAACCAAAATGAACAAGTTTGTTGCTTAATAAAACAAGAAAGAAAATGTTTTTTGTTGTTTTCGTTGATTTTTGTTTGGTTGGTTTGGAAGGACAAGGTCCTTTGCCTACATACCCAAATGGGATCAAAACCGATGTAGTTCGGGCTAAAAAGCCGAGTGATTTGTTATGTTGATTTTTAAAGCTTGAAAATGTTTGTGAAAGATAAAATGAGCCAAAGTGGCGAGTGAATGAAGTTTGATTAATTTTAATTGCAAAAATAAAGTCTAATATGATTAAGATTTATTGAAGTTTGATTAAAATAAAATTGCTTGGTTTGAAATCCAAGGCTTTGTTAATGAAGAATATTTTTGATGAAGTTTTTGACTATTTGAAATGTTTTTGATTTTTTATGATTTTTTCTTGGAGTTAAAAAGAAATTAAGTGCGATAAAAATAAGCTAAACGCGAGAGAAATAAATAAATAAACGATTGTTGGATCAAAATAAAAAGATTTTTGTTTTTGGATTATGAATTAAACTAAGAAAAATAAAAAATAATGCAATGCATATTTAAACATTTTGTTCCTAATGTATATGCTAATGCCATAAAAAAATGTAAAAATAAAATGAACAAATAGAAATACAAAATAAAATGCATGTGTAATACGATAGGTAAATAAATGAGATGTTAAAAATAAAGGAACAAATAAAAAGGAAATAGTAATAAAAAGAAAAATAAATTGCAAAGAAAATAAATAAAAGAAATAAAATAAGGAGGTGTAAAAATAAACCTGGGGGGTGCTGGTAGTGAAAAATAACTCAGATTGGAAGAGAAAGGCCCAAACTGTCTTGGGCTTTCGTAAATTAATCTGGGCCGTCTGATTAATCAGACGGCCCTGATCAAACACAGGGCAAAAAAACAAGGGCCGTATGATTAAAAAATCAAAGGCCAGGAGAGCGTGGGTGTACGCTAACGCGTACACCCTGTTACACAGAATCAGGGAGGGGTATTTAAACCCCCTCCTTCACAAATTTCTCTCATTTCACTCATTTCATTCTCTCTCTTCTTCTCACTTCTCCCAACCGACCTCTCTTCCTCTCCCTTCTCTCTTCACTGTTCGGCCACCGGTGGGTTTTCCGGCGTGGTGGCCGCCGGCCCACGCGGCGGCACCACTGCGCCGGAAAAAAAATTCGCCTATTTTTCAAAACAAATACACTTTTCCCATATCCTTTTTCGTCCTAAACCCAAATCCGGCCTTGGATTTCCCGAAATCTTCCCCAAAAACTCTAGATCTAAACTTTTAAACACAAAAAAATTCCCTTTTTTTCTTCTTCTTTGTGTTCGGTTTGAGTTGGCTTTTGTGCGTGTGTGTGATGTGTTTGTTGCGTGATTGCTGGTGTTTGCGTGTGTGCCGTGTAGTGTGTTGTGGGTATATGCGTGAGTTTGTGCTAGGTCGTGTTTGTGTGGGTGTGTGTTGGGTTTATGTTGTGTTTTTGTGAGGGTTGGTGGTGTGTGTTAGGTTGTTAGGTTACTGGGACGTGGGGATGAAAGTGGGGGCTGTCTATGTGTGTTTTGCCTTGCTGGGTTGTGGTAGGGGCGCAGCTTGTGTAGGGCGTGTTGCTGGTTGCTTTGTTGTGTTGTTTTAGAGGAAAAAAAACGTGTGTGTGTGTTAGAGTGGGATGTTGGCCGAAAAAACTCAGGGGGGGGGAGAGTTGGAAGTTTTTGTGTTGTGTTTGTTTTCTGTTTAAAAAAAAACTGTTTTGTTCCAAATTTCTTCCCCTTTTTTTCTTGTGTTTGAGTCCTGTTAAATAGATGGATTTTGAGCTGCTTGTCATGAGATAGAGGATAAGATCTTAGGAGATTTGGATGGATTTGTGATGATGATTTTGGATAGAATTGAAGGTTTTGTGATGATGAAAAAACACTGTGAAAGGGGCGCCCCTGCAGGCCTTTTTTGTTGACCTTGGACCAAAAATAATAAAAAATAAAAATGATAATAATAATAAGAGTAATAAATAATAATAATGACAATAGTAAAAATAAATAAATGGTAATAATGGTAAATACAAAAAATGTGATTAATGATAATAAAGGACAAAAATTGAAATTAAAAGTAAAACTAAAAAGTAATAAAATATAAAATAAATAAACGAGACAAAAAATTGACATGAGGTATTTTAAAATACCTCCCTGCCGAAATTTCGTCTGAAACGACGAAAATTCTCGGCTTTTTTAAAAAAAATGAATAAAACGAGACAATGAGTAAAATGAGACGAAAATGGGTCAAAAAATGGGGTATGACATCAAGTTTTAATGAATATTTGTATTATGAACAAAGTTATAAGACTATTATTTTAAAGAATGAGAATTAATTATAAGATGGGCTTGATGTGTCTCTCGTATGCTCGCCAGTTAGTATACGAGGGGTTCCTGTGAAGTTACCGCCTTTAATGGCAGCCGGAACGGTGAAGTTACCGCTCGTGAGGGCAGCTGCACATCCAAGTCTGAAAAGTTAATGTGTCTCCTGTCTGCTCGTCAGTTAGTATACAGGGGGTCCCCGTGAAGTTACCGCCTTAAATGGCAGCTGGGACGGTGAAGTTACCGCTCGCGAGAGCAGCCACACAAAAGATAAGAGGAGTCCGGTGTTAGCCTGATATGATAGGAATTTTCACCGGTAAGATGGGAGATGTACTTCGGGGTTACTCCACCTGGATGCACTCCGTAAAATGAACCAAGATAATGATTGTTTGTTCAACCCTAACTTCTAACTTAACGTGATATGAAAGATGATACGAATATGAAATGAATATGTATATTTTATATGTAATACGAGACATGATGATTAGTTCCTAGTGAACGAGATGTGATCATAGGATGTCCCCAAGATCACTACGTATAAGACTAAGATAAGAATAGAATATGAAATGCATAAGGTTATGTAAATGACAAGTATAAGAAAGTTAAAGACATGACGCGATCCTAGGTTCCCCTTGATCGCGATAGATGTTAAAGAATGACAGCGATCGTAGGTATCCCCAATATCGCTAAGAGTAGGCACGGCGACCCTAGGTTTCCCCGTGGTTGCCAACAGTAGGTTGGGTTGGAGCTCACTGAGACGTAATGTCTCACCCCAATCCTTCTGGTGCAGGCTTGCAGGTTAGCTAGAGACTTTTCAGATGAAGTTCTTCAGGAAGACGCTGGATGGAGTGCAGATGCTCGTCGTGGTCAGGCAACAGAAGTTTAATAGTACATGTTTAAGTAGTTGTATATGATATTGGATTCTTGTATAAACGAGCTATTTGTACCCCTTTCAGTTGTATTGTATGTATTATTATTATTGAAAATTTTAATGTATCCGATATCAAATTAATACGCATGCTAAATATTCTAGATAATTTAGTATGGGTGTTACAATTGGTATCAGAGCAGGTCGATTCAGACCGTGCCTTGGGTCATTAAAGTTTCAATAAAAGTAGTGGGACCATTGGGTTCCGGATATTGTTCTAAAGGTCACATCTAGTTGAGCCTGATCAACTCAGTCTAGTATATGACAGTTAGGATAAATGTCCGAGAGCTGAATGTGACCAAGGAGGAATGAAGTGTATGAAGGGCGAAGATTAAGGTGACAGAATTTTAAGACGGAATTGGCGAGGAAGTATTTATGCCAAATGGTGGCCATCAAACTGTAAAGTGACGAAGCCTGATAGTGGCAAGGTCTTAGAGACGTAAGGGATATTTAACAGAGAGGTGAAGCGTCTTAACCCAGTTGGACGCATCGTTGGACGATGCCTTGTATGCGGAAGACATAAGGATTAAGGAATCATGGAATGCTCTAGGATATGACGTGGAACCTTGACGGAAACGGTAGCTTGAGAAGTTAAAGTGAAGTGTGGACTAAGTAACAATTCTGAGTACAGAGTTGAAGTATCGAACTTGAATCGGATGAGATTTGAATGTCCGGACAGTTAATAGAATTAATTATGGATTACGTGAGTTATTTGGACAGATGAAACTAACCACTCAAGTGTGGTTATTGAGTATGAATTACAAGTAAGTTTGACCCCATCAGATCAGCCACGTCTACTGAACCAGATTTGTGAAATAAGAAGAGGAGATGATATGCAGCCTAAGAACTAAGATGGATGAATAAGTGGTAACAATAAGACTCGTTGCATGTCAAAGCGTGAATCAAATTTCTGGATGTATCCTAATGGTAAGAAGATTAAGAGTAAGAGAAGCTAGACTGGAATTTTACTTAATGAAGGTTGTATAATAAATAATAAGTTGCTGGAATTTATTATGCTGATGGACGAATTAAGTTGAACACTCTTGATTAGACGAACAATGTTGAATTTCCTTGATTGGTTAAAGAAGGCAAGTTCAAGAAAACACAAGGTTATAGTAGACCAGTATAAAGGGATGATCGGGATTTCAGCCGAGAAATTATGTTGAGATTTTAATATACGGAGGATCGTCTTGAACATGAAAGTTAGGATTGAGGTTAATGCTAAGGAGTTATATGCTCCCCATCGAAGAGGTTCCTTCCACAAATATTATAGAACAGAAAGAGATCACCTCGTGTTGATAAGTTTCCGAGGGCGGTAATAAGGCATAGATTGGAATTGTGAATACAATAACGAGATACTGGAGGAATCTAATAGATCATGATAAAGTGCAAAAGTTTAAGATCGATTAATCGGGCACTCGAAGAAACGCAACCTATGTTGGGCGTTCGAGAGAACCAGTAAGAATTTGGAACTTTCAGGACGGATTGTTCTGTAAGAACTCAAGGGTAACTTAAGGAACATGATAGTACTAAGGAAACCAGAGTTGTTCCGGGAAGATTATGGATATGAAATCATTACGGATAAAAGAAGAGCGAATAGTAACAAGACTCAAATGAAAGGTATGAACCGTCAGAAGCTATAAGTGTTTTTAGAAGTTGCCACAAATGGATGTACATGAATTTAAGCTGCCTCAGATATATTTCCAATCGGGTTACTGCAATGTTTAATGATTCTACATGAAGAGCTGACCTAGAGAAATGGTAACGTCAGACAAATATGCTACAGTGATTGCAAGTGATAGAGTAAAATGATAGATCGATGGAATTTATATGACAATAGTGAAGTTTTCCTCCGATGCTAACTCGAGTGTTAAAAAAAAAAAATCAGAGTTGCGTAGCGGAGTAGTAAACCAAGAATGAATTAATGAGCAAATGCTAAGCTGAAGCTTAGGGAACGAGAAGATGATAAGTGCATAATTCTTATAATATGGAATAACAGTAAGTATAGACGACCTAAACTTATCACAAGTTCTAATGGAGAATTTTGGAAGTTAAGTTGAGGAGTATTTCAAACCTCGAAAACCCATGAGAATAGGAATGTCGAGATAGTTTAAGAATATGTGGTAAGATATAAGAAGGATGTGTTCCTACCAGGTTAAGTCTTAAGTGAATGAAGTCACTGCTAGTAAGGTAACCCAGCTATTTTAGCTCAATAATTTCAAGCAGACTCGAGGAGTAAGTTTAACCAAGAGAGAATTGTTCATGAGCCAACAACGGTATAGGTTACGCTTGCAAGGTAATATATTTGAATCAGAGGCATTGATCAGAAACGATAATGCAGTGGCATATAAGTTATTTCACATTATACCCACGTTATGTCAACATGTCACCTATACCAGGTTATGTTTAATAAAGCATACTTATTGGGCGGAGGTTATGCTACTCAGATAGTGATGTAGCCCATTCCTTTTCAGTTATGTGACCTATATAAGTCACAAAGGTACGAAGCTAGTAACGCTTAAAGTAAAAAGATGCCAAACAGAACAGGTTTGTTGTTATCGAACACGTTTTAGTTAAGAATATTCAAGGATCTTGAACTCGATGTCCAGAATGAGAAATAAGTTTATGATGCCGATAGAATGTAACAATAATTTACGGGTTGTTGTACATTTAAGAAATAAGCATGAGTAACATTGGCGGGGCAAACCTGGCAAGCCAGTTGAAAGGCAAATCCCGGATGTTACAAAATGTGTTAAGAGTAAGAAAAGATTCCCAATTGAGGTGGTAATGTCTCAAATGTGTTACGTTTAAGAATGACGTCCCGTTAGTCGGACGAAGATGAGGTGATGTATTGTGTACCCGTCAGTAGCGTACACGTGCTCGCTTATGTATGTAAATTATATGCTATGATTTGTGCTATGTGTTAATATGTGAGACAACTTACACCACTCCTCACTTGGGCTAGACTCCTATGAGTTTGGATTATTGGTGTAGAACATATTTATGCTACGGCCAGAACACAAGAATAAGACGTGATATAAATGTTGGAGGAACATCAAACTCCCAGTAATGAAGATTGATTTCTAAGTTATTAAGATAAGAGACGTCGTAGACCAATTGAACGGAACAGGAGCAATCTGTAAGAATTCCGCAAATCTTTGAGATTTTCATAGTGAAGGTAATGATTGCGATTGTGATAAGTAGCACATCGTGATGTCAGGTGTCCTTCGGTGAAAGGATGATTCTATATGGAATGGTGATATAAGATTATACGTAATATGTCGTCGTAGGAGATAAAGGATGAATATCCGAAATCAATGGAAACTAATTGGGGATATTAAAACGACCCAATGTCGTCAAAGTAAGAATTCGCGGACTACGAAGAAAGTTTATGAAGTCCAGTATGAATGGCTAGGGCTTAATGATTTCAATTTGAATTTGCAAGAAGTGTATGTATAAGAGACATAGTCAAGTGAGTCGGGTAAATTGGTTCTGATAACCATATTCCATTACGTAGGGATTATGTAATGTATGCCAAGCCTTTCAGATAAAGAAGAGATTGACGAGTATTATCAACTTACGGAGTTGAAAGACCATGAGATTTCGAAAAGTAAGATGAGTAGAGAATTATCTAATAGGGAAAGAAGTATTAAGGATTTCTTTTAATATGTGATTTCAAGGGATTTCTAAATTTCGAGGACGAAATTTCTTTAAGGAGGGTAGATTGTAACATCCCGCTTGTAAGTATCAGCTAATTGTGTAAGAAGTCATTAAGCAAGCATGACAATTTGAAAATATTAAGCAATGGCAATATGGTAAATATGGCTTAAGGGGGAGATTGTTTTTAAAATGGGGAAACAAGATATTTCCCTCATTTATCTTCCTTCCCTTCTCTCTCTCTACATGCTAGAATTCTCTCCTCCCTTCCTCATGAAACTCGGCCACCATCATCCTATCCTCCATCCTCCAAAATTCATCATTCTCCATCTTACAATCCTCAAGCCTTCAGCTAGCTCTCAATTTTGGAAAGTGTGGAGCAAGGAAAAGCAAGGAGATATCAAGAATTAAGCTTGGGGTTTTGGGAATAGATCAAGCTAGGGATTGAAGGGAACTTGGCAAGGAAGCAAGCTAGTAATCAAGGTGAGTTCCCTAAGGGTTTTAGAACCCACCATGTCAAGTTTTAATGAATATTTGTATTATGAACAAAGTTATGAATTGTGGAACCCTAGTTCTAAATTGTTAGTAATCCTTGATTATTACATGTTGTTTACTGTTGATAAGCATTAGAAATGATCCTTTAAAGTTGTATGATGCTTGGGCATGATTGGATAGACCAAAAATGGTGGAAAACATGTTTTGAACTAGCCCTATGCTGTCCAACTGCAGGTAAAATCGTGTCACGATTTTACCAGCGTGTCACGATTTTACAGGCAGAAACCAACACGATTTCTGGGTATGAAATCGTGACACGATTGCCAAATCGTGTCACGATTGCCCAATCGTGTTACGAATCGTGTCACGATTTTTGAAGGGACAGGATTATGTTGTTTTTTCAATTTTACTTGCACCGTTTCGGCTATCCAATACTGCTTCGGGCTCAAGGAACAACATGTAATGGTTAAGCATTGCTATTAAGCATCTAAAGACCTATCCTTGGGAATGTTTAGATCATTATTATAGCTTGAGGATAGGCACATTAGTGAGGGAAAGGATGCCTTAATCCACAAGTATCATAGAGAGGTATAAGACCTAGTATTGAGTTCATCTCTTACTAGGCATTTCTCAAACACTCAATTAAGTACAAGCAAGCCAAGAATGTGATAGTATTCAAGTTTAGAAACCTATTATAGATTAAAGAGAATTAAGATGGTACTCATCATGTACTAAGCACAAGAATGATATATGCTTATAGTTAAGAACCTCTAGTAGGTTAAGCTTTAGAGAGTGCTTTAGTTATGCACAAGAATATGAATGTATAAGATGTACATACGAACTTAAGTAAGAATTTAATGTTAAAGAATATACGTGTTCATCAGACTCCGGATTATGCCGAATGGGATTTCTCCGAAAGGGTTATCCACACGTAAGTTATAAGACTATTATTTTAAAGAATGAGAATTAATTATAAGATGGGCTTGATGTGTCTCTCGTATGCTCGCCAGTTAGTATACGAGGGGTTCCTGTGAAGTTACCGCCTTTAATGGCAGCCGGAACGGTGAAGTTACCGCTCGTGAGGGCAGCTGCACATCCAAGTCTGAAAAGTTAATGTGTCTCCTGTCTGCTCGTCAGTTAGTATACAGGGGGTCCCCGTGAAGTTACCGCCTTAAATGGCAGCTGGGACGGTGAAGTTACCGCTCGCGAGAGTAGCCACACAAAAGATAAGAGGAGTCCGGTGTTAGCCTGATATGATAGGAATTTTCACCGGTAAGATGGGAGATGTACTTCGGGGTTACTCCACCCGGATGCACTCCGTAAAATGAACCAAGATAATGATTGTTTGTTCAACCCTAACTTCTAACTTAACGTGATATGAAAGATGATACGAATATGAAATGAATATGTATATTTTATATGTAATACGAGACATGATGATTAGTTCCTAGTGAACGAGATGTGATCATAGGATGTCCCCAAGATCACTACGTATAAGACTAAGATAAGAATAGAATATGAAATGCATAAGGTTATGTAAATGACAAGTATAAGAAAGTTAAAGACATGACGCGATCCTAGGTTCCCCTTGATCGCGATAGATGTTAAAGAATGACAGCGATCGTAGGTATCCCCAATATCGCTAAGAGTAGGCACGGCGACCCTAGGTTTCCCCGTGGTTGCCAACAGTAGGTTGGGTTGGAGCTCACTGAGACGTAATGTCTCACCCCAATCCTTCTGGTGCAGGCTTGCAGGTTAGCTAGAGACTTTTCAGATGAAGTTCTTCAGGAAGACGCTGGATGGAGTGCAGATGCTCGTCGTGGTCAGGCAACAGAAGTTTAATAGTACATGTTTAAGTAGTTGTATATGATATTGGATTCTTGTATAAACGAGCTATTTGTACCCCTTTCAGTTGTATTGTATGTATTATTATTATTATTGAAAATTTTAATGTATCCGATATCAGATTAATACGCATGCTAAATATTCTAGATAATTTAGTATGGGTGTTACAAGCACACTGCCTAGTCCTTTAGAGGACGCATCACAATATACCACATATCTCTTCTCAGAGTCTGGTATTGCTAATACTGGAGCCTTGGATAATTTCTTTCTCAAAGTCCGGAAACTTTTCTCACAATCTTCGTCCCAGACGAAAGGCACATCTTTCCTCGTGAGGCGTGTCAAAGGCAAAGCAATCTGTGAAAATCTCATAATAAATCTTCGGTAGTAACCTGCTAAACCCAGGAAACTCCGGACTTCTGTTACATTCGCTGGTCTGGCCCAATTAAGGACAGCTTCTACTTTGGATGAATCTACTGACACTCCTCCTTTAGAGATAACATGGCCTAAAAACTGGATTTCCGACAACCAAAATTCACGTTTGCTGAATTTTGCATATAACTGATTCTCTCTGAGAATGTCCATAACGATCCTCAGATGCTGAGCATGTTCCTGTGAGTCCTTTGAATAGATCAAAATATCATCTATGAAGATTACAACAAACTGATCCAGGTAAGGCTGGAAAATTCTATTCATGTAGTCCATAAACACAGCTGGAGCATTATTCACTCCAAACGGCATAACCAAAAATTCATAATGTCCGTAACGTGTTCTGAACGCCGTCTTGGACACATCTGACGATTTGATACGAATCTAGTGGTATCCTGATCTAAGATCAATCTTTGAAAACACTGCGGCTCCTTTGAGTTGATCCAAGAGATCATCAATCCTTGGTAACGGATACTTGTTCTTAATTGTTACTTTGTTCAGCCGACGGTAGTCGATACACAATCTCATATTACCATCTTTCTTCTTAACCAACAACACTGGTGCACCCCAAGGTGACACACTAGGCCTGATAAAATGTTTCTGAATTAAGTCTTCTAACTGAGACTTCAATTCCTTTAACTCTGACGGTGACATTCTATAAGGCGCCACTGATACTGGCTCTGATCCTGGGATGAGATCAATAGAAAACTCAACTTCCCGTTATGGGGGTAAATTGCTTATCTCAGAAGGAAAAACATCTAAATAATCACTGACAACAGGAATGTCACTGGGACTCAGTTCTGATTCTGAAGTCACAGTAACCATCACATAAAAACCCCTATCCTGAGCACACATAAGCTGAGTAAGCTGATGAGTGCGGTTGATTAACTCTGATAAAGCCACACCTTCGGTCGTATTGTCTGTAGGCATAAAAATACACTTTTCCGCACATCCGATGTACACATGATTAGCAGATAACCAATCCATTCCTAGGATCACATCAAGTTGTATCATGGGAAGACACACCAAATCTATGTAGTATGTCTTACTAGATACAGTGATCGGGCAATTTTCACATATAAAACTAGCTACAACTCCGCCCTCAGTAGCGGTAGATACCGTCATAGGAGGTATCAACGGTGACACAGACAACTGTAATGCTTCTACACACTTGTAAGAAATAAAGGAACATGTTGCACCACAATCAAAAAGCACTTTAACTGGAGTTTGGCCTAAGTAACACATACCGGCAATTAAATCTTCATTTGCCAAAGCCTTCTGGCCATCAAGAGAGTACACCCTACCCTTACTTGTTGTAGT
Source organism: Medicago ruthenica (assembly GCA_018208015.1). Lineage (NCBI taxonomy): Eukaryota > Viridiplantae > Streptophyta > Magnoliopsida > Fabales > Fabaceae > Medicago > Medicago ruthenica. Next base: position 48,614,390 of record CM031373.1, on the reverse strand, counting down.
ACCTTCAGCTCCACTTTTACCTCTTCTTTCTGGACAATTTGCTAAAATGTGCCCCGGCTGCCTACACCCGAAACACACACCGGTTTGCCTCATGCATTCACCGTAATGCATTTTCCCACAGTATTTACAAGCAGCACTCGCCTGGTGTGGAAATGACTGCTTACCCCTCTTAGGAGAGCCCTTAGGCTTATTCTCATGATACCTATCTTGAAACTTACCCTTTCTCTTTTCATATGCTGCAGCTTTCTCTTTAGCGGTCTTGGCAAAACCCGCTTCAGCAACCAAACTATCGTGAACCATCTCGTCATAGCTGGTATTCCTTTGAAGGCTCACTGCTGTATCAATTTCACCTCTCAACCCACGCCTATACTGATTCATCTTCCAGTTCTCATTACCGGCATACTCGTTGTGAGAGGAGTAATATGACAACTCTTCAAACTTCTTTGTAAACTCGGTGACTGACATGCCACCTTGTTTCAACTCAAGAAACTCCTGTTCTTTCTTTACTTTATAGGACATCGGGATATACTTCTCTATCATTGCTTCCTTGAAGTTATCCCAGTTAATCTCCGTGTCATTTGCTATCATTCGGCGTTGAGTAGATTCCCACCAATCTTCTGCTGCGCCTCTGAACTGGTTAGTAGCCAACAATACTTTACTTTCTTCTGGGCAATCCACCATCCGGAACACTTTCTCAATCTGCTTGAGCCACCCCTTGGCCTCTGGAGGTTCACCTTCCCCATTAAATTCAGGAGGGTGGTTTCTGTTAAATTCCCGGTAGGACGGATTAGCCACTACTGGTGGTGGTGTCTGTAACATCCCGCTCATAAGTATCAGCTAATTGTAGCATTTATCCGTGTTAGAAACTTGAGTCGCAAGCAATGGCAAATAAGAAATTAGGAGGAAGTGGCAATTTTGTAATTTAGGCCAAAAGGGAGAAAGTTTTAAAAGAAAGAAGTAGAAAGATTTTCTACACTCTTCCATTTCCTTTCCTTTCCCAATTTTCAGCTCTCCCTCTCCCCTCTTTCTCATCTCACACGCCCTCACTCCCTCACCATTAACCCATCATTCCCTCATTCAATTCTTGAGAGGAAACTTCACAAGCAAGCTTGGTTGTGTAGCTAGAAACAAGAGCAAGAAGTAAGGAGAAACAAGGAGGATTTTGAGAGAAATAGTAGAGTTAAGCCAAGGCTTTGGGGAAATCAGAAATAGCAAGCACCAATAGGAGGATTAAGGTGAGCTCCACAGGGTTTTATAACCCGATTAAGTAAGTTTATGAGTTTTAGCTTTTAAGCAAGTTATGAACATTGAACCCTAAATCAATTTAGATAGCAATTCTTGATCATTGTGTGTTGTATCCTGTTGTTATGTCTTTGAATTTATCATTTAAGCTGTTATGATGTCTGGGTATGTTTGAATAAGCTGAATTGGTGAAAATCACGTTTTAAACTTGCCAAAAATTGTCCAACTGCAGGTAAAATCGTGTCACGATTTCACAGGCAGAACCAAACACGATTTCTGGGTATGAAATCGTGACACGATTGCCCAATCGTGTCACGATTTTGGGCTGGACAGGATCACCAAATTTTTCATCTTTTCTTGCACCGTTTCGGCTATTCAAAACTGCTTCGGACTTAAGGATCGACATGTAATGATCAAGCATTGTTAAAGAGCATATAAAGACCTATCCTTGAGATGTGTAAACCAACATTATAGGGTGAGGATAGGCATAAGCTTGAGAGGATACATAACTTAATCCTCAAGTCATTATAGAGATTATAAGAACTAGTTTTGGGAATTATCCCTTACTAAGCAGTTTACCATACACAATAAAGTACAAGCAAGTTCAAGAATAATATAGGCTTAATGTCTAGAACCTTATATAGGTTAAGAGTACAAGAATTAGTAAGATTTAATCGTGGCCTTCGATGTTCACGCCAGTGGGGCACGAATGGTTCACGTAGAGAACAGACTAAGAATATTATTTGCGTCTTCCGTCGTTCATGCCAGTGGGACACGGGAGGTAAACGCATCAGTTAAGACTAATGTTAAGCCGTGACTTTCGTTGTTCACGCCAGTGGGACACGAAAGGTTCATGTATAAGTTAAGATTAATAAGAAAGTATATTAAATCGCGTCTTCCGTCGTTCACGCCAGTGGGACACGGGGGGGTATACGCGTAAGTTAAGTCGTGTCTTCTGTCGTTCACGCCAGTGGGACACAGGAGGTTCACGCCAGTGGGACGTGTTATTCCGCAAGGATGACCGCACGACGACAAGAGGAGTCCGGTGTTAGCCTGATATGATAGGAATTTTCACCGGTTATCAGGGGAATGTGCTTCGGGGTTACTCCACCCGGGGGCATTCCGTAAAATGAACTCAGATAATAATGTTTGTTCAACGCTAACAGCTAACATAAGACATTTATCAGTTAATTATTTTATTATGTTATCAGACAGAGAATAGTTATCAGACAAGTATCAGATAATCAGTTATCAGGCGGTGATCCTAGATTCCCCTCGATCACCCAGTTATCAGGATATAGTCTAGATCTCAGGACTATTCAGTATCAGGCTCAGATAGTGATCCTAGGTTTCCCTTTGATCACTAGTTTAGCAGGATGTAGTCCAGTTTACGACTACACAGTTTAGCAGGATCAGTCAGATAGCCCACTATGGGTAAGGTTAAGACTTGGCGATCATAGGTATCCCCAAGATTGCCGAGGTAGGCACGGCGACCCTAGGTTCCCCGAGGTTGCCAACAGTAGGTAGGGTAGGAGCTCACTGAGACATTATGTCTCATCCCTATCCTTCTGGTGCAGGTCTTTCAGGTAGCCACGTGGTTTTCAGATGAAGATGTTCAGGAAGACGCTGGATGGAGTGCAGATGCTCGTCAAGGCAAGCTCAGGAGGTTGACAGATTATATATATGTTTTTAAACGTGTATTTTATGACATTTGGATATTTATGTAAACGAGCAAAATGTACTCATTCAGTGGTTTGTATAATTTAATTATTGTAAATTTTAATGTACCCAGTATCAGATTAATACACATGCTAAATATTCTAGATAATTTAGTATGGGTGTTACAATTGGTATCAGAGCAGGTCGATTCAGACCGTGCCTTGGGTCATTAAAGTTTCAATAAAAGTAGTGGGACCATTGGGTTCCGGATATTGTTCTAAAGGTCACATCTAGCTGAGCCTGATCAACTCAGTCTAGTATATGACAGTTAGGATAAATGTCCGAGAGCTGAATGTGACCAAGGAGGAATGAAGTTTGTGAAGGGCGAAGACTAAGGTGGTAGAATTGTTTGACGGAGTTGGAGAAGGAGTAATCAACGCCAAATAGTGGCCATCGAACCGTAAAGTGACTAAGTTTGTTTATGGCAGAGTTACAGGAGTGTCAGAAATATTTAAGGATAAGGTGAAGAACCTTGACACAGTTGGACGCGTCATTAAGAGATGTCTCATAGGAGGAGACACGAACATTATGGAACCGTAACTGGAACCGTAGTTGAGAAGTGGTATTAAGGACATCGTGTGAGGAATCGAAGGACTCACGTACTCAACTTGGATGAGATTTTAAATCCAATCAGTGAAGAGATTTGATTAGTGCTTAAGAGGATTAATTGGGACAGATTAAGCTACAGAGTCTGAACTTGCTGGAATTATCATGCCACGAGAGCTTTTATCGTGCCACGATCATATGGATCAGGATATCCATTGTGCCACGACCCATGCTTCTCGTGCCACGAGTATGACAGTGGAGCACTCCTTAAGAAGAAAAGATGGTATGCAATCTAGGACCCAAAATGGATGAATAAGTAGTAATGATAATACCTGTTGCACACCAAAGCGTGTTTCAGGATATGTTCTGTTGGTAAGCAGATTTGAAATAAGCTAAGTTCAAAGAAAAGTTTTATACCAAGAAAAGTGAATCAGATTATTTTTGTTATGATGAGCCATCGAGATGTTTTATACGAGAAACGCAAGCTCAGCAGCAAGTAAATGATTTCTCAGAACAGGATACTGAATAATAGGTTGGAGTCTTTTGATTGGATGAAGAAGACGAATTTAAGAGGTCATATGGTTATAGTAGACCAGTTTTGAAGGATAATCGGAGCATGGAGAATAAGCTAGAACCAGTGTATAAGCTGTTTTGACGGAATCACTGCTTGGTCCGTAGTGGTTGATGAAAATTGTTTACAGGTTTCGACATATTTTTTGAGAAAGTACGTATACGGTTTATGTCCGAAAAGAAAACCAAGTCAGATGACGATCAGTCAGTAAGTTGAACAGGTGGTTTAAGCCACAAGAGAATAAACAAACGTAAGATGATTCTGCTGTGATAGCTACGGGTCATTAAGGAACAAGTCAGCCAGAGAATTTTATAATGGTGTATTACCCCTCCTCCGAAGTGATTTGTTTAAATCAGAGTTGCGCAGCGGAGTAGTAAACCAAGAATGAATTAATGAGCAAATGCTAAGCTGAAGCTTAGGGAATGAGAAGATGATAAGTGCATAATTCTTATAATATGGAATAACAGTAAGTATAGACGACATGAACTTATCACAAGTTCTAATGGAGAATTTTGGAAGTTAAGTTGAGGAGTGTTTCAAACCTCGAAAACCCATGAGAATGGGAATATCGAGATAGTTTAGGAATACGTGGTAAGATATAAGAAGGATGTGTTCCTACCAGGTTAAGTCTTAAGTGAATGAAGTCACTACTAGTAAGGTAACCCAGCTATTTTAGCTCAATAATTTCAAGCAGACTCGAGGAGTAAGTTTAACCAAGAGAGAATTGTTCATGAGCCAACAACGGTATAGGTTACGCTTGCAAGGTAATATATTTGAATCAGAGGCATTGATCAGAAACGATAATGCAGTGGCATATAAGTTATTTCACATTATACCCACGTTATGTCAACATGTCACCTATACAGGTTATGTTTAATAGAGCATACTTATTGGACGGAGGTTATGTTACTCAGATAGGGATGTAGCCCATTCCTTTTCAGTTATGTGACCTATATAAGTCACAAAGGTACGAAGCTAGTAACGCTTAAAGTGAAAAGATGCCAAACAGAACAGGTTTGTTGTTATCGAACGCGTTTTAGTTAAGAATATTCAAGGATCTCGAACTCGATGTCCAGAATGAGAAATAAGTTTATGATGCCGATAGAATGTAACAATAAATTTACGGGTTGTTGTACATTTAAGAAATAAGCATGAGTAACATTGGCGGGGCAAACCTGGCAAGCCAGTTGAAAGGCAAATCCCGGATGTTACAAAATGAGTTAAGAGTAAGAAAAGATTCCCAATTGAGGTGGTAATGTCTCAAATGTGTTACGTTTAAGAATGATGTCCCGTCAGTCGGACGAAGATGAGGTGATGTATTGTGTACCCGTCAGTAGTGTACACGTGCTCGCTTATGTATGTAAATTATATGCTATGATTTGTGCTATGTGTTAATATGTGAGACGACTTACACCACTCCTCACTTGGGCTAGACTCCTATGAGTTTGGATTATTGGTGTAGAACATATTTATGCTACGGTCAGAATACAAGAATAAGACGTGATATAAATGTTGGAGGAACATCAAACTCCCAGTAATGAAGATTGATTTCTAAGTTATTAAGATAAGAGACGTCGTAGACCAATTGAACAGAACAGGAGCAATCTGTAAGAATTCCGCAAATCTTTGAGATTTTCATAGTGAATGTAATGATTGCGATTGTGATAAGTAGCACATCGTGATGTCAGGTGTCCTTCGGTGAAAGGATGATTCTATATGGAATGGTGATATAAGATTATACGTAATATGTCGTCGTAGGAGGTAAAGGATGAATATCAGAAATTAATGGAAACTAATTGGGGATATTAAAAACGACCCAATGTCGTCAAAGTAAGATTTCGCGGACTACGAAGGAAGTTTATGAAATCCAGTATGAATGTCTAGGGCTTAATGATTTCAATTTAAATTTGCAAGAAGTGTATGTATAAGAGACACAGTCAAGTGAGTCGGGTAAATGGGTTCTGATAACCATATTCCATTACGTAGAGATTATGTAATGTATGCCAAGCCTTTCAGATAAAGAAGAGATTGACGAGTATTATCAACTTACGAAGTTGAGAGACCATGAGATTTCGAAAAGTAAGATGAGTAGAGAATTGTCTAATAGGGAAAGAAGTATTAAGGATTTCTTTTAATATGTGATTTCAAGGGATTTCTAAATTTCGAGGACGAAATTTCTTTAAGGGGGGTAGATTGTAACATCCCGCTCATAAGTATCAGCTAATTGTAGCGTTTATCCGTGTTAGAAACTTGAGTCGCAAGCAATGGCAAATAAGAAATTAGGAGGAAGTGGCAATTTTGTAATTTAGGCCAAAAGGGAGAAAGTTTTAAAAGAAAGAAGTAGAAAGATTTTCTACACTCTTCCATTTCCTTTCCTTTCCCAATTTTCAGCTCTCCCTCTCCCCTCTTTCTCATCTCACACGCCCTCACTCCCTCACCATTAACCCATCATTCCCTCATTCAATTCTTGAGAGGAAACTTCACAAGCAAGCTTGGTTGTGTAGCTAGAAACAAGAGCAAGAAGTAAGGAGAAACAAGGAGGATTTTGAGAGAAGTAGTAGAGTTAAGCCAAGGCTTTGGGGAAATCAGAAATAGCAAGCACCAATAGGAGGATTAAGGTGAGCTCCACAGGGTTTTATAACCCGATTAAGTAAGTTTATGAGTTTTAGCTTTTAAGCAAGTTATGAACATTGAACCCTAAATCAATTTAGATAGCAATTCTTGATCATTGTGTGTTGTATCCTGTTGTTATGTCTTTGAATTTATCATTTAAGCTGTTATGATGTCTGGGTATGTTTGAATAAGCTGAATTGGTGAAAATCACGTTTTAAACTTGCCAAAAACTGTCCAACTGCAGGTAAAATCGTGTCACGATTTATCAATCGTGTCACGATTTCACAGGCAGAACCAAACACGATTTCTGGGTATGAAATCGTGACACGATTGCCCAATCGTGTCACGATTTTGGGCTAGACAGGATCACCAAATTTTTCATCTTTTCTTGCACCGTTTCGGCTATTCAAAACTGCTTCGGACTTAAGGATCGACATGTAATGATCAAGCATTGTTAAAGAGCATATAAAGACCTATCCTTGAGATGTGTAAACCAACATTATAGGGTGAGGATAGGCATAAGCTTGAGAGGATACATAACTTAATCCTCAAGTCATTATAGAGATTATAAGAACTAGTTTTGGGAATTATCCCTTACTAAGCAGTTTACCATACACAATAAAGTACAAGCAAGTTCAAGAATAATATAGGCTTAATGTCTAGAACCTTATATAGGTTAAGAGTACAAGAATTAGTAAGATTTAATCGTGGCCTTCGATGTTCACGCCAGTGGGGCACGAATGGTTCACGTAGAGAACAGACTAAGAATATTATTTGCGTCTTCCGTCGTTCACGCCAGTGGGACACGGGAGGTAAACGCATCAGTTAAGACTAATGTTAAGCCGTGACTTTCGTTGTTCACGCCAGTGGGACACGAAAGGTTCATGTATAAGTTAAGATTAATAAGAAAGTATATTAAATCGCGTCTTCCGTCGTTCACGCCAGTGGGACACGGGGGGGTATACGCGTAAGTTAAGTCGTGTCTTCTGTCGTTCACGCCAGTGGGACACAGGAGGTTCACGCCAGTGGGACGTGTTATTCCGCAAGGATGACCGCACGACGACAAGAGGAGTCCAGTGTTAGCCTGATATGATAGGAATTTTCACCGGTTATCAGGGGAATGTGCTTCGGGGTTACTCCACCCGGGGGCATTCCGTAAAATGAACTCAGATAATAATGTTTGTTCAACGCTAACAGCTAACATAAGACATTTATCAGTTAATTATTTTATTATGTTATCAGACAGAGAATAGTTATCAGACAAGTATCAGATAATCAGTTATCAGGCGGTGATCCTAGATTCCCCTCGATCACCCAGTTATCAGGATATAGTCTAGATCTCAGGACTATTCAGTATCAGGCTCAGATAGTGATCCTAGGTTTCCCCTTGATCACTAGTTTAGCAGGATGTAGTCCAGTTTACGACTACACAGTTTAGCAGGATCAGTCAGATAGCCCACTATGGGTAAGGTTAAGACTTGGCGATCATAGGTATCCCCAAGATTGCCGAGGTAGGTGATGAAGGCATGATTGTCCATGACACAAACACTTCAATTCAAGGGCTAGGAGGACCAATGACAAGGGCAAGGACTAAGCAAGTTAAGGAAGCACTAAATCAATTGGTGGTCAAAGCTTTGGAGTTCAAACCTTCACTAGGGTACATGGAGGGTAAAATGGTTTTGTGCATCAAACCATTGGAGGAGGGGTGGGGCGCATCTCTTGCTGCCCATTTTATTTAGTTATTTTTGTTATGTTGTAATAAAAGTGTAATGGACCAATTTTGGCCAAAAACACTAAGTTTGAATTTTTTTGTGTGTTTAACCCATTTTAAAGCCTCCAAAGCTTTAAATGGCGTGTTATTTTTGTTTGGTGTGTTTCTTTTTATGGAAAATAAAGGCTGAATCAAGAGAGTCAAAATCAGATCAAGGAAGAGCAAAAGGGGGCGTACAAGAGGAAAGAGGGAGCTGCCAAATATGGGAAGAAATGATTGCCATTATTATTTCTATTCAATGTGGTAGTCAATTCTGAAATTTTCCTTTCATTCAACACTACCTTCTCCCATTCTGAAACTCCTCTAATCAACAATCATCATCAATGGCCGCCCATGAGTTATTCTCCATTTTGTAACTTTTCTTGTAATTATTCAGCCTCCAAATTATAATGGCTATAGTCTTTTTATTTTCTAGGAGTTACATTATATTTCAATCAGAATTAACAAAGCCATTCCTATATAAGGGGGGCGTGTAATTCACCTAAAGATAGTTGAATTTTGTTAAAAAAAGTGAGTAATTTGCTCTTTAGGTTCTGGATTGAACCTTGTATGATCATATCAAGAATCCTTTCTTGTGGGGATCATCACTTCACAGACTTATCACTTTCTAGGATTAGAAAGTGTGGCGTCCCTAATCCCTTCATTCCACTTCTTGTTGAAACCGCATTTCAGCCTACACTCCAATTCACAACAAAAACTCTTTCCAACTCACAACCTGGTCGAAATTAATTCCCATCCTTTTCATTTCGTTTTTCCTTTGCACATCTTTCATTAACCATATTTTCATTTCATTCCTTGTGTTTTGCATCCATATTTAGCATTCAGCAAGCAAGTTTTTGTCAATTCATAAATAAAAGTCAATATGAACAATTTTCACAAAATAGTGTTCATCAAGTGGTAATCAGAGCAAGGTTCCTTTTAAAAGGGCCAAAAGTCCAAAGGTATCAAATTCTTCTTGTTCATCATTCTGATTTTCATCTTCAAAAAAAAAAAAATCGAAAAAAAATATATATATATATAAAAAAAAAAAATCAGAATTGTTGCATAAAAAAAAAAAAAAGTCAGAATTGTTGCTTGTGTTCATCAATTTCGTTTTTTATGTTTTAATTGCCACACTTTTCTTGTTTTTCTATTACCTTGTCATTTCAGAATTTGAATTTACTCCTTGTTCACACCATTTCCAAACCTTTGTTTTTTTTCATTCCTTGAATTGTGTTAAGTTTGTGTTTTGATTTTCACCATTTTGAAAGTTTTCTTACCTTGATTTACTTGGTTTCTCTAAAGAACTCAAAAGAGCAATTGAGTGGAAAAAGGCAAGAGTGATACATCATAAAAAAAAAGCCAATTTGAGTGAGTGTAAACACTTGTGAGGATTAGTTTTAGGGAATCATGGCTGAGGAAGGTCCGAATAAGTTACTAATAGATGCACTCACAACAAGGTTTCAAGCCATGTTGCGAGAGCAAGCTGAACAATTTCAAGAACAAATTAATGAGTTAAAAACTAATTTAACTAGTGATGGAAGTGGTGAGGAGGAGAATGGAGGTAGGCGTAGAAGGAGGGATGAGAGGCCAAGGGAGGATAGGTTGAGGGGTATTAAGATCAAAGTACCATCATTTTTGGGTGCAAATGATCCGGAGGCCTATCTAGAATGGGAGACCAAGATGGAACAAATTTTTAATTGTCATGATTATTCTGATGTTGAAAAAGTGCAGGTTGCGTCCATTGAATTTAAGGAGTATGCTCTAATATGGTGGGACCAAATGGTCAAAGAGAAGATGAGGTATAATGAACCACCAATTGCAACTTGGGAGGAGATGAAGAGAATCATGAGGAGAAGATTTGTGCCATCCTATTACCATAGGGATTTGCACAACAAATTACAAAGACTCACTCAAGGTGCCAAAAGCGTTGAAGAATATTCCAAGGAGATGGAGGTGGCGAAGATTAGAGCCAATGTGGTGGAAGATCACGAAGCAACCATGGCTAGGTTCATTCATGGACTTAACCGTGACATTAGTGACATTGTGGAGCTGCATCATTACATGTCTTTGGAGGAATTAGTTCATCAAGCCATCAAGGTGGAACAACAACTCAAAAGGAAGGGTCAATTGAGAAGAAGCTCTACTTCTCCTTTCAATTCTTCAAGTTGGAAGGACAAGCAAAAGAAGGAGGGTACATCTTCACCTAAGGAGGCTGTGAGTGATCCTAAAGGTAAAAACATTACTTCATCTCAAAATGTTTCTACTAACAAAATTGTCAAGTGTTTCAAGTGCCAAGGTCTAGGACACATAGCTTCTCAATGCCCAACAAAAAGAGTTATGTTAATTGAAGAGAATGAGGACCTTGAGGAGGAGGAGGAGTATGTCGTGAATGATGAAGGAGGAGAAGAAGAGGAGGATGGTGAAAATGGTGACTTTCTCATGATTAGGAGGATGTTGGGAAACCAAGCCAAGGAGGAAGAGTCAAATCAAAGGGAAAACCTTTTCCATACAAGATGCTTAGTGCAAGGAAAGATATGTTCTCTAATTATTGATGGAGGTAGTTGTACTAATGTTGCTAGTGCACACATGGTGGGTAAATTAGAATTAGAAACAAGACCTCACCCTAGGCCTTACAAACTTCAATGGCTTAGTGAAAGTGTAGAAATGCTTGTTGACAAACAAGTAGAGGTTTGTTTTAAAATTGGGAAGTATGAAGATGTTGTTGTGTGTGATGTAGTACCAATGGAGGCTTGTCATTTGTTGTTGGGAAGGCCATGGCAATTTGATAGAGGAGTTCAACATGATGGCCGAAGTAATAAGTACTCCTTTATGCACTTTGGGAAAAGAATTATTCTTGCACCATTGAGTCCTAATGATGTAAGAGAAGATCAAAAGAAAATAAAAGAAAAATATGCGCAAGAAAAATATGCGCAAGAAAAAGAAAAAGAAAAAGAAAAAGAAAAAGAAAAAGAAAAAGAAAAAGAAAAAGAAAAAGAAAGAGAAAAGAAAGAAACTTTCATGGCAAAAAAAGGAGAAATAAAGAATGCCATTGTTACCAAACAGCCCGTATATTTGCTATTTTGCAAAGAGGTGGCTTTGTTTACTAACACTCCTAACACTCAAAAATTTCCAAGTTGTGTTGAAATTCTTTTGCAGGAGTTTGAGGCTTTGTTCCCTAAGGAGATTCCAAATGGGCTACCACCTTTAAGAGGTATTGAACATCACATTGACCTCATTCCAGGAGCATCTTTACCAAATCGTCCAGCCTACCGAAGCAATCCACAACAAACTCAAGAAATTCAAAATCAAGTTGCTGAATTGGTAAGTAAAGGATGGGTAAGAGAAAGTTTAAGTCCTTGTGCTGTCCCTGTTATTTTAGTTCCAAAAAAAGATGGTAGTTGGAGAATGTGCACTGATTGTAGGGCTGTTAACAATATCACCATTAAGTATAGGCATCCAATTCCTAGGCTAGATGACTTACTTGATGAATTGTTTGGTGCATGTTTATTTTCTAAAATTGATTTGAAAAGTGGCTATCACCAAATAAGAATTAGGGAGGGGGATGAATGGAAAACTGCTTTTAAAACAAAATATGGTTTGTATGAGTGGATGGTTATGCCGTTTGGGTTAACTAATGCACCAAGTACATTTATGAGACTCATGAACCATGTCTTGAGGGAATTTTTGGGAAAATTTGTTGTTGTGTATTTTGATGATATCTTGATATATAGCAAAAATTTAGAAGAACATTGTGGTCATTTAAGGGCTGTTTTAGAAGTTTTAAGGAAAGAACATTTGTTTGCAAATTTGGAAAAATGTGTCTTTTGCACGGATCATGTAATTTTCTTAGGTTTTGTTGTGAGCTCCAAGGGAATCCATGTGGATGAAGAAAAGGTTAGAGCAATCAAGGATTGGCCACCTCCCAAAAATGTAAGTGAGGTAAGAAGTTTTCATGGTTTAGCAAGTTTCTATAGGAGGTTTGTGAAAGATTTTAGCACCATTGCTGCACCTCTTAATGAGATTGTTAAGAAAAATGTTGTTTTTAAATGGGGTGAAAAACAAGAGCAAGCTTTTGCTGCACTTAAAGAAAAACTCACCAAAGCACCAATTTTAGCATTACCAAATTTTTCCAAATCTTTTGAAATTGAATGTGATGCTTCTAATGTTGGAATTGGGGCTGTTTTGATGCAAGAAGGACATCCAATTGCTTATTTTAGTGAGAAGTTAAAGGGTGCTTCCCTTAATTACTCCACTTATGATAAGGAATTGTATGCTTTGTTTAGAGCATTGCAAACTTGGCAACATTACCTACTGCCCAAAGAATTTGTCATTCATAGTGACCATGAATCTTTGAAACATTTAAAAGGGCAAGGTAAGTTGAACAAGAGACATGCCAAATGGGTTGAGTTTCTTGAACAATTCCCATATGTGATTAAACATAAAAGAGGTAAAGCTAATGTGGTTGCAGATGCACTTTCAAGAAGGTATGTCTTACTCTCCACACTTGAAACTAAAGTTTTTGGGCTTGAGCACATTAAAAGTTTATATGAAAGTGATATTGATTTTTCTTCAAAGTTTTTTGCTTGTGAACATGCTGCCATTAATGGATATTTTAGGCACAATGGTTATTTGTTTAAAGAAAAAAGATTGTGTGTGCCTAAATGTTCCATAAGAACTTTGCTTTTAAAAGAGGCGCATGAGGGGGGATTAATGGGACACTTTGGGGTTGTTAAAACTTTAGAGTTGCTGCAAGAGCATTTTTATTGGCCCCATATGAAAGTTGATGTCCAAAAGATGTGTGAAAGATGCATAGTGTGTAAAAAGGCCAAATCAAAAGTTTTGCCTCATGGTCTTTATACACCGTTACCAACTCCTGAATTTCCTTGGGTTGACATTTCCATGGACTTTGTTTTGGGTTTACCTAGAACAAAGAATGGGAAAGATTCTATTTTTGTTGTTGTTGATAGGTTTTCCAAGATGGCACATTTCATTGCATGCAAAAAGGTAGATGATGCAAGCCATGTGGCTGATTTGTTTTTCAAGGAGATTGTGCGCATTCATGGAATTCCAAGGAGCATAGTTTCAGATCGTGACTCAAAATTCTTAAGTCACTTTTGGAGGACCTTGTGGGGTAAGATAGGAACAAAGTTACTTTTTTCGACAACTTGTCACCCCCAAACAGATGGTCAAACTGAGGTGGTAAATAGAACTCTCTCTACTCTTCTTAGAAGTGTTCTTACAAAAAATTTGAGAATGTGGGAAGAATGTTTACCCCATGTGGAATTTGCTTACAATCGTGTGGTGCATAGTACTACAAAAATGTCACCTTTTGAAGTTGTTTATGGTTTTAACCCACTAACTCCACTTGATTTGTTACCTTTGCCTAACAATTCTCTTTTGAAGCATAAAAATGGAAAGGACAAAGCTGAATTTGTGAAGAAAATGCATGAACAAGTGAAGTTGCAAATTGAAAAGAAAAATGAAGTGTATGCTAAACATGCAAACAAAGGGAGGAAAAGGGTGATTTTTGAACCAGGTGATTGGGTTTGGGTGCATATGAGGAAAGAAAGGTTTCCTAGTCAAAGGAAGTCAAAACTTCTACCAAGGGGTGATGGACCATTTCAAGTGCTAGAAAGAATCAATGACAATGCTTACAAGCTTGAGTTACCCGGTGAGTATGATATAAGTGCTACTTTTAATGTTGCTGACTTAGCTCCTTTTGATGTAGGTAATGGTGATCTTAATTCGTGGACGAATTCTTTTCAAGAAGGAGGGGATGATGAAGGCATGATTGTCCATGACACAAACACTTCAATTCAAGGGCTAGGAGGACCAATGACAAGGGCAAGGACTAAGCAAGTTAAGGAAGCACTAAATCAATTGGTGGTCAAAGCTTTGGAGTTCAAACCTTCACTAGGGTACATGGAGGGTAAAATGGTTTTGTGCATCAAACCATTGGAGGAGGGGTGGGGCGCATCTCTTGCTGCCCATTTTATTTAGTTATTTTTGTTATGTTGTAATAAAAGTGTAATGGACCAATTTTGGCCAAAAACACTAAGTTTGAATTTTTTTGTGTGTTTAACCCATTTTAAAGCCTCCAAAGCTTTAAATGGCGTGTTATTTTTGTTTGGTGTGTTTCTTTTTATGGAAAATAAAGGCTGAATCAAGAGAGTCAAAATCAGATCAAGGAAGAGCAAAAGGGGGCGTACAAGAGGAAAGAGGGAGCTGCCAAATATGGGAAGAAATGATTGCCATTATTATTTCTATTCAATGTGGTATTGAATTCTGAAACTTTCCTTTCATTCAACACTACCTTCTCCCATTCTGAAACTCCTCTAATCAACAATCATCATCAATGGCCGCCCATGAGTTATTCTCCATTTTGTAACTTTTCTTGTAATTATTCAGCCTCCAAATTATAATGGCTATAGTCTTTTTATTTTCTAGGAGTTACATTATATTTCAATCAGAATTAACAAAGCCATTCCTATATAAGGGGGGCGTGTAATTCACCTAAAGATAGTTGAATTTTGTTAAAAAAAGTGAGTAATTTGCTCTTTAGGTTCTGGATTGAACCTTGTATGATCATATCAAGAATCCTTTCTTGTGGGGATCATCACTTCACAGACTTATCACTTTCTAGGATTAGAAAGTGTGGCGTCCCTAATCCCTTCATTCCACTTCTTGTTGAAACCGCATTTCAGCCTACACTCCAATTCACAATAAAAACTCTTTTCAACTCACAACCTGGTCGAAATTAATTCCCATCCTTTCCATTTCGTTTTTCCTTTGCACATCTTTCATTAACCATATTTTCATTTCATTCCTTGTGTTTTGCATCCATATTTAGCATTCAGTAAGCAAGTTTTTGTCAATTCATCAATAAAAGTCAATATGAACAATTTTCACAAAATAGTGTTCATCAGTAGGCACGGCGACCCTAGGTTCCCCGAGGTTGCCAACAGTAGGTAGGGTAGGAGCTCACTGAGACATTATGTCTCATCCCTATCCTTCTGGTGCAGGTCTTTCAGGTAGCCACGTGGTTTTCAGATGAAGATGTTCAGGAAGACGCTGGATGGAGTGCAGATGCTCGTCAAGGCAAGCTCAGGAGGTTGACAGATTATATATATATGTTTTTAAACGTGTATTTTATGACATTTGAATATTTATGTAAACGAGCAAAATGTACTCATTCAGTGGTTTGTATAATTTAATTATTGTAAATTTTAATGTACCCAGTATCAGATTAATACACATGCTAAATATTCTAGATAATTTAGTATGGGTGTTACAGTGTCTGCTGTTGAGCACCTTGTCCATGGTGCATCATTTCCATCCATTCATGCTGAGTTTGAGCCTGCTGTTGGGCTTGCTGCTGCATCATAACCATCATCTGTTGATGCTGTAATGCAGCCTGAGCTTGCTGCTCTTGGTACTGTTGCTGCAACGCCTGCTGCTGTTGCATCATTTGAGCCCAAAAATTCATACTAGGGTCTCCTCCGGCTTCCTCAGCATTGGCCTGATTCGATCTAGGCCTGCCAGGACCTCTTCTCCTCCCGGACATCTTATCCTAACTGTCATACACAAGTCAAAGTGATCAGTTTCAACCAGATATAACATTTAGAATAATGTCCCGGATCCAAGAGATCCACAAACTTAAATTGTATTTTAATGACCCAAGGCACGGTCTGAATCGACCTGCTCTGATACCAAATTGTAACACCCATAATAAGATTGCCTAGGATCTTATACGAGTATTAAAATTTCGTACTGGATACATTAATTTACAATATAAAAGTTCTTTCAAAATATTACATCACATTGTAATATTACAATCCAAAGTTTATACAACATCTCGAATACATATACATCATAAGTACAACCATATAATACAAACAACCATAACATATAACAACAGCATGATCAGTCCGTAGCCTTCTCCTTACCCTTGTTGCGTGCTGATTGCGATCATGCGTGTGAACTTGCACCAGAAGGAATGGGATGAGACATAATGTCTCAGTGAGCTCTACCCAACCTACTGTTGGCAACCACAGGGAACCTAGGGTCACCATGCCTACCTTGGCAATTTAGGGGAATTCTAGAATCGCCAAGGCTTATAAACCTGCCTGTAACTATAAAACTTCCTGTGACTATAACTTTAACTATAACTATGCATCATAAAACAAATAAAGTGTTTTATGTTAGCTGTTAGCGTTGAACAAGCAATTAATCTGAGTTCATTTTACGGAGTGCATCCGGGTAGAGTAACCCCGAAGTACATCTCCCTATGACCCGGTGAAATTCCTATCAATCAGGCTAACACCGGACTCCCTATGAAACGTGTGGACAACCCTCTCGGAGAAGTCCCATCCGGCGAATCCCGGAGTCTGATGAACACGCCCTATGACTGTGAAACGTGCGAACACGCCATTATCTTTGAATAATTCTTTAACTTTAACATGTGAACATATAATTTGTTACTATAATCGTATAACATTCTTGTAACATATAACCTATAACCTATGATTCTTGGCTTATCGTTATCATAAGTCACCTATGATCGTTGGAGAACCAACACTATAAGCATGTCTATAACTATGATTGCCAAAACATTCCTATTCTCATTGCTCTTAGGCTTGCACATACTTAGTGTGTATTTGGAGTTGCTTAATAAGGGGTAATCCCATTACTAGCTCCTTTACTCCTTTACATAACTTAGAAATTGAGTAATCATCTCCCAATGTTGTACCCATTACCCATCTTACCTTAATTCCATACCATTCCTTAAGAACAAGAATTTGGGTGGCTGGGAAATCGGGGTCCAATTTGCTAAAATCGGGGTCCGATTTTTGCCGTAACTTCATGAAAAACAAGCCACAAAATCGGAGGCCGAAATCAAGAAATCGGGGTCCGATTTCACCATCTGCAGGGTTCAAAACTCTGCTTCCTAGGCTAATCCATACATTCCCAAACTTCATAACAACATATGGCATAAATTTCCAAGACATATAATCAACTTATAACATAAGAGTTCATGTAATCACAAGCCAAAAGGGATTTAAGGCATAAATTTAGCAATCTAGCTCTTAATACTATAACCTCAAAGCTTAAACAAAGTGGGTTTCTAAAACCCTCTAGGAGATCACCTTAACCTCTATTGATGCTTGCTAAGATCAGGACTTCAAGGCCCTAGCTTCAACTCAAAGCCTCTCTCAAGAGAACTTCCTATCCTTTACTTTCCTTCTTCTTCTTGCTCCAAAATTTCACCAACAAAAGCTTGCTTGCCACACAAGAGTTTAGGGAGGAGTTTACTAGATTAAGGGGTGATGATTTGATGATGATGGTGATGTGGAGATGGAGGGCGAAAATGAGAGAGGAAGGGGAGAAAAATTCAGCCTTGCCTTTACTAGAAAAATGAGATAAACAATGGTTTTATTTCATATTTATCCATTAGCCAATTTTCCCCTATTTACAACTTTGCCACTCCTCTAATTACAACCTTGCCATTGCTTGCTCATGAAGTTTCTAACACGTTTAACTGATGCTTCTAAGCGGGATATTACAAAAAATTATGTGTTTAGAAATTGTTGAAGAAGATGAAGAAGAAGATGAAGAAGAAAATATAGAGATAGATGAATATTTGTTTGAGTAGAGATGAATGAATGAATGATGAAATGTGTAGTAGAGTGTGTTATTTATAGACAAAAAAAATTCTGTCACGTTTTCCGAGAAATTTCCTAGGAAAGCTTCCCCTAAAAATTTTAAATTTTCGTTTCCCTCTTCTCCAATTTTCATTTCCCACCTTTAATTTTTCCTAAAAATTCCTAGGAAAAGATTCTATTTTTTTTTTATAAAAAAAACAGTTATTTTAAAAAATCGATTATTTTTGAAAAAATTGAAAAAATACATTATAAATATTTTACTTGGTCTTGTATAATAAAAATTTGGTTAAATTTAATAAAATAAAAATAATGATTTGAGTACACAACGACAATTAATATTCATAAATTACTCGCTATCAACGACAATATTCATAAGTTTACCTGACAAAAACATAAATTACTCGCTATCATCCTCCTCCTCCTCCTCGTCGTCCTCGTCGTTATCATCATCGTCGTCGTCATGTATTTGGTGAGGTCTTGTATAAAAAAAAATATCTGGTTAAATTTAATAAAATAAAAATAATGATTTGAGTACACAACGACAATTAATATTCATAAATTACTCGCTATCAACGATAATATTCATAAATTTACCTGACAAAAACATAAATTACTCGCTATCATTCTCCTCCTCCTCCTCCTCCTCGTCGTCCTCGTCATTATCATCATCGTCGTCGTCATGTATTTGATGAGGTCTTGTATAAAAAAAAAAATTTGGTTAAATTTAATAAAATAAAAATAATGATTTGAGTACACAACGACAATTAATATTCATAAATTACTCGCTATCAACGACAATATTCATAAATTTACCTGACAAAAACATAAATTACTCGCTATCATCCTCCTCCTCCTCCTCCTCGTCGTCGTCCTCGTCATTATCATCATCGTTGTCGTCATGTATTTGATGAGGTCTTGTCTAAAAAAAAATTTGGTTAAATTTAATAAAATAAAAATAATGATTTGAGTACACAACGACAATTAATATTCATAAATTACTCGCTATCTACGACAATATTCATAAATTTACCTGACAAAAACATAAATTACTCGCTATCATCCTCCTACTCCTCCTCCTCCTCGTCGTCCTCGTCATTATCATCATCGTCGTCGTCATGTATTTGATGAGGTCTTGTCTAAAAAAAAAATTTGGTTAAATTTAATGAAATAAAAATAAAGATTTGAGTACACAACAACAATTAATATTCATAAATTACTCGCTATCAACGACAATATTCATAAATTTACCTGACAAAAACATAAATTACTCGCTATCATCCTCCTCCTCCTCCTCCTCCTCCTCCTCCTCCTCGTCGTCTTCGTCATTATCATCATCGTCGTCGTCATGTATTTGATGAGGTGTCGGTGAAAATTGACTCGACGATGCAGGCGACGATGAATCAGATGTCTTTCTACTCTTTCTCCCACCCATGAACTTCTTTGTCATCATCTTTTGGAATTTTCGAAAGACATTCATTTCTTTCAATAGCTTCTTCTCTGTCTCATTTTTCCTTGCCAACTCCTTATTTTGAGCTTCCCACGCATGCTTTTGAGATTCCAACAGCTCATTTTGATTTCGCAACTCCAACTTTTGACTTTGCAACTCCTCGTTCATTCGAGTTATCATTGCTTGAATCTCAGGAGACAACTCTGCAGAACGAGCTGAGCTGGACTCTGGTAGAACAGGAGCACGGAACAAATTTCCATGCACAACGTTGCCGGCTAACGCTCCAAGACCATATACTCTATCCGGTCTTTGTTGTCCTCCTGCAGCCTTTGCCCATAATTCAATTTTTATGGAGTCGGGAATTTGTTCGTGCGATTGAATCTCAGGATTCTGCGCCAAAAACCGTGCTACGTACTCGTCATAAGATGCCTATAAAGAAAATTAAAGAAAATTAGATAATAATAATTGTTTACAAATAAAGTCAAATAAAAATTATATAATATTAATAATAAATGAAATTAACATATTTCATATTAGTTAACAACATAATTCTTTAATAATTAACTTTCTTTTTCTAATTAAAATAAATTACGAATATTTGCAAATTTACCTGGGTATTGCGTGCTCGAGCATCGACATACTGACCAGTACGCTGACTGAAATGAGTCTCTCTATGGAGCTCATTTGGATAGGGATCCCTCTCCAAGGATTTTGCCTAATTGTACACGAAAAGTTGTATAAGCAATTAGAACATTTGAGTTTATTTAATATATACATGTATAGAAATAGAAATAGTGAAATATTTTTTTACCAGATGTCAAGCATGGGTAGGGACACTGACACATCCTTGTGCGTGTTCATGTCCTCCTATAACAGCTGCTCTATTTTGCTTGTTAGCTCTGAAACGGTTCTTAAATTTTGGATCTTCTAGCCAATACTTGGTCAAGTCTTCCCACGCTCTTTCCCCGATCCAATGTGTACGGTAGTTGCCCTTATGTTTTTTCCATTCCTCCCGTTCATCATATAACAAATCTGATAAATGTTTGGAAGCTAACTTGTGAAAGAGCTTCTCTACAAGAAGATGAACATCTCTAGACCAGGTACAACGCTCCTGCAATAAACAAAAAAATTATTAGACATTAAAATTTTTAAAAATATAGCATGTTATAAAGTAATTACAATTATTTAATATTTAATAAATTATGTTTACCGAAAAGTATTTAAAAAGTGCCGCCTTGTCGTCTTTAGTAAGATGTTTATAGACGGCCCAACACCTATCGATCGGGTAATACATCTGGATGGCTCCTCGAATAAATTCTGCCACTCTCTTGGATGGCTCCAACCTACAAATTTGAAGTGTTAATTAAATTATGCATTTAAAAAACAAATAAAAATTAAACTACTTTTAATACTTACGATCCAGGTGTCGGTGTAATCTTAAGCAGCCCATCCGCATAATGCAAGTCTTCAATGTAGCGACGTCGTCCTCGTCGTGGTGCTGCTGGTGCTGCTGATGCTGTTGATCCTGCTGATGCTGCTGCTGCTGTTGCTGCTGCTGATGCTTGTGGCTCTTCATGTTGGTGCTGCTCGTGCTGTTGAGGCTGATGTTCAATTACATTCAATAACCCTAAGAAATTTGTATCTTGCATAAAATCTTGCATGAGTTCCGCTGATGAATATCTTCTGGGAGCAACGGGCTGAACAGGTACGTTAAGGCCTTGTCGGATAGTAAATGGGGTGGTATTGAAACCAGGCGAATGTGATGAGGCGAATCCAGGCATAACATATCCAGGTGTAGTGTATGTCGGAGGAATGGTCGAGAATGATGCGGGGGGAATGGTCGGGAATGATGTGGGAGGAATAGTTGTGAATGGAGGGGGGTAAGGTGGTGGAGTAGTAGTAGTAGTGGTAGGAATAGGAGTACCAGTCCTTTCATCGATGTTACGGAAGGAAACCCCTGGTAGACGGCGCCATGATCTGGTCTCCCTGAGGTAATATCTATTATGTTTTGATACTTGTTTTTCTTCTTCTTCTTCGTGGTCTCTACAACATGAGCCTTACCCCTATCTTTGTCTTGCCCAGACATCCCTGTCATAATACAATAAACAATAATTAATATAATGAATAAAATATTGTCACATTATATATGCAAGATTAAAATAATTCATATGATAAAATCGTACATTAAACATCGTCATAATTAATAAAAATCATCCACATTGTTTTCGGGGTTAATTGCATCTTCCCCATTGTCTATAGAGTTGCTAGACTCATCCCCACTGTCAGTGTCAACAAGTAACATTTCAGCTAACATTTCAGCATCAACTTGCTGACCTTCAACATCTCTGTCAACCAAATCCGTAGCAGGATCGACTTCAATCACTTCTGGAACATGTGATATTTCATCATCTTGGTAAGGTACTTCTTTATCTTGACCTTCTGTCTCAATTTGACCTCTTGGTTTACACTTGATAGCAGCACACCATCCATGTTTGCGTCGGTGGTGAGAAGGATAAGGTACATAATACACTTGACTAACTTTACTTGCCAAGATGAAAGGGTCAAATGCATTATACCTTCTGTCCATTCGTACATCAACTGTTTTATACTTTGGGTCAATTCTCATCCCATATGCAGGGTCAAAACAGTCACAGTAAAACAATACAACTTTGTTGGGTTCATCTACATATAGGAAAGTTACTTCAAATATGTGTTTGATCACACCATAGAAGTCATCTTCACCTCCATCACTGATTCCTTTGACGTAAACACCGCTGTTAATTGTTTTTTTGCCCACCGACCGTGATTGAGTATGAAATTTAAATCCCTTGACAAAGTAAGTGTGATGTTGTTTGACTTTTCTTCCCGGACCTTCGGCTAACCCCCTCAACTTATATATCTGTGTAGTCAGATGATCATTTAGCAACTGATGTTTAAACCATCCTTGAAAAGTTGTATATATGTTACCAATATTTAATCCTTGAAACATCTCAATGTATGGTCCAACTTCGATGCAATTAATCATCACATGAATGGCCGCTGACTGCAACTCAGCATCGTTCATCCAATAATCTTTCTCTGGATGACAAAGACGTCCGTGGTGACGAAAAACTGATAAGGCTGACTGACACTCTTCACTTTCAACAATAAGTTCATTTCGTGTATTTCTTGGGATCAACATCAAGTTGTCGAAGTAGTGAGAGATGAAATAGTTTGTTTCCCGAACCACGTAAGCTGCAACTATTGATCCCTCAACCCTTGCTTTATTTCTAACCGTTCGCTTTGCATAACCCATGAACCTTTCAAAAGGATACATCCACCTATAATGAACAGGTCCACCAAGCCAAGCTTCATATGCGAGATGCACCGGAAGATGTTCCATAGAATCAAAGAAACCCGGGGGAAAAACTTGCTCCAACTTACAAAGAGTGATTGGAATATTCTGATCCATTTTAACAAGTTCATCCATCCTCAAGGTTGAAGCACATAAGTCTTTAAAAAATTGGCTAATTTCAGTCAACGGGTTTATAACATTTTTTGGCAATGAACTAAATGCAATTGGAAGTAAGCGTTCCATGAAAACGTGGGAATCATGACTTTTAATTCCATGCAGTCTTCCGGAGTTGACGTCGGCACACATTGACAAGTTAGAACAATATCCGTCTGGCATCCTCAATTCTTTCAACCATTGACAAACAGATTTTGCTTCATCAGCAGTTAGACTATAAATAGCCTTAGGTTTTAGATATTTTCCATTTGGAAGAAGTTGTAGCTCCATATCTGGTCTCTTACAAATCAATGGCAAGTCCATTCTAGCCTTCTCATTATCTTTTGTTTTACCAGAGCCATTCATCACCGTGTGAATTATATTGTCACAAAAATTCTTCTCAATGTGCATAACATCAAGATTATGTCTAAGTAAATTGTCTTTCCTGTAACATCCGGTGGCTCCCAATGGGCTGGCCTTCCTATCTTTCAAGGGCCGAGATGTACTCATGGTCTTCTCCACCCCCCAAGTGGAGTTTCATGCCTTCCGTGGGAATCGAACCACGTACCCTGGAGGCTATAAGTACATGGCCAATGCATTCCCACTACCAATTGAGCTAGTAATTGTAACACCCATACTAAATTATCTAGAATATTTAGCATGTGTATTATTCTGATACCGGATACATTAAAATTATCAATAATAAATATATATACAAAACTACTGAATGAGTACAATTGGCTCGTTTATACAAATATCCAAATATCATAAAATACACTTTCATATACATGTATAATCTGACATCATCCTGAGCTTGACCACAACGAGCAACTGCACTCCATCCAGCGTCTTCCTGAAGAATATCATCGTGAACATCTTGCTAACCTGAAAACCAGCACCAGAAGGATTGAGGTGAGACATAATGTCTCAGTGAGCTCCAGCCCAACCTACTGTTGGCAACCACGGGGGAAACCTAGGGTCGCCGTGCCTACTCTTGGCAATCTTGGGGATTCCTACGATCGCCGTCATTCTCTACATTTTTCGCGATCAAGGGGAAACCTAGGATCGCTACTTGTCTTTATCTTATCTTATACTTTTCATGTACATAATCTTATGCTTAGTGATCGAGGGGGAGTCTATGATCACTTTCTGATGTCTGATGACTACTGGTCTTATCTCTTAGTATATAATATATATACATAATCATATTCATATTCATCTTTCATAACATAAAGTTAGAAGTTAGCGTTGAACAGACAATAATTATCTTGGTTCATTTTACGGAGTGCATCCAAGTGGAGTAACCCCAGAATACATCTCCCCTCTACCGGTGAAAATTCCTATCATATCAGGCTAACACCGGACTCCTCTTGTCGTCGTGCAGTCATCCTTGCGGAATAACACGTCCCACTAGCGTGAACCTCCTGTGTCCCACTAGCGTGAACAACAGAAGACACGACTTAATAACTTACGCGTATACCTCCCGTGTCCCACTAGCGTGAACGACGAAAGACGCGAATTAATATTCTTTCATATAAACTTTTAACTTATGCATGAACCTTTCGTGTCCCACTAGCGTGAACTATGAAAGTCACGACTTAATATTTTAATTAAACTCTTATGTGCGGCTATCCTCGCGGATGGTAACTACACCATTCCAACTAGCGGGAACCCCCGTGCTCTAACTAGCGAGAACACTGGAGACACATAAGGTCTTTATATTACTTTGTTCTTATTCTTCTTATATATATATATATACATATAACTTATAACTTATATCTGGTGCATTCTTAAGTAAATCATTCTTAAAAGCTTAACCTATAAATAGGCTCTTAACTTTTATCATTAAATCTTCCCTTGTGCATACGCACACTTAATTGAGTGCATCTTAATCATGCTATCTTAGTTGCACTCTCATTCTCATTAAATCTTAACTTATGTACTTGAAAGTACGTCTAATAATTTGATATGAGCTTCTGCATATTTAATGCATTTCTTAAGGGAACTAATCTCCCAATACATATCATATGAGTATAGGATCATAGGATTATCGTTATCATAAGCCACTACTTAATTGTTGGAAGTATTCCTATACCCGTCTAAACTTGCCCTCACAATTCTAAGTTACTAGACTTTTGACCCGTGCTATCGCACGGGTCTGTTATAGCGTTAGTCATTTATATAAGGCGTTTTAGAATACAGAGAAATCAAGGACATAAAGTTGAATACAAAAGGTAATTGTATAAATAATCATAATAACGATGATATGCAAACTTATATTTATATGAACAAACTAAAGTACATTCTGAAATATTTCTTTATATACTACATTTGATGTTACATTTGTATCATTTCCCTCGTCATCATGGATCAATATCTTCAAGCCTTCCCTGGAAGTAACTCTAGACAGGGCAACATATAATTGGCCATGAGAGAAAACTGATTGAGGCAGATAGACTCCAACATGCTTAAGTGATTGCCCTTGGCTTTTATTGATAGTCATTGCAAATGAAACAACCAGTGGAAATTGTCTTCGTTGAAACTTAAAGGGGATTCTCTTGTCAGATGGAGTCAATGATAACCTTGGGATGCAAACCTTTTGACCAATATTGCTTCCTGTTATGACCTTTGCTTCAAGGACGTACTTTCCCATTCTTGTGATAACCAATCTTGTTCCATTGCACAAACCCAAAGTCTGATCAATATTTCTCAACAACATTACAGGAATTCCAACTTTCAATCTTATCTTATGATTTGGAATTCCAGAAGCAACAATTGTGTTTAAAAATTCTGGAGTATGCACATCATCTGGTCTGTCAAGACCTGATTTGGCATAATGCGGACAATCATAGCTTAAATATGTTTTTTCTTCACCTGGAATCAAGTCCAAAATGTAATTATTGATTGCATCAACTATTGCATTCTTTGGAGCCAAAATGGCCCTATCTTGAAAGAACGATGAGTCATTGATATTTTCCAATAAGTTAGGATATGTGCTTTGGACAATCGATGCAAGTGAATCACCATTACTTGGAAGGAGCAAATCATGCGGAATAGTAACCTGGATATCAACATCATTGCTTTCTCCTATAGTACCGTCACCAATACCCAAAATCCAGTCTGAGAAAGCTTTTCTTTCTTGGACATTTGAGTCAGAACTACCAGAAAGAAGTCTCATGTTTGTAGTCAAAGTTAGAACCTCACAAAAACTCCAGATTTTTGAAAAATTGATGGTAGCTTGGATAACATCTTGTCTGCTTCCTTTAGGTACAACGGGTAGTATTTGCCGAAAGTCTCCACCAAAGACGACCACCTTTCCACCAAAAGGAATATCCATTCTATCATTATTAAAAGATCTAAGAACATCCCTTAAAGTGCGATCGACTGCTTCGAAACAATGCTTATGCATCATGGGTGCTTCATCCCAGATAATTAACTTTGTTTTGGCTATTAATCCAGCTAAATGACTCTTCTGTTTTATTTCACATGTAGAGATTTCATTAACATTTATAGGAATAGCAAACCTTGAGCGTGCAGTTCTTCCTCCTGGAATAAGTAAGGCGGCTATCCCACTTGAAGCCACAGTTAATACAATGTGACCTTTTGACCTCAATGCTGCCGACATTGCCCTCCAAATATAAGTCTTCCCTGTGCCTCCATAACCATAAAGAAAAAAGATGCCGGGTTTGTTTTCAATTACCCTTGACATGATTATATGATATACCTTTCGCTGCTCATCAGTCATTGATGACATCAGCCGATCATGCTCCTCAGCCAAAGAATTCATGTTGTAGTTTAACTCATCATAGATCAACCTATTTTGCACGTCATGTACTAACGATCTATCTGATTTAGGCATCTCTTTATAATCCTCCAAACTCATGCCATGACTTTGCAACATTGTTTCTATTTCAGACAGTGTATAACTCTTCAACTGATCTGGCATCAAGACTAAATCTGTAAATGTAAGTGAAAAACTAATTAATAATCTAATATATCATAAGCACAAAAGAACAACTATATATCATAAACTAACCCTAAACAATATAGTTACCTTGTACACGCAGCCTATGACGTTGTCGTTGAGTGATATCATCACTCAAGTACTCCCAAGTGTTATTCCAAACAAAATCTGGTCGGGAGAATTGATCCGATAACAATAAAGTTGTAAACAACAAACGCAAATAGCTTCTCGTACCCCATTGGGCTGCCTCAACAATTGCATCTATGAATTCTTTATCATCATCTAGAAACCCCATTGCCTCACAAACATCTTTGAATGAATCCAGTGTTACATTATTGACTGTCTTCAAGTCAGCATATGACGTGACACCTTTCACATAATTCAACAATAACCTCAAATAAAATAGCTCACCAGACCCAGGTGGCACAAAATGTAGTCTTCCAATTACAGAACCCTGCTTACGTGGATCCCACCGATGTTTTTTAGCTTTCCATGTAAACTTTGTAGGGAATTCGCTGTATGTTAGCTTCCTTGCTTCTGGATACATTTTGTTGGCTTGCATCCATGCCAAGAATTTTGTACGGTGAATGCTCTTCCTATTCACAACATCCTCAAGTGAATCATTGTCATCATATATAACATGCTGCTCATTTTCAAGATGAAAAGTCAATCTCTCAACTGAGGGTTGTCTGTAATTTATGTCGAAAGAAAATATCCTCCAAGCAGCTTCACACGCAGAGAGATATCTACAATCATAAAACATCTTTATTTCATCAACACATTCCGACTTTCCAGCTTGATCACCACCATTATAAAAACCAAGGGTAACACGATCATGACCCTTGTTAACATACTTAAAAAGATACTTTATGGACCTTGTCTGGTTGCACCACTCTACATTTATATGAGCATTATACTTCAGGAGCAAGGATTTGTTATATGGGACTACATATCTATTATCTACAAATGAGTTACCCTTTTGAATAGATGCTCCATTGTCCCTACGTCTGTAGACAGGATAACCTTTTGCATCAAGAGTCGTAGAATCAACAAACTTTTTTGGAAAGTACTTGGTACATTTTCCTTTTTGCATGCAAGGCGAGCTTTGATTTTGAGGACCACAGGGTCCGTGAATCATGAGGGTCGTCACAATACTAAATAACTCAGGTTCCCTATCTTTATCTGGAATCTCGGCCGAGATAATTTTGTCAATATCTTTAGGCCGGACATACCGAAACTTTGGTTGAAGGAAAACCAATATATGAGCATGTGGGAGTCCACGCTTTTGAAACTCAATGGTATATATAACTGTGGAATGAAAGAAATTTATAAGTCCCAGGAAAAAAATAATTGAAGTTGAATACACAAATTTAACAATAAAAATACCAAGTCGATTAGAACAGTAATTCGAGATAAAAACATTAGATAAAACAATGGATAGAACATGGTTACCTGACTTTACATTGCCAAAAATTTCGCCTCTCTTGATGTCTTTTATGAGCTCATCTAGTTTAATTTTGAACAACCGGCAAACCAAATCAGGCCGATCTTCTGGCTTCAAATTATATATCTTCAAAAATTCAACCAACTCAGGCCATTTATGGTTGCAGGTGAACGTGATAAACAAATCAGGATACCCAGCCCAACCACATATAGCCATAGCATCCTGATAATTCTGGATCATGTATCTTGATCCACCTACAAAAGTGGATGGTAAAACAATTCTCTTTCCTGTTGATGTCGACTGTGTTTCTCCTCTGAGAATTGCCTCAGTCAATCCCTTGTACATTTCAGCTCGAACCTCCTTTTGATGATCTCTATACCATTTCAGACGCGAGGATTCTATAGTGCTATATGCGTCAACCAAAAACTGCTGGAATAACCGTCTGCAGAATACTAAAGTCGATTCATCTGTCGCCCGTTGTTGCACTTTATATGCAATCCACTCCTTCTGGGTGACATACAACCTCTGCAAGGTTGATGTATCAGCATCTTCATTATATGGTATGTCGCCTCGATATCCGTCCTCACCCCTAGGAAATATGAGTGGATACTGTAAAGGCAAAAATGCTGGCTCAAAAACAGACAAACGTTGCAACAACCCAGACTGCGTGTGCACAATAACATCCCTATCAAAGTCAGCTGAGTCAAAATCTCCAACGATTAACGCCGCAACCTCTGAAGCAGTTGGAAGATTGTACCTACGACCATCCCGTCCCCTCTTGCCTAGTATCCTTAGTTTAATTGATTGAGAAGAGTCTTCTTTGATTGTATCTCGAATCATCCTATATTGCTCCACATAAGGATTGTAATTGTCAAGGTCTTCCCTAATTTCTTTCGCAATCGCACATTTCAACTCGAAGTCTTCTTCATCCATCCTATTATTGATAATTAATTTATATTAAAAATATGCATTACAATCAACAATCTAAACAGACAAATCATATAACTTAACAAATAATCAATCAATAGACAGAACATGTACGTGAGCATATACTTAATAATACCAAAAGAAAAGTACCTAACAGACGCCATTCGATTAGAAATTTCATTATCGGTGTCATAGATGTACAATTGTGCGAATTTTGGTTGATTCCCCGGCAAAGGTAGTAGACTGCCAATTTGATGATAGTTCTCACCTTGCATGACAAACATCGGAGGAGCCTTGCCATCATTTTTATCTCTGTTAATTTTCCCGCCCATAGAGGTGAAGGCAAACATGCTATTAAAGGATCTAATATTTTTCAAGAAGAATTTACTCTTCTTGTCATGTTTGTGAAACAAATCATGCAGTTTTTGAGGAAGGCGAGGATATGGTGCGATTAAAACCCTCCCTTTGCTGCAACAGAGTGAAAAATCTGGGTTCTTTGGATTATAATGCTTTCTAGTGCGCTCCTCATACCACATCATTGCACCACACTTTCTACAAATACATCTAGGGTGTCCATGGTTTAGATATTCAAGACGTATGTTTCCTGGTAAAAATGATAAACATAACTAAATTAGTGATTTTTTCCAAAGGATATCAAGATGTTGAGGTCAAATCATAATTCTATAGGCTACTTAATCAAAATTAGTTAAACAGGCAAGGTAAACAAAAGGTTTGTCATAAAGTGTACCTGAACCAGCAGTGTCAATCAAACCATCTTCAACATCACAATCTACTAACTGGTTGACATAATTCATATGAATTTCATTGCCTAAAAAAAATATAAACCAATACTCAGCTGCTTTAGATTTCCATTGCAGGCTAATTTCTAACATACTTGAGATATTTATTTGGAGAGAATAATATAAGATCATAAAAAACACACACTTTAAACATTTAAGTAGGTCTACTTTTGAACAATAGTTATTACCAGAATTTGACGGTATATCAGAATATTCGGCATTCATCGTACATAACACCTCAGTGTTGGCATTGAAAGTAGCCTCGCCTAAGTCTATGTCTGAAATTTTTGACAGCAAGGATATTAATAAATGCCTTTGATTGGCGAGTTCTGCACAAATACTAACGATTCATACCATTCATACATCACATGTCAAACATTAATTGAGTAAAAATTCTGAGGTCATAAGTGCACTATAGCAACAACATTCAACATATTCATATTTATGATGTTTGCCATAATTTCAAATTATTCAAATTTAAGATAGATCACATTGCATTAAAATTATAATCATATAGGCAACTTCCTGTAAATCATTTATGCATTAAAACTACACAATAGGTTTGCCATAAAATTTACTTGAACCACCAATGTCAATCAAACCACCTTCATCATAACAATTTACTGACAGGTCCACATCATTCATATGAATGTTATTGCCTAAAAAAATATCCATGAAGACTCAGTTGCTTTGGATTCTAAATGCAGGCAAAGTTATAACATACTTCAGATATTTATTTGCATAGAATAATATAAGATCTTAAAAAATATACACTCTAATCATACCATTATTTAACGGTATAGCACAATCTTCGGTATTAATCGTACATGACATGTCATTGTTGGAATTGAAAGCAGCCCCCCTTAAGTCTATGTCTGAAATTTCAACGGCAAAGATATTAACAAATGTCATTGAGGGTCGAGTTCTACACAAAAAATAAGCAAGGTTTTTTAACACGTTTTTAAACCAAACTATGCGACACAGAACAACAAAACGCAATATCGATAATATAGGTATATGATCAATACCTTCAAAGATTGTGGAATGGAGATTGACGGGCTGGACTTGAGCTACATCGTGCTGACTAAGAGTTTGATTTGAATGGTTTAGGAGAACGCTATTATGCAGTGTGTATTTTCCTGGAGTCAATCGACCATCTTGAAAGACATTTCTTTTTTTAACAGGGCGACAGCCAGTGGACAGGGAAGGAGCTACAGAATTATAAAACCAATAAATATTAGTAATATTTACCATCAATGATCAGCACTATCAAAAACATAAATAATTTTTTTTTTGTACCATTGGTAATGTACGTGATAGGTGTTCTTTCATGGTTGCCAATCAAATTGTCGACATAGTTTGATCTATTTCTACACCTTTTGGTAGAGTAATGATTAGCAGATGTTTGAACCATAATGGATGAACAACAATATGCTTTGATCTCGCCTTCCGGTATGAATCTTGCCTACAAAGAGGAGGATGAGAAGACGTTCATGGTATTTAGCAAAAACGGTTTGTAGTATTATATATAATAATAACACTAATTTATAGTTTTAATCTTGCAAATCCAACAAAAAATCAAACCACACCATAACAGCTTCTATATCTTATGCATACTAATTTCGCACTCTAAATTGCTAATTAATCTCTTCATGACCCTTAAATGCTTACCATCTGAATAATTAGCAAAACGTTGTCTAATTCCCCTCGAACAAAGTAATACATAATACATTTTTGCCTTTTTCATATTACTTAAGGGAATGGAGATCAGCTTCAAAATATTACTTGTTTGTTCTCGTCAATGTGTTCCTTTGGAAGGAACAATATGTTGAAAACACATAACGATAATTCAATTGACTGATAATATTTGGGTTCGATACATTTACTACGAAAAGAAAATTAGAATGCCAAAATACGCTTGTTCACCATGACATAAATCAAGTTATCATGCATCACGGAGAACAAAATATATGGCTTAAAAGTTCAAACGCAATGATTAAAAATGACAAAACAAAACGAAAAGGACTACGGACGTGGACACCGGCAACACCATTGAAACTGCATAATATTTCAAGAATCTTGACTAATCTTTTTCAACCTTCACACGCACCAGCTTTGTTTTTTTTGTTGTGGATGCATCACATCCAAGCACAGCCATATCATCAAGTGATTCGACACTATCAGCACCCCTCTTTCCCAAGGATTTGCTAGTTGGAGTCACATCAGTGCCCATTGCAGCTGCCAGTTTTGGTTCCCCAGCCTTGGATGCATCACATCCAAGCACAACAATGTCATCCAGTGAATCAACACTATCAGCAGCTTTATTTCCCAAAGATTTGCTGGTTGGAGTCCCAATAGTGTCCACTGCAACACCTTCTTCCTTATTGCTCGAATCAACACCTTCAACAATTTCCTGAAAGTTACGACGTAACATGTTATTAGTTTGCCATTGACATAACATAACCAAAGAAGTTCAAAATATCTGGATTGAAAATCAATAAGTGTGACCAAAATACCACACTATTTTTATCAGATAACCCGCAGACAGTTCCAACACATCCCGCATCTTCCTCATCATTGGCAGGCTGCATAAAATTAGGGTGTAAACCATCAAAGTTGTTTGCATGTAATTCATTCACAGACAGTCAAATAAATAGTGGTAGCAAGAAAGGTACACTTAGCCGATGGAGTGATATAAACTGCTGGATAATTTCATCATCCATGGTCAACTTTTTAACTGTATAGCTGCGCCAGTTTCGATACAGATTGGCATGACTGACTTCAACTTTGAACAACATTTGCTTGTCCACAAACATATTGAGATCCAAAGGACATTCGGCCGAGTTGTTCTATACAAATCACGCAGTTAGTACAAACATATTGACAGATGCATATTTTATGTGATACGGCATCAGATCAAATAAAGATCTAGGAGTGTTTTTTGAATTTTACCTCATTCATAGCATCCAAGAAATATTGTGCAGATTTTCCGATGGTTTGCGTCACAACACGGTCAAACAGAACAAATGTGGTTGACCCTGTGTTGTCCATAACTTGAAGATGAAGCTTAAACCTGAAATTATAACATGCATCTACGTTATATAGAACCATTAACATAAACACTCGTCAATTTGCATTTGCGACAACATATATAACAAATTTTACTTGCCTAGGAACAGCTGTCCTTGGTAAGCTGCACTTGTCACAGTAAATCTGTCCATTAATAGTGGTAATCCTAGAAGCGCACTTAGTACATGCTCGATAAAACCACCCGGAATCAGTTTCAAGCTCACATGTTCTCACCAAGACAGTTGCAACACATTTCTGCATTAAAAATGGTACACACATTGATTAAGTAAGCTTTGATACGTACATAGAAAAGGAATAAAATTATAAATTTGTTTACAGACATCACCTCAGACGATTCAATCAAATCCTCAATGGTCATCCTCTGAGTTTGAAGTAAATCATCAGCCAAGGAAATTATAGTCGGACCAGTCATCTGGCTAACACCTTGAGTGAGCTCAACACCCGCACCATTCATCCTGCCATGTTTGATAGGATTATTAATTTAATTCTTAAAGTTTATATGATAACAGTGGACAGCATGAAAGTAATTGTGCAATTATAATACTAAATTCACACCTTTCTACATAGTGAGTGACCTCAGGGATATTAGGATTCAACATCATTTTAGTACCATAAAAAGCATTGGAAATTCCCATGACACCTAACCATAAAAATAAATTAAAAATTGCAATCAGTCTACAAAATCTCAAATATATAATGCGGGCATGGAGTGAAACACAACCATGTAAACATATATACTTTAAGCATTTACTAAAAAATACAGTACCATAATACTTCTTAAGCTTGCACAGCTGAAATACAACAACGAAAGGAATTGATGAGTCATGAGCCTCTAAGAATTGATGCATCTTCACAGCATATTCATCCCAAAGAGTGCAATGAATTATGTTTCCCCTACGGAATATCATTTTAAACTAATTACTAATCATCCACATACAATTTCAAGGATATAAATGGCTATGCAATACAAAATCAAGAAATCTTACTCCAAGTCTTCTAAAGTGGAATCCAAAACTTTGTTAGTCTTTCCTTCTTTCACAGTTTCTTTTACAGTATCCTTTTGCACAACATGGCCAATAACATCTACAGAACATAATCATATTACATGTTAGCAGTGAAATAATATAAAAGAAGCTGAAATGTTAAATAGTTGTAATAAAAAGATGCAGAAAACTACCAAGTAAACGATCCTCCTTATGAGCAGCCAAAATATCAGAGAAAGACACAAAGCTGAAAACTCTTTCAGGGATTTCTGTAGCATTGACCTTGAAGAAGTTGGTGCCTGCCATAAAGCTTAGCTTGTACTTATGATCAGTAGTTTTGAAAGTGGGGTCATTTTGTGCAACCATCAATTTCTCTAAGACATACGTTGCACCCTCTTCTATTTCACTCTTAAAAATTGGCAGTAGATGTTTCCTTATAGTTTCGTGAATCTTGCCACCCTGCGCAACCAAATTTGATATAAATGCAGTTAAGGATTCACAGCATCATGTCAAAGAATCATGTAAAATCAAATGGACAAAATCTTGCCAACACATTCACTTAATTTCACGAACTATAGTGATTGACCCCTCAATTTCTTTTATAAGAAATATCCCACAATAATTAAATGAAATTTTTTGGAGAGTAGGAACCTACTTACTACATATAAGTAATTTAAATCGTTATGATTTTTAATTTTACACAGTTATAAGTAATTGAAGTAATTTTTTTATTCTTATAAAAAACAATCAATTAATTTTTGTCACAATTATTTATTTGATTACAATTTAATGATTTTTTTAGAGTAATGATACTTACTACGGTACTAATATCATATTTAAATCATTATTAATTTCAATTTAACACAATAATAAATAATCGTGGTCATTTTTGATCTTATCAAAATATAAATCAAGTAATTTTTTTGACAATTATTTCCTTTAATTACAATCAAATGAAATTTTTAGGAGAGTAAGGATCTATTTTTTTTACTACAGTAAGGATCTACTTACTACATATAAGTACTTTATCATATTTAAATCGTTATTAATTTCAATTTAACATGGTGATATTTTAATTTTTTTTGTGTCTTATAATTTTTTTTAGTAATTTGTGTCTTTTGGTTCTTATAAAAAAACAAATTAGTAATTTGTGTCAAATCATGATATTAGTATTAGTATTCTTAACATTTCTTTGTAGAGTTGAGATTTTCATGATGTGTAAATATGAACTTATGTCACCAATTTTAAATAGTGTGCATTTTTACATTTTAGTCACACAATAATTATAGTGATTGACCCCTCAATTTCTTTTATAAGAAATACTCCACTCCTATTAGAGATGATGATGATTTCTTGAATTAAATTTTAATTAAGTTTTGACTAAATTCATTCTTCTTCTTATGTGTCCTTGCATAACAATTATTTCTTCGATTATAATTAAATGATTTTTTTTTTCAGTTTAAAAAAATTAAATGAAATTTTTTGGAGAGTAGGAACCTACTTACTACATATAAGTAATTTAAATCGTTATGATTTTTAATTTTACAAAGTTATAAGTAATTGAAGTAATTTTTTTATTCTTATAAAAAACAATCAAGTAATTTTTGTGACAATTATTTATTTGATTACAATTTAATGATTTTTTTAGAGTAATGATACTTACTACGGTACTAATATCATATTTAAATCATTATTAATTTCAATTTAACACAATAATAAATAATCGAGGTCATTTTTGATCTTATCAAAATATAAATCAAGTAATTTTTTTGACAATTATTTCCTTTAATTACAATTAAATGAAACTTTTAGGAGAGTAAGGATCAATTTTTTTTACTACAGTAAGGATCTACTTACTACATATAAGTATTTTATCATATTTAAATCGTTATTAATTTCAATTTAACACGGTGATATTGTAATTTTTTTTGTGTCTTATAATTTTTTTTAGTAATTTGTGTCTTTTGGTTCTTATAAAAAAACAAATTAGTAATTTGTGTCAAATCATGATATTAGTATTAGTATTCTTAACATTTCTTTGTAGAGTTGAGATTTTCATGATGTGTAAATATGAACTTATGCCACCAATTTTAAATAGTGTGCATTTTTACATTTTAGTCACACAATAATTATAGTGATTGACTCCTCAATTTCTTTTATAAGAAATACCCCACAATCATTAAATGAAATTTTTTGGAGAGTAGGAACCTACTTACTACATATAAGTAATTTAAATCGTTATGATTTTTAATTTTACACAGTTATAAGTAATTGAAGTAATTTTTTTATTCTTATAAAAAACAATCAAGTAATTTTTGTGACAATTATTTATTTGATTACAATTTAATGATTTTTTAGAGTAATGATACTTACTACGGTACTAATATCATATTTAAATCATTATTAATTTCAATTTAACACAATAATAAATAATCGAGGTCATTTTTGATCTTATCAAAATATAAATCAAGTAATTTTTTTGACAATTATTTCCTTTAATTACAATCAAATGAAACTTTTAGGAGAGTAAGGATCTATTTTTTTTTTACTACAGTAAGGATCTACTTACTACATATAAGTACTTTATCATATTTAAATCGTTATTAATTTCAATTTAACACGGTGATATTGTAATTTTTTTTGCGTCTAAATTCATTAAAAAGTAAGAAACAATTTTAAAAAGTGAAATTTGAGAAGTAAACCAACTCAGAGATAAACAACGACAAAGAAGTATCAAGACAAAGATAATCTGACCTTTTCATCAATTAAGATCATATGGATGCTTCCCTGCTCAGTAGGTTGGGCACGGTCTGGTGTTGTCCACATGTTCATTACACGAACCTTCAAATTGAAATCAATCCTTCCACCAACAATCTCTGAGATCTGGGTCATCTTCATTGATTTTCCTACAAAAGTGTCGAATTTGGCTTA
Source organism: Medicago ruthenica (assembly GCA_018208015.1). Classification (NCBI taxonomy): domain Eukaryota; kingdom Viridiplantae; phylum Streptophyta; class Magnoliopsida; order Fabales; family Fabaceae; genus Medicago; species Medicago ruthenica. The sequence goes on along the minus strand of CM031373.1, from coordinate 48,577,211 downwards.
GTAAAGAAATGCATAACACATAAACAGAGATATCTAATCTAATCAAATAAATGCGAAATAGCTAAGTATGTTTACTTTGGCTGATTTTTTATTCTAATAGAGAGGATAGATTCAAGGATTTTTGAAGTTATTGAAAACAGAACATGGGCAACAACAAAGGCACATTATAAGGTTTAAAGAAAAACTGCAAAGCCACATCATTATATATATGTTAATAACTTATTTGCCATGACCTGGAACCCCCTTACCTTTGGTTTGCAGAATTTGATATTCCTACGGTAAAATCTCTCTCCAGGTTCTTCTCACTTGTCTCCTTGCTTCTTCTCTCCACAACCCTAGTTTTCCTTTGATCTCTAATCTTTTCTTGTTTGTTGTAACCCTAATTCTCTAATGCTCTCCTCTATTTATAACCTTTTAACTGAGCTAGGTTTCTCTCATAACTATTTAACGGGTTTACTCTTCAATTTTAAAATATATTATTAAGTACAAAAATATATTAGATTTAGTACAAAAATATCTCAAATTGAGTACCAAAATATATCATATATATCATATTCAATATAAAAATAGTATATTAGATTTAATTCAAAAATATCTCAAATTGAGTACCAAAATATATCATATTCAATATAAAAATAGTATATTAGATTTAATTCAAAAATATCTCAAATTGAGTACCAAAATATATCATATTCAGTATAAAAATATATTATTGAGTATTAAAATATATTTCATATCACAAACCAAAATATATTAGATTGTGCATAAAAATATTTTAGCAAAACTTGGGGACTAAGAAATCACTTTCTAACATATTCAATATAAAAATAGTATATTAGATTTAATTCAAAAATATCTCAAATTGAGTACCAAAATATATCATATTCAGTATAAAAATATATTATTGAGTATTAAAATATATTTCATATCACAAACCAAAATATATTAAATTGTGCATAAAAATATTTTAGATTTAATTAAAACACTACTTAATTCCTTCATTCAAACCCCCCTTTTTATAATTGCCGTAGATATATATAAAATAAAAGCAATTATAAGTCACAAAAACCATTAGTGATCCAGTGGTTACAGCTGTGACCTATTAGAAGTTGGTCTGTGGTTCAACTCTCAGCAAGGATTTTTTTTCATAAATTTCTTTCAAAAGAAAAGTTAGGGAGAAATGTGTCATTTTGGGTGTTAGGGTTGCATTAGGGTTAGGGATTCATGTAATCAGACTGCTTAACATTTATATGTTCTTTACTGGGGCAGTGATTGACTGAGGGAAGTGAGATGGGATCTCAGGTCTAGGAGTTCCTAGTTTGAAGTCAATACGGGTAGTGATTAAGTGAGAAGGCTGTGAAACAGGGGCTGTTGTCATAGGACTTCAAATTGATACTATCATAGTGGATTTCCTTCCTGGCTTGGTAGCCTCCAGATGTAGGTGTGTTTGTCACCGAACTGGGTTAACAAATCACTTGTGCATCTTTACTTTCTGTCTGTTTTATTCTGCTTCTGAACTACTGTTTTGCATACTCTGTTTTACTGCACCAGTACTCTGTTTTACGTTCAGAACCAGGTCCTTCCAGGAATTACACCAGAGCACGCACCCTGCCTGTTTTAGGGTGAGCTCCAGGGAAGTTACTTTGTGGCAGAATGGACAAGGAAGGAGGATTTGTGAACAGACCACCTCTGTTGGATGGTTCAAACTATGAATATTGGAAATCACACATGAGTGCTTTCCTTAAATCAATAGCCAGTAAAACCTGGAAAGCAGTTCTGAAGGGTTGGGAACATCCTGTTGTGCTTGAAAAAGATGGAAAGAAGACAACTGTGTTGAAACCAGAGGAAGAGTGATCCAAGGATGAAGATGAATTAGCTTTTGGAAACTACAAAGCTTTGAATGCTCTATTCAATGGAGTGGACAAGAACATGTTCAGACTGATCAAGCAGTGCACTGTAGCTAAGGATGCCTGAGAGATTCTCAAGACTACTCATGAAGGCACATCCAAGGTAAAACTCTCCAGACTTCAACTTCTCACCACCAAATTTGAAAATCTCAAAATGTTGGAGGATAAAAACATACAAGATTTTTACACGAATGTCCTGGACATGGCCAACTCATTTGAGTCTCTTGGAGAAAGAATATCTGATGAGAAACTTGTGAGAAAGATCCTCAGATCCCTACCTAAGAGATTTGATATGAAGGTGAGTGCAATTGAGGAAGCACAAGACATCTCCAGCATGAAGGTTGAGGAATTGATAGGATCTCTTCAGAACTTTGAAATAGCCAGAACTGATAAGAAGGAGAAAGGTGTTGCTTTTGTAGCAAATGATGAAAGCATATAAAAGGATCTTGTGATGCTGAGTAAACAAAAAAACTTGATAGACTTTTAGCAAGTGTACTAAAAATGCATCGAAGTAATAAAATTTATAAGTTCGTCTCCACAGGGATTGTTTCAATCTCAACTCGACAATTTAGTTATAATAAGAATTTAACAAATATGGGGTATGTTGAGCATATATTTGAGTTTAATAGAAAATAAAAATAAAAATACAAATAAATTGTTTTGGAAAATAACAGAGAAAAAGTGATCAGGTCTTTCGAATCAATTAATTCTCGCTGTTTGGTAAATTGCACCTAGGAACATTATTGTCTAACATGATATCTATGTTTGAGTGCAGCATTTGGATTTAGCCTCTCGAGTTCTTTGCGATTCTTAATGCAGAATGTGGTCCTTTCATGTCACAGCTTCAGAGTTCACAGTTAATTAGTAAAACCTATTTGAAGGTTGTACATAGGAAGTTACTATGTGAAGAAATGGATATCTGTGAGGAGGAAGCTAAAAGATTTGTTTCTTTGGTTATTTTGTCTTTGAAGATCCTGAATTTCAAGATTTTTCTCCCGCAATGCTTTATGTGGAACATTATACTTCATAGTTCATACTACTAATCTATAGATTTAATTACTTATTTCGAGCACAATCCGTTGCTTTTATTTTATATATATCTACGGCAATTATAAAAAGGGGGTTTGAATGAAGGAATTAAGTAGTGTTTTAATTAAATCTAAAATATTTTTATGCACAATCTAATATATTTTGGTTTGTGATATGAAATATATTTTAATACTCAATAATATATTTTTATACTGAATATGATATATTTTGGTACTCAATTTGAGATATTTTTGAATTAAATCTAATATACTATTTTTATATTGAATATGATATATTTTGGTACTCAATTTGAGATATTTTTGAATTACATCTAATATACTATTTTTATATTGAATATGATATATTTTGGTACTGGATCACTAATGGTTTTTGTGACTTATAATTGCTTTTATTTTATATATATCTACGGCAATTATAAAAAGGGGGGTTTGAATGAAGGAATTAAGTAGTGTTTTAATTAAATCTAAAATATTTTTATGCACAATCTAATATATTTTGGTTTGTGATATGAAATATATTTTAATACTCAATAATATATTTTTATACTGAATATGATATATTTTGGTACTCAATTTGAGATATTTTTGAATTAAATCTAATATACTATTTTTATATTGAATATGTTAGAAAGTGATTTCTTAGTCCCTAAGATTTGATTCAATAATGGCTATAATAGAATCTTTAAATCTAGCAATTCTTTTATCTCTAAAAATTAATAATATAGGAGTGTTAAGTCCTAATCTATGTAATGGTTTAATAGCAACTTGTATTAATCCTAAATGTATATATATATATATATATATATATATATATATATATATATATATATATATATATATATATATATATATACACACACACATATATGGGCCTGGATTTTTTTTCATAAATTTCTTTCAAAAGAAAAGTTAGGGAGAAATGTGTCATTTTGGGTGTTAGGGTTGCATTAGGGTTAGGGATTCATGTAATCAGACTGCTTAACATTTATATGTAAGTGATGTACCATCCTTGTTCCATATAATTACATCCTTTTGGAAGCCTCTTGGATGAGTTAGAATGGTGTTTAATCATTCTTAAATGTTTTTGGAGAAAATAGAAGTGAAAAACCATGCCTACGCGCATCAGAACACCCAAAATAGCAAAGCTGTCAAGTGCTGTCCTGTTGCTGTCGCTATAGCCACGGCCTGTCGCTACAGCGACTGTAGGTAAAAGTCTGAAAAACATGCTGCTCGCTTGTAGCGACGGCTGGTCGCTTGTAGCGACCGTAGGCAGAACTCAAGTGCTGTCTGGTCGCTGTAGCGAGCTCCAGCTCGCTGTAGCGACCATGACAGGTCCAGAAAACTCAAAAATGGTATTTTTCATCATTCCAAACCATCCCAACACACCCAAGCTTCCCCAAAGGTATAAAAAGGATTTTCTTTAGCATTTAAACAATTTAAACATGCTAGAACAAGGAATTCACACAACAAAGAATTAGATTATATTTTCTGAACTTTCTCAAATTATAATTAACACTTAAACTTACTCAAGTGGGTTCTAAAACCCTAGGGAGCTCACCTAAACCTTGATTGGTGCTTGCTAAGCTCTGAATTCCAAACCCTAGCTTGATTCTTGATCTTTCCTTCCTTGTTTCTCCTTTACTTTCTCTTGTTCTAAGCTTTCCAAAACTTGAGCTTGCTTGCATAAATCTCACAAGAGTTGGATGAAGTTTGATGGGTGAAGGCTAGAGTGAGGAGGGCGTGAGCTTGGGGGGAGGGGAAGAAGAAAATCTGATTTGGGAGAGAGAGAAGGGTGAGGATAGAAATGAAAGAAAAATATCTTCCCCCCTCTTTTTTAAATAATCCTCCTTTGCCAATTAATTACCAAAATGCCATTGCTTGCATAATAAGCTTCTAACACTGATACTGTTACATCTAAGCGGGATATTACAATCTATCCCCCTTAAAGAAATTTCGTCCTCGAAATTTAGAATCCTCTCATACTACTAGTCAAAACTCCAGTTCGTCTTACTTATCATAATTCCTTAGTTTTCCAACTCTATATAAGTCGATTATACTCAACAATCTTTCCCTCAATAGAAAGGCCTGATATACATTACATAATTCTTACGTAGCAGAGTGTGCGGTTGTCTGAACCAATCTACCCTACTCACTTTGCTATGCTTCTTGTACATGCACTTCTTGCAAAATTAAATTGAAGTAATTAAGTCCTAGACATTTATACTGAACTTTATAAATTTTCTTCATAGTCCGTGTAATCTTACTTTGACGACATTGGGTCGTTCTTATTATCCTCAAATATTCCCATTCTTCAATGGGTTTCTTGCACTGCATCTATTTCCCATGAATTATTATCTTTATCTTTCGTCTCGTACGACGACATCTATTAGACTTATATCACCATTCCATATAGAATCATCCTTACACCGAAAACATCTGATATTGTGCACGCACATGTAAATGCAAGGATCATGCCAACTTCATTTAATATTCTAAGTACAAGTAGGAGTTTCATCTCTAGCACCTGCTCCTTTCTTCTTGACATCATGATGTGCTACTTATCACATTCATAATCATTACCCTCACTATGAAATTCTCAAGGATTTGCGAAATTCTTACAGATTACTCGTACTCCGCTACAGCTAGTCTACGGCGTCAACGCGTATCTTAATAACTTAGGGATCATACTTCATACTGGGAGTTTGCCAATCTCCCATCGTTCTTGTCACTACTTATTCTCGTTTTCTTGCCGTAGCATAAATATTTCTACACCGATAATCCAAAACTTATAGGAGTTTAGCCCAAGTGATGAGTGGTATACGCCGTCTCACATACATTATTTATTATAATTCATAACACATAATTCACATACAAGATCGAGTACATGTACACTACTAACGGGTACATGATACGTCACATCATCCTTGTCCAACTAACGGGACATCATTCTTAATCTTAACATATTTGAGACACTACCAAATCAATTGGGAATCTTTTCTTACTCTTAACTCATCTTGTAACATCCGGGATTTGCCTTTCAACTGGCTTGCCAGGTTTGCCCCGCTAATGTTACTCGTGTTTATTTCTTAAGTATACAACAACCCATAACGTAAATTATGGTTACCTTTTATCGGCATCACAAACTTATTTCTCATTCTGGACGTCGAGTTCAAAATCCTTGAATATTCTTAACTAAGACACGTTCGGTATCAACAAACCTGTTCTGATTAGTACCTTATCTCTTTAAACTTTACTGACTGCGTATTACGATTACCGATACATGTCATATGACTGAACTATGTTACTTGGTACACATCTGTCTGAGTAGCATGAGTACTGACTGATGAGTACGTAATGCTAACGAAATTTGACACATGAAGCATGTTTACATACTATGAGTATCACACGAATTGAACTTATAAGCCACTATATTTGTCATTCCAGATCGACGCTTCAAATCCGAAGATACCGTCTTACAAGTGCCACCTTTACTGTTGTTGTCTCAAGCATAATTCTCCTTGACTAAACTTACTCTTCAAGTATGCTTGAAGTTACTGAGCTAAAAATAGCGAGATTGCCGTTTTAGGGATAACTTCCATTGATTCAGACTTAATGTGCTAGAATCACATCCTTCTTATTCCTTACCATATATTCTTAAACTATTCCAATATTTCATTTCTCATGGGTTTCGAGGTTTGAAGTATTCCTCAACTTATCTTCCAAAAATTTCTATTAGAACTTGTGATATGTTCAAGTCGTCTCTACTTACTGTTATTCCGTATTATAAGAATTAGGCACTTAACATCTTCTCCTTCTCTAAGCTTCAGCTTAGCATTGTTTGTTAACTCATCCTTGAATTACTTTTTCGCTGCGCAACTCTGATCTAAACAAAATACTTTAGAGTAGGAGTAATACACCATTATCAAATTCTCTGGCTGACTTGTTCCTTAATGACTTGTAGCTATCACAGCAAAATCATCTTACGTTCGTTGATTTTCTTGTGGCTTAAACCACCTGCAAACATGAGTTAAGAGCAAGAAGAGTGACCTTAGATGGCGTGGCTTTGTCTCAAGTATATTTTGATTAAGTATGATGTCCCGTAGTTGGACAATGATAATGCGGTGTGCTGTGTACCCGATAGGAGTGTGCACGTACTCGATCATGTATAGAGGCAATGTGCTATGGACAATGATGATATGTGAGACGGCTTATGCCACACGTCACTTGTACTGGATTTTCATAAGTTTGAAAGTATTAGTAAAGAAGAAGGTTCCTAAGACTTTCGGCTACATGTCATTGTTGATTTATTAATTGGAGCACGAGTGGCTCATGAGATTTCTCGAGCTTAAAGGATTTCCCGTAGTGGTAAGGTGAGCAATGCCTAAGGTTTTGGTAATAGTTACACCAGAATGTCAGAAAGAAAGGAACTTGTACCATAAGTTCAGCCACCACTTGGAATTTGAATCGTGGAGGTAGTTGTAATAGATTTCATTTCCGTCTGAGGATACCCAAGATCAGATATCTTCCAGTGTAAGAATAAATTTATGTGGAGAATGATACGAATGTGACAGTAAAAGGTCGTCTTGTGAGGCGAAAGTTATAGCCAAGAATTCTTTTGAACTGAAAACAATGTAATAGATTCCTCGGAGATTGGAGATAAATGAGGAAAAACAGTTTGATTCGACGTCTTCAGGGTAATATGGATGGTCAGTGAAAGAAGAACTGATAGAGTTCAGTAAAGGAAATCAAAGGTTTAATGATTTTACTTTGGATTTACAAAGAATATGTCGAATAGAGGACATAGTCTGATGATATGGATATGTTGGTTCAGATAACCATACGTCTTAGTAAGTGATAGTTATGTAACATGCACTAGATCTTTCGGTAGGAAAGATTTATCTTTTCAGGATCTTCGAAGGATTTTCTAAATTTCGAGGACGAAATTTCTTTAAGGGGGGCAGAGTGTAATATCCCACTTAGTACTTGGATATTTATCAGTATTGAGGCGATGCATCAGAGATAGTTTAAATGGAAGCAATGGCAAAGTAGTATTATGTGGCAATGGCATTTGTGTAATTATTTGAATTAAGAAGAATTGTTTTAAAAGGAAAACAAGATATTTTTCTTGTCATTCTTTCCTTCTTCCCTTCCCTCTCCAAACCGGTTTTCTCCCCCTCTCTTCTTCCACTCACACGCCTCCCCCTCCTTGCCATAATTCATCAAACTTCATCTTATAATCTTGTACTTCGAGTAAGTATGGCTTTTGGGAAAGATGGAGCAAGAGTAAAGCTAAAGAAAAGCAAGAAAAGGAAAGGATTGGAAGCTAGGGTTTGAGGAGAATCAAGCTAAGATTAGGGATTTGGAAGCTTGGCAAGCTTTGATAAGATGATTTGAGGTGAGCTCCCTAGGGTTTAAAACCCATTTTATTCAAGTTCAAAAGTTTATAGCTTTATGACCTAGTTTATGGTTTAATGCCCTATTTACCTTTCCATGTGATTCCTTGATTATTTATGATGTAATCTAGTTATATGCTTTAGGAATTGATCCTTAAACATGTTATGATGTCTGGGTATGTTGGATAAGCTGAAATGGTGAAAAATCACGTTTAAAACTTGCCAAATGCTGTCTAACTGCAGGTAAAATCGTGTCACGATTTTCCAATCGTGTCACGATTTCACAGGCAGGAACAAACCCATTTTCTGGGTAGGAAATCGTGTCACGATTTCCAAATCGTGACACGATGTGGCAGTGGGCAGAATGTGTTGCTTTTTCATCTTTTCTCGCACCATTGCGGCTAACCAACGCTACCTCGGACTCAATAACGATATGTAGTGACTAAGCGTCGCTAACAAGCATGGAAAGCCCTATCCTTTAGAGAATGTATGGATGAATTATAGATGAGGATAGGTACATTGGTCAAGAGAGGATTATCTTAATCCATAAGCTTTCATAGTGATGTTAAGGATCTAGTTTAGGGTTTGACCCTTACCTGGCAATGTTATAGACTCGTTTCAGTTTACACGAATCCAAGGATGAGATAATAGTCAAGTTAGAACCTATCTTAGGTAAACATGATTATAGTTGTATTCCATTTAGGATACGAGGATAATAGGACTGCTTCGGCAATCAAAGTTACAGATAAGATCATAGTGTTGGTTTTCCGACGATTATAGGTGGCTTATGAGAACGATAAGCCAAGAATCATAGGTTATAGGTTATACGTTATAGAATTGTTATATGATTACAGTAACAGGTTATATGTTCATACGTTAAAGTTAAAGAATTAAAGATCAAAGATATTGGCGTGCTTGCACGTTTCACAGTCATAGGGCGTGTTCAGCAGACTCCGGGTTTCGCCGGATGGGACTTCTCCGAAAGGGTTGTCCACACGTTTCATAGGGAGTCCGGTGTTAGCCTGATATGATAGGAATTTCACCGGTTTATAGGGAGACGTATCTCGGGGTTGCTCCACCCGGGTGCCCTCCGTAAAATGAACTCAGATTAATTGTTTGTTCAACGCTAACAGCTAACATAAAACTGCTATCGAACTGCTTATATGTTTTATGTTTCATAGTTATAGTCAAAGTTACAGTTACAGTTATAGTCACAGAAAAATCATAGTTATAGTTATAGACAGTTAACAGAAAGTGATCCTAGGTCTTCCCCTCGATCACTAAGTCATAGATACAGACATGATCACAGTTATGGATTTAGGCAATTATAGTTATAGTCATAGGCCGTTATGGCAATGGTTATAGGTAGTTCTAAGCTATAGTTACAGAAAGACTTATAGTCAAAGACAGATAAAGACTTGGCGATCATAGGAAATCCCCAAGATTGCTAAGGTAGGCATGGCGACCCTAGGTTCCCTGTGGTTGCCAACAGTAGGTTGGGCTAGAGCTCACTGAGACATTATGTCTCATCCCTTTCCTTCTGGTGCAGGTTTATAGGTAAGTCAGAGGTTCGTGATGAAGTTCTTCATAGAGATGCTGGATGGAGTACAGTTGCTCGTTGTGAATCAGCTCAGGAGCGTAATGGATATTGTATAAGTATTGTTATAGTATTGGATTATTTGTACAACGAGTAACATGTATTCATTCATTTGTGATGTATGATTATTATTATTGAAATTTTTAAATGTATCCAGTATCAGTTTAACGCACATGCTAATATACTAGTTAAAATTAGTATGGGTGTTACAATTGGTATCAGAGCAGGTCGATTCAGACCGTGCCATGGGTCATTTAAGATTCAATAAAAGTAGTGGAATCATTGGGTTCCGGATGTTGTTCTAAAGGTCACATCTAGTTGAGCCTGATCAACTCAGTCTAGTATATGACAGTTAGGACAAATATTCGAGAGCTGAATGTGACCAAGGAGGAAAGAAGTGTATGAAGGGTAAAGGTTAAGACGTCAGATTCTAAGATGAAATTGGTAAAGTGTTTAATGTCAAAGGATGGTTCTCTAACAGTGAAGTGATTGAGCCTGATAATGGCAAAGTTTCAGGAATACAAGAGGTATTTAAGAGTAAGGTCAAGTACCTTAACTAGTGGGACGCATCCTTGAGCGATGCCTTCTCCGAGGAGATGTGTAGAGTAAAGAATTATAGAATACTCCGAAGAATGATTTGGAATCCTAACGGGAACCGTAATTTGGGAAGTTAAAGTGAATGGTAAATTAGAGTTTTAATTCCGGTTGCAGATGCAAAGGATTATGATACAAAACCCAGCGACTTGGAATAAGGAATGACCAGTTAACGAATGGAAGCTCTGGACTTCCAGTAAGGATAAAGAGTGTAAGGATTGAAGGACTTGCGCACTTGACCAGATGAGATTTTGATATCCGATATGTAAGAGACTTATTTAAGTATTAAGTGAAATATTGAAGGGATGAAATAGATTACCTTCCCTTATTATGGGACACCAAGATGCTTGGTATGAAGAATGCGAGCGTAGCGATAAGTAAACGAAACCCCCGGAAAGAGTATGGATTAAAGATTGAATCTTATGTTGGCAGATTATAGTAGACCGGTTCGAAGATTAAGCAGGAAGATCGTCACTAACGTACGAGTCATAGTCAAAGCTACGGTTAATGTTAAGAATTCTATGTTATCTTTTGATGGGTTCCTTACACGAGTATTTGGGTAAGCCGACAAAGATCACATTATGTTGGTATGTGTTAAGATGGTAGAAAATACATACCTTTGGATTGTTCGAAACCATGAAGAGGGCAACGGTCGAGAAGACATATGGACTATTGTTCAGATAACAAGATTAGAATGGAATTGTGAATACAGTAATAAGTTATAGGAAGGATCCAATGGAATATGTTGAGTATTGAAGCTTACAGATTTATTAATCGGGTACTCGAAGAGGTGTAGCATGTGTTTGAATTTACAGGAGAACCGGTAAAAGTTGAGTTTTTCCAGACGGAGTATTTCAGAAGAAACCCGAGGATTAACCAAGAGTTATGTTAGAGTTTTGTGGACGTGAAATTCTTACGGATAATTATAGGATGAGACTCGATTCATTAATCGATTAAGTATATGAAAGACGAGAATTTCCGAAAGTCATAGAATGTTTCTAGAAGTTACCACAAGTGAATAATGTATGAACTTAAGTTGTTTTAACAGGAGCATCATTGGGCTCGTATTTATTGTTAAAGACTGTTTACAGGTTTCGGCGTAATTCGTGAAAGTAAGAATTTTGTTTATGTTCGAAAGGAAATGCAAAGTCAAGCGTCGAGCAATCAGTGAGTTTAACAGGTGAATCAAATCACAAGAGAAATTTTAATGTAAAATGGTCTTATATGGTAATAGTGGTGTACTACTTCTATCTCAAGGTGAATTGTTAAAATCAGAGTTGCGCAGCGGAGAAGTAATGATATTATGAGTTAACAGACAAATCAAAGCTGAAGTTTAGAGAAAAGGATGTTGTGAAGTCCTTGCCAGATGAATTACAGGAAAGGTATTCAGAGATCAATTCTCAGGCTACAGAATAATCATAAGTAATGACGACTTGAACTTATCATCAGTTCTATGGAAATTTAATAGATAAGTCGAGGGATGTTTCAGATCTCGAAACTCATGGGATAAGAGAATCGAAGCGGTTTGATAACTTGAAAGGATGTGTTTACGGTAAAGTAAGTACATAGCGAAGGAGGTCACATTTTATACGGTGATCTAGCCGTTTAGCTCAGTAACTTAAAGTTAATTTGAATAGTAAGTTTAACCAAAGAGGAATTATGCCGTGGCATACAATTATTCCGCATCGTACCCACGTTATGCTAGCATGTCGCATGTAACAGGCATGTAACAGGTTATGATTAGTATTATGTATACTGATCAGGCAGAGTTTATGCTACTTAGATAGTAGTGTAACATATTTTATAGTCGTGTGACATGTGTCGGTGACCGTGGTACGCAGACGGTAATGTTTTAGTAGGAAGGTCTTAGTTGAGAAGTTCAGAAATTCTTGAACTTAATGTTAACAGTTAAAGGAAGGAAATGTTTTACACCGAACAGAAGAGTACTCATAGTTTATAGTAAAAGGCTACGTGAATTCAAGTCATGAATTAAAGGATTCAGAGTTTAAGAATGATATTTTGAATAGCGAACAGAATAAAGTTTTCTTTTAGGAAACGGAGAATGTTCTTGAACGAAATAAGTTATAATGTCTATGGGACGTAATCATAGTTACTTATGGGGTTGTAATTACTTAAAGAGTGCAAACATGAGTTAAGAGCAAGAAGAGTGACCTTAGATGGCGTGGCTTTGTCTCAAGTATATTTTGATTAAGTATGATGTCCCGTAGTTGGACAATGATAATGCGGTGTGCTGTGTACCCGATAGGAGTGTGCACGTACTCGATCATGTATAGAGGCAATGTGCTATGGACAATGATGATATGTGAGACGGCTTATGCCACACGTCACTTGTACTGGATTTTCATAAGTTTGAAAGTATTAGTAAAGAAGAAGGTTCCTAAGACTTTCGGCTACATGTCATTGTTGATTTATTAATTGGAGCACGAGTGGCTCATGAGATTTCTCGAGCTTAAAGGATTTCCCGTAGTGGTAAGGTGAGCAATGCCTAAGGTTTTGGTAATAGTTACACCAGAATGTCAGAAAGAAAGGAACTTGTACCATAAGTTCAGCCACCACTTGGAATTTGAATCGTGGAGGTAGTTGTAATAGATTTCATTTCCGTCTGAGGATACCCAAGATCAGATATCTTCCAGTGTAAGAATAAATTTATGTGGAGAATGATACGAATGTGACAGTAAAAGGTCGTCTTGTGAGGCGAAAGTTATAGCCAAGAATTCTTTTGAACTGAAAACAATGTAATAGATTCCTCGGAGATTGGAGATAAATGAGGAAAAACAGTTTGATTCGACGTCTTCAGGGTAATATGGATGGTCAGTGAAAGAAGAACTGATAGAGTTCAGTAAAGGAAATCAAAGGTTTAATGATTTTACTTTGGATTTACAAAGAATATGTCGAATAGAGGACATAGTCTGATGATATGGATATGTTGGTTCAGATAACCATACGTCTTAGTAAGTGATAGTTATGTAACATGCACCAGATCTTTCGGTAGGAAAGATTTATCTTTTCAGGATCTTCGAAGGATTTTCTAAATTTCGAGGACGAAATTTCTTTAAGGGGGGCAGAGTGTAATATCCCACTTAGTACTTGGATATTTATCAGTATTGAGGCGATGCATCAGAGATAGTTTAAATGGAAGCAATGGCAAAGTAGTATTATGTGGCAATGGCATTTGTGTAATTATTTGAATTAAGAAGAATTGTTTTAAAAGGAAAACAAGATATTTTTCTTGTCATTCTTTCCTTCTTCCCTTCCCTCTCCAAACCGGTTTTCTCCCCCTCTCTTCTTCCACTCACACGCCTCCCCCTCCTTGCCATAATTCATCAAACTTCATCTTATAATCTTGTACTTCGAGTAAGTATGGCTTTTGGGAAAGATGGAGCAAGAGTAAAGCTAAAGAAAAGCAAGAAAAGGAAAGGATTGGAAGCTAGGGTTTGAGGAGAATCAAGCTAAGATTAGGGATTTGGAAGCTTGGCAAGCTTTGATAAGATGATTTGAGGTGAGCTCCCTAGGGTTTAAAACCCATTTTATTCAAGTTCAAAAGTTTATAGCTTTATGACCTAGTTTATGGTTTAATGCCCTATTTACCTTTCCATGTGATTCCTTGATTATTTATGATGTAATCTAGTTATATGCTTTAGGAATTGATCCTTAAACATGTTATGATGTCTGGGTATGTTGGATAAGCTGAAATGGTGAAAAATCACGTTTAAAACTTGCCAAATGCTGTCTAACTGCAGGTAAAATCGTGTCACGATTTTCCAATCGTGTCACGATTTCACAGGCAGGAACAAACCCATTTTCTGGGTAGGAAATCGTGTCACGATTTCCAAATCGTGACACGATGTGGCAGTGGGCAGAATGTGTTGCTTTTTCATCTTTTCTCGCACCATTGCGGCTAACCAACGCTACCTCGGACTCAATAACGATATGTAGTGACTAAGCGTCGCTAACAAGCATGGAAAGCCCTATCCTTTAGAGAATGTATGGATGAATTATAGATGATGATAGGTACTTTGGTCAAGAGAGGATTATCTTAATCCATAAGCTTTTATAGTGATGTTAAGGATCTAGTTTAGGGTTTAACCCTTACCTGGCAATGTTATAGACTCGTTTCAGTTTACACGAATCCAAGGATGAGATAATAGTCAAGTTAGAACCTATCTTAGGTAAACATGATTATAGTTGTATTCCATTTAGGATACGAGGATAATAGGACTGCTTCGGCAATCAAAGTTACAGATAAGATCATAGTGTTGGTTTTCCGACGATTATAGGTGGCTTATGAGAACGATAAGCCAAGAATCATAGGTTATAGGTTATACGTTATAGAATTGTTATATGATTACAGTAACAGGTTATATGTTCATACGTTAAAGTTAAAGAATTAAAGATCAAAGATATTGGCGTGCTTGCACGTTTCACAGTCATAGGGCGTGTTCAGCAGACTCCGGGTTTCGCCGGATGGGACTTCTCCGAAAGGGTTGTCCACACGTTTCATAGGGAGTCCGGTGTTAGCCTGATATGATAGGAATTTCACCGGTTTATAGGGAGACGTATCTCGGGGTTGCTCCACCCGGGTGCCCTCCGTAAAATGAACTCAGATTAATTGTTTGTTCAACGCTAACAGCTAACATAAAACTGCTATCGAACTGCTTATATGTTTTATGTTTCATAGTTATAGTCAAAGTTACAGTTACAGTTATAGTCACAGAAAAATCATAGTTATAGTTATAGACAGTTAACAGAAAGTGATCCTAGGTCTTCCCCTCGATCACTAAGTCATAGATACAGACATGATCACAGTTATGGATTTAGGCAATTATAGTTATAGTCATAGGCCGTTATGGCAATGGTTATAGGTAGTTCTAAGCTATAGTTACAGAAAGACTTATAGTCAAAGACAGATAAAGACTTGGCGATCATAGGAAATCCCCAAGATTGCTAAGGTAGGCATGGCGACCCTAGGTTCCCTGTGGTTGCCAACAGTAGGTTGGGCTAGAGCTCACTGAGACATTATGTCTCATCCCTTTCCTTCTGGTGCAGGTTTATAGGTAAGTCAGAGGTTCGTGATGAAGTTCTTCATAGAGATGCTGGATGGAGTACAGTTGCTCGTTGTGAATCAGCTCAGGAGCGTAATGGATATTGTATAAGTATTGTTATAGTATTGGATTATTTGTACAACGAGTAACATGTATTCATTCATTTGTGATGTATGATTATTATTATTGAAATTTTTAAATGTATCCAGTATCAGTTTAACGCACATGCTAATATACTAGTTAAAATTAGTATGGGTGTTACAAACTTAAATTCACACACAACCACTTGTGGCAAATTCCAAAACATTCTATGACTTCTGGAGATTCACATCTTTCATACACTGAATCCACCGGGGTTTGAGTCCCATTACTAATCATTCTGTCTTTTATCCGTAAAGATTTCACATCCATAATCTTTCCGAAACAACTTCGGACTCCATAACTCTATCATGTCCCTTAAGTTACCCCTTCGAGTTTCTACGGAACAATCCGTCTTGAAAAAGATTCAAACTCTTATCGGTTCCCTTGCATGTCCATACATAGGTTACGTCTCTTCGAGTACCCGATTAATCGATCTTAAACTTCTGCACATTATCATAATCTATTGGATTCCTCCAGTAACTTGTTATCGTATTCTCAATTCAAATTTTGATCTTATTAGCCGAATGATTCTTCTTATAGTTTGAACAACCCCAAAAACTGTACTTTATTACCGCCTTCGAAACTCGTCAACACAAGGCGATCTCTTTCAATTCTAGAATAATGGTGGAAGGAAAAATCCCTCGGTTGAAAACATAAAACTCCTCAACATTAACCACAATCTTAACCTTTCATATAATAAAGCTTCACATAATTCCTCGGCTAAGATTCCGATTATCCTTCAAAACTAGTCTACTTTAATCTTGTGTTATCTTGAACTTGCCTTCTTCGACCAATCGAGGAAATTCAATACGGTTCATCCAATCAAGGGTGTTCAACTTAATTCGTCCATCAGTTTCGCTAAATTCCAACGACTAATTATTCAATAACCACCTTTCATTGAGTAAAATTCCGGTTAAGCTTAACTTATTTCCAATCTTCTTACTAATAAGCAATATCTGAAAATCTGATTCACGCTTCGATATGCAACAGGTCTTATTGTTACCACTTATTCATCCATCTTAATTCTTAGGTTGCATATCATCATCTCTTCTTAATTCACAAATCTAGCATTTATGGTTGGGGAGATGCGGCTGATCTGATGGGGTTAAACTTACTTGTGATTCGCGTTCAACAACCACATTTGAGTGGTTAGCTTCATTTGTCCAAATAATTCACTTAATCCATAATTAATTCCCTTAACTGTTTGGACGTTAAAATCTCATCCGATTCGAGTTCGGTTCTTCAACACTCTATCTTTGCTGGGAGTCTAGAGGTTTCAAAATCGACTGTTAATTCCTCATTTCAAGTCCCTAGGTTTGATATTGCATTTCCTTAACTTGTACTCAGAATCGTTACTTAGTCCACACCTCACTTTAACTTCTCTAACTGCGGTTCCAAGTCATTCCTTAGAGTATCTCATGATTCCTTAATCCGTATGTCTTCCGCAGACGAGGCATCGTCCAACGATGCGTCCAACTGGGTTGAGGTGCTTCATCTTACTCTTAAGTATCTCTTATGTTCCTGAAACTTTATCATTAACAGACTTAGCTACCTCACGGTTGATGGCCATCATTTGGCATGAATACTTCTTCGCCAATTTCGTCTTAAAATTCTGACACCTTAATCTTCGCCCTTCATAAACTTCATTCCTCCTTGGTCACATTCAGCTCTCGGACATTTATCCTAACTGTCATATACTAGATTGAGTTTATCAGGCTCAACTAGATGTGACATTTAGAACAACATCCGGAACCCAATGGTCCCACTACCTTATTGAATATTTTAATGACCCAAGGCACGGTCTGAATCGACCTGCTCTGATACCAATTGTAACACCCATACTAAATTATCTAGAATATTTAGCATGTGTATTATTCTGATACCGGATACATTAAAATTATCAATAATAAATATATATACAAAACTACTGAATGAGTACAATTGGCTCGTTTATACAAATATCCAAATATCATAAAATACACTTTCATATACATGTATAATCTGACATCATCCTGAGCTTGACCACAACGAGCAACTGCACTCCATCCAGCGTCTTCCTGAAGAATATCATCGTGAACATCTTGCTAACCTGAAAACCAGCACCAGAAGGATTGGGGTGAGACATAATGTCTCAGTGAGCTCCAGCCCAACCTACTGTTGGCGGGGGAAACCTAGGGTCGCCGTGCCTACTCTTGGCAATCTTGGAGATTCCTACGATCGCCGTCATTCTCTACATTTTTCGCGATCAAGGGGAAACCTAGGATCGCTACTTGTCTTTATCTTATCTTATACTTTTCATGTACATAATCTTATGCTTAGTGATCGAGGGGGAGTCTATGATCACTTTCTGATGTCTGATGACTACTGGTCTTATCTCTTAATATATAATATATACACATAATCATATTCATATTCATCTTTCATAACATAAAGTTAGAAGTTAGCGTTGAATAGACAATAATTATCTTGGTTCATTTTACGGAGTGCATCCAGGTGGAGTAACCCCAGAATACATCTCCCCTCTACCGGTGAAAATTCCTATCATATCAGGCTAACACCGGACTCCTCTTGCCGTCGTGCGGTCATCCTTGCGGAATAACACGTCCCACTAGCGTGAACCTCCTGTGTCCCACTAGCGTGAACAACAGAAGACACGACTTAATAACTTACGCGTATACCTCCCGTGTCCCACTAGCGTGAACGACTAAAGACGCGAATTAATATTCTTTCATATAAACTTTTAACTTTTGCATGAACCTTTCGTGTCCCACTAGCGTGAACTATGAAAGTCACGACTTAATATTTTAATTAAACTCTTATGTGCGGCTATCCTCGCGGATGGTAACTACACCGTTCCAACTAGCGGGAACCCCCGTGCTCTAACTAGCGAGAACACTGGAGACACATAAGGTCTTTATATTACTTTGTTCTTATTCTTCTTATATATATATACATATAACTTATAACTTATATCTGGTGCATTCTTAAGTAAATCATTCTTAAAAGCTTAACCTATAAATAGGCTCTTAACTTTTATCATTAAATCTTCCCTTGTGCATACGCACACTTAATTGAGTGCATCTTAATCATGCTATCTTAGTTGCACTCTCATTCTCATTAAATCTTAACTTATGTACTTGAAAGTACGTCTAATAATTTGCTATGAGCTTTTGCATATTTAATGCATTTCTTAAGGGAACTAATCTCCCAATACATATCATATGAGTATAGGATCATAGGCTTATCGTTATCATAAGCCACTACTTAATTGTTGGAAGTATTCCTATACCCGTCTAAACTTGCCCTCACAATTCTAAGTTATGTACCATCCTTGTTCCATATAATTAGATCCTTTTGGAAGCCTCTTGAATGAGTTAGAATGGTGTTTAATCATTCTTAAATGTTTTTGGAGAAAATGGAAGTGAAAAACCATGCCTACGCGCATCAGAACACCCAAAATAGCAAAGCTGTCAAGTGCTGTCCTGTTGCTGTCGCTATAGCCACGGCCTGTCGCTACAGCAACTGTAGGTAAAAGTCTGAAAAACATGCTGCAGACCGTAGGCAGAACTCAAGTGCTGTCTGGTCGCTGTAGCGAGCTCCAGCTCGCTGTAGCGACCATGACATGTCCAGAAAACTCAAAAATGGTATTTTTCATCATTCCAAACCATCCCAACACACCCAAGCTTCCCCAAAGGTATAAAAAGGATTTTCTTTAGCATTGAAACAATTTAAACATGCTAGAACAAGGAATTCACACAACAAAGAATTAGAGTATATTTTCTAAACTTTCTCAAATTATAATTAACACTTAAACTTACTCAAGTGGGTTCTAAAACCCTAGGGAGCTCACCTAAACCTTGATTGGTGCTTGCTAAGCTCTGAATTCCAAACCCTAGCTTGATTCTTGATCTTTCCTTCCTTGTTTCTCCTTTACTTTCTCTTGTTCTAAGCTTTCCAAAACTTGAGCTTGCTTGCATAAATCTCACAAGAGTTGGATGAAGTTTGATGGGTGAAGGCTAGAGTGAGGAGGGCGTGAGCTTGGGGGGAGGGGAAGAAGAAAATCTGATTTGGGAGAGAGAGAAGGGTGAGGATAGAAATGAAAGAAAAATATCTTCCCCCCTCTTTTTTAAATAATCCTCCTTTGCCAATTAATTACCAAAATGCCATTGCTTGCATAATAAGCTTCTAACACTGATACTGTTACATCTAAGAGGGATATTACATTTCCAGTAAGGGAGGTCCCAGAAGATACTTCTTTTCGTCCAATGGTGGGTGTCACCGTATTGCGGGTGTCTGACTCTTTTGCCAACATCTGGGAATTTTAAAAGTCCTAATGCACTGACTCTACGGAATACTTCCTCTGATTTTGTCCTAGGAGGCGGACCATCTTTTTCTGTTTGTCCTTTACGAAACAAATTCCTCTTCTTACGAAATTCATGTGTTGCTGGTAAAAACCTACGGTGGCAGTCAAACCAGGAACTCTTTCTTCCGTGATGCAAGTTAAACGCCTTTGTTTCTTCCATGCAATGTGGACAAGCCAATCTACCATGAGTCGACCATCCAGACAACATTCCATATGCAGGAAAGTCGTTAATAGTCCACATACAAGCTGCCCTCATCCTAAAATTCTCCTTCCTTGCAATATCATATGTTGATTCCCCGATCCACAATCTCTTCAAATCATCAATTAAGGGTTGTAAATACACATCTATACCATCTAATGGGCTATTAGGTCCTGGTATAACACAAGTAAAAAACAAATAAGGTTTTGACATGCACATGTCAGGAGGAAGATTATACGGGGTAAGAAGAATTGGCCAACAAGAATAAGGCGTTGCCGACTTTTGGATATACGGGACAAATCCATCAGAGCATAATCCAAGCCTCACATTACGTGGATCTTCTGCAAAATCAGGATGTACTGCGTCAATGTGCTTCCATGCCACCCCGTCACAGGGATGTCACATCACACATGTATTTGTTCTATTGTAATAATGCCACGTCATTTTATCGGCTGTGTGAGTTGATGCATACAATCTCTGCAATCTTGGTATTATTGGCAGATAAAACATTGACTTGACTGAGACTAGTTTCTGCTTCCGAGAACTGGCATTACCACGTACTTGATACCTCGGTGCATTGCAAAATTTACACTCCACCAACGACCCATCATTTTTACCGAATTCGTTGTCGTAAAACAGCATGCACCCTTTAACGCAACAATCAATAATTTTAACTTGCAATCCCAACTTCGACACCAACTTCTTAGCCTCATAAAAACTTTATGGCAAATTGTCCTTTATAGGAGTTGCGTCCCTCATCATTTTTGTATAACATTCTGCGCCTTCTTTGGCCACACTCCAATCTGACTTGCCAGCTAAAAGCCTCACACTCATGGATAACTTAGAATCAGACGACCCTTCAAACAACGACTTGTTTACTTCCATCATCATTTTGTAAAACTTCAACGCTTTCTCGTTCGGAATTCTTTCCTCTTCAGCGCCCTCGTCCTCGTTGTAAGACAGGTTCACCCCAAGAGCATCACCAACCATATCTTCCATCATGCCAAAGTTTTCACTCTCCATACGCACCCCACTGCTTGAAGCGTGCATATTAACATCATTTGTCGGCTCTTGTTCACCATGATATTTCCACACGTAATAATTCTCCATAAAACCAAGGTCCTTTAAATGATTTAGAACATCTTTTGGGCTCTGAAGCAGCCTACACGTACATTTAATACACGAACATCTTATCCCTCCCTCCAATGTAAATGCACGTTGCGACATGGCGTAAGCAACAAATTCACGAACTCTGTAACACCCATACTAACTTTAACTAGTATATTAGCATGTGCGTTAAACTGATACTGGATACATTTAAAAATTTCAATAATAATAATATTACATCACAAAATTATGAATACAATATACTCGTTTGTACAATTATCCAATATTCATACAATGCTTATACAAATGTCCACTAAGCTTCTGAGCTGGTACACAACGAGCAATTGCACTCCATCCAGTACCTCTATGAAGATCTTCGTCACGAACCTCTGACTAACCTGTAAACCTGCACCAGAAGGAATGGGATGAGACATAATGTCTCAGTGAGCTCTACCCAACCTACTGTTTGGCAACCACAGGGAACCTAGGGTCGCCATGCCTACCCTGGCGATCTTGGGGAATTCCTATGATCGCCAAGTCTTTATCTGTCTTTGACTATAAGTCTTCCCATATCTTTAAATTGCCTATGACTATAACTATGATATGGCTTTAACTATAACTGTAACTTTCTATGACTATAACTTAGTGGTCGAGGGGAGACCTAGAACCACGTTCTGTTAACTATCTATAACTCTAGCTGTGAGTTTCAGTGTCTATAACCATAACTGTAGTCTGCCTATAACTTTAACTTAGTGATCGAGGGAAAACCTAGGATCACTTTCTGATAACTGTCTATAACTATAACTATGAGTTTCCTGTGTCTATAACTGTAACTGTAACTTTAACTATAACTATAAAACATAAAACAGTTCGATAGCAGTTTTATGTTAGCTGTTAGCGTTGAACAAACAATTATCTGAGTTCATTTTACGGAGGGCACCCCGGGTGGAGCAACCCCGAGATACGTCTCCCTATAAACCGGTGAAACTCCTATCATATCAGGCTAACACCGGACTCCCTATAAAACGTGTGGACAACCCTCTCGGAGAAGTCCCATCCGGCGAATCCCGGAGTCTGATGAACACGCCACTGTAAAACGTGCAAGCACGCCACTATAAAACGTGTAAACACGCCAATATGTTTAATCTTTAATTCTTTAACTATAACGTATGATCATTTAATCAGTTACTTTAATTCTATAGTCATCCTGTAATCTATAATCTGTAATCTTGGCTTATCGTTCTCATAAGCCACCTATAATTGTTGGAGCACCACCACTATAAACATATCTTTAACTATGATTGATCCTTGATCCTTATGAGGTTAAACCCCAATACTATGAAAAGTTTCTAACCCGACTCTCATGCTAATACAAGGTATACTATGATCCATTTTTCTTTTACTAAATGCATAAAGGCATACCGGCACTGTGCGGATGGTTTCTGGCCCTAAATCAAGTTTTCAAAAATGGGGTAGCATACTGCTCCCATCGTGGCACGACAGCTTCCATCGTGGCACGATGGCGTGCTGATCCTTATGATCATGGCACGATGGGTGCCATCGTGGCACGATGAATCCAGGGGTGCCAGGCCCTGTAGCTGTACCAGAAAGTTCAAAAACGTGTTTTCCATTCCAACACAGTTCAGCAAGCATTTATACATCAAAATCCAAGGTTTTTAACATATATGATCATAGCATATCAAGCATTAACTATAGGGAAACTAACTATCACAAATCTAGACAAAATCATCATGTTATTCCTTTCCTCATAAACCTCAAAAATAACTACCCAAAGGGGTGTAAATCTATGGGAGCTCACCTCAAACTCGTGCTTGATCCATGCTTGCCAAGCTTCATTCCAAAACCTTAGCTAGATGCTTCTCCTTTGATAATTTCTTCACCAAAACCCTAGTTTCTAATCCTTTTATCATCTCTTGATTCTTGACCTCCAAGTCACAACCTTGCTTGCTTTCATGAAGATGGAGAGTTTGGGGGTGAAGTTTAATGATTGTTGAAGGATTGGAGGGAGGGGCGCATGAGTGGAAGAAGAGAGAAGGAAGAAGAAGTTTGTGATGTCTAGAGAGAGAAAGAGAATGAGAAATGAGGGAAAATTATCCCTTTTCCCTTTTTATAAAAAAACTAAACACGGCAATTACCAAATTGCCCTTCCCAAAATATCTTTGATTCATCGTCTCAATACTGATAAATACTTGGGTCATAAGCGGGATATTACATTCCATCATCATTTTGTAAAACTTCAACGCTTTCTCGTTCGGAATTCTTTCCTCTTCAGCGCCCTCGTCCTCGTTGTAAGACAGGTTCACCCCAAGAGCATCACCAACCATATCTTCCATCATGCCAAAGTTTTCACTCTCCATACGCACCCCACTGCTTGAAGCGTGCATATTAACATCATTTGTCGGCTCTTGTTCACCATGATATTTCCACACGTAATAATTCTCCATAAAACCAAGGTCCTTTAAATGATTTAGAACATCTTTTGGGCTCTGAAGCAGCCTACACGTACATTTAATACACGAACATCTTATCCCTCCCTCCAATGTAAACGCACGTTGCGACATGGCGTAAGCAACAAATTCACGAACTCCATCCACAAAAGCCGCTTTAAGTGTTCTTTTCCCCGGATACTTTCTATCGTACATCCAACTACGATGTAAAATATATTGATCCATCTTCCGCGTCACTAATATTAACTTAATTAGTTAGTATTTATTCGTTATAATAACGCGCGAATAATAATAAATTCTCGCGTTGCCGACAAAAGTTAATGACTACGTACAACCTAAATATAAATAACATTTTTTTTATTTCTAAAAACCTAAATATTTAGAAATTCGTACAAATTACACATATTTCATATAAATTAACTTCATAATTCTTTACTAATTTATCTTCTTTTTCTAACAAACTTTTTAAACATATTAAAACATATTTCTTAACTAATTAAAATATATTCATTAATTACATAAATTAGTTAATTAACTAATTTTTAAACATATTTCTTTACTAACTTAACCTTCTTTTTTTTAAATAACTACAACAACATTTTTACTTATTAACCACATTTTTTACTTGCATTTTTATTAACTAAAACATATTTGTTACATAAATTAGTTTTACTAATTAACTAATTTTTAAACATATTTCTTTCCTAACTTAACCTTCTTTTTTTAAAATAACTACAATAACATTTTTACTAACCACATTTTTTACGTACTTGCATTTTTATTATAACTAAAACATATTTATTATATAATATGTCACATGAATTGCATAAAAATTATATAATATTTTACAACTAACATATATAACATTTTCTAATTAATCTACGTCACATTTTCTAAAATTTGTATGAATTCAACATTACGCGCATATAAAAATTACAAGCCACAAATAAAAGTTACGCGCGGATAAAAATTCCGCGCGCCACCGACAAAATTAATTACAACAACTAATTCACATATTTCATATCAATTAACTTCATAATAAATTTTTTTAACATATATATTTCATTACAACAACTAATTCACTAATTCACATATTCTTTACTAATTTACATTCTTTTTCTAACAAAATTTTTTATACATCTTTCTTTTTCTAACAAACTTAATTTTTTTATAAGTAGAACATATATACCAACCTCAAATAATTACACGATGAACCAAGTGGATGAAAAAAAACCAAGCAGCAGCTGCAGCAACAACACCAACCTTAAAATGGATCCGAAGCAAGAAACTACAAAAAATAATACAACATAATTAATAAAATCAATATCAATATTTTTTTAAAAAAACAAAACATTTTTACTAAACTACAATTTTTTTACAAGCTAACACTTTTTTTTATTATAAACTAACACCATTTTTAATTAATATCATCTTTAAAAAAAATATACATTTACTAACTAATATTTTTATAAATAATTATAGTAACATTTTTACCAACTATTTTTTACAAACTACACTTCTTTTACTAAGTAACATTTTTATTACTAATAACCATGACTTTCTTTTTTCTAACAATTTAAAATAAAATATAAAAACTAACCTCAAAAAATATAAATGCAACCTTGAGTAGTAGCAACAATAACCTTGAGTAAAATAAAATAAAAATATGATGATAAAATAGAAGTTGAGAAAAAAAATGAGTGAGAATGATTGAATTTGATGGTAGAGTGTGAGATTGAGAAAGAAATTGTGTGTTATATATAATAGAGAGAATAAGTGATATTTATATGGTGTATAATATGAGATAATAATTTGAGATAATAAGTTTATTGAGAGAAAATTAATTAAATAAATGAAAGATAGTAGTATAAGAATGAAGAAAATTAGTAAGAATGAAGGAGAGAAGAAATGAAGAATGGTGTGAATGGTGTATATGGTTGGATTATGACATGTATATATAAGCATGCCTTTCCAACGTTCCAATCAGCTCCCAACGGTCCATTTCCAACGTGCATTTCAACGGCTCTTTTTTATTGCTTTCCGACGAAATTATTTCGTCGCTAAGCCTGTGGGCCCAAACGCTTTCCGACGAAACTGTTTCGTCGCTAACCGTCATTTTCAGTTGTGGGTCCTAATGCTTTCCGACGAAAATTTTCGTCGCTAAGCATAACCATTAAATTTTCGCCACGTCCCCATTTCAGTATAAAAGTAACCTGTGGGTCCCTCATACTTTCCGACGAAAAATTTCGTCGGTAAACACCACCAGTTAAATCCTTCCACGTCATGCTTTTTGACCGTTTTGAGTGTGTGTGGGGCCAGTGCTTTCCGACGAAATTTTTCGTCCGTAAACACCTCCATTTAAATGCTGCCACGCGTACTTTTCTGAACACAAGGGACCCATTTTGTCTGAAATTGCTTTCCGACGAAATTTTTCGTCGGTAAACATCTTGCTTTCCTAGGAATTTAAATTCCTAGGAAAATTTGGTAGGAAAATGGGCTGATTTCTTGTAGTGGCATAGTAAACTCAACACATAGTTATCCTCTTACAAGATAGATTTGGAAAAAAATTTAACAATACATATGATCACTATGATAACTAGTTCGTTTATTGAAGCCAGACTCATTGAGTTTCTGATTATATTTAGGCAAAGTTTATGATTGTAATATGATTGTTTAAAATTGTATTCCATATTGAAATGTGGTTTTCCCTTCATGAAGAGATAATTGGGAAGATAGGTGGTAGGTTCCTCTAGTAAGCAATAGGTAGTAATGATTGCTATAAGCGAGGATTAAACTTTAATTCCTTAGTACAAAGCTTCACAATGGACAATCATTTAGCAATATGGGAAAAAAATCAAGATATATAGTGAAACTTATTTATATATGTAGTACTCTATTTTTTTATGGAGTAAATATATAACAGCAGCAACAACAATGTTTTTGATTTACTAACAATATAATTGGAAGACTTTGTAAACAATAACCAATTGTTTCTTCAAACAGGAGCGATATCAAAAACCACTAAATCATTCAAGAACAAAATTAAAAAAAGATAATGTGATTAATAAAACATGCAAACCATATATATGCGTGAATACAAGTTTTCTTGAGACATTCATGTACACTTTTTTAAAAATAAAATATCAGACTTTCAAATGTCTGCAACAAAATTACTTTTAAGCAACATTATCAACTTTTAAGCAGCTGTGTTTCTGGGGCGTTTTGCTGTGGTCTGGACAGCAGGGGCTGTTTTCCCCTTGTGCTGTGTTTGGCTGGTCCTGTTTTTTGCTGTTTTTGCCATGCCCTTTTAGCGTATGTGCTGGGGTGTTGTATTGTGTTTTTCGGACCGACTCTCGTCTTGAGTGTTTTGGTTCCTATTAATAATATTGGCTGTTCAAAAAAAAAAACATTTGAGATGAAATCATGCCAAGAAAACATTCATAATCAGAATCAGAATAAATTACATGAAAGAAATCTTCAGAAATTCACTCAACCCCTTATCTGAAATTCCATTGCAGTACATAACAACAAATGCAACAATGTTCTTGATTTACCAACAATCAAGGAATCTTTTATCTCTTTCAATAAAATATTAAAAAATTATTATATGTTGGATGTGCAAATTCACACAAATTACCTACTGAAACAAGAGAAAATACAAGTAAGAAAAACATTGAGTTTCTACTTTCATAAAAAGTTACTTGTAATTTGAAAGTTTTAATCTTCAACATATTTTTCTGTCATTCATGGTTAATCATGCAACAAAACCTATGTGCTTAGTTTTTCAATTACTAATTAACAAAAACCACAAAATCATTCAAGAACAAATTTAAAAAAGATAATCTGATTAATAAAACATGCAAACCATATATGCTTGAATACAAGTTTCTTGATACATTCAAGTACACTTTTCAAAAATAAAATATGAAACTTTCAAATGTCAGCAACATCATCAACATTTGACTTGAAATCATGCAAATAAAACAATCATTGTAGCAATTAATTGGCATCTAAACGTCAGATGGGTGTTGAAAATCTTTAATTTGCTCACAGCACCTTTTTAAACTTGGTTTGGAATTGGAACAACGATAAATGGAACCTCGCAGATCAAGAGATTCGAGAAGAGGGCAACCATCAAGAATAGCAAGCAATCCATCATAGTTAAGCAAAACTCCATGCAATTTAAGATGGCGTAACCCACTCATTGTTTTTGCAATACCAAATGCTTCATCACCCTTGCAATAAGAGTATACGGACTCACCATCAATAATGCGCAAGCCAGACAACCTCACAATATCCAGTGACTTCAAAAGAGGGCAACATTGACCAATAACTTTAAGGATATCCTTAGATAAACTATTGCTACAGTGAGAAATTTCAAGCTCTTCTAATAGTGAAAACCCTTTCAAAAATTCACTCAACCCTTTATCTGAAATTCCAGTGTAGCCAAAAATTTGTAACCGTCGTAAGTGACTTGCCCTGTTGCAAATAGATGCACCAATATGATTACAAATACTATCTATTTGAGTTGTTACATACACCCTCCGTCATTATTATAAGCAAAAATCAACATTTTAGATTCATTCATTAAATGATGTATGTGGTTTATACTAAAGACCATATACATCATTAATTGAATGAATCTAAAATGTAAATTTTTTATTGTAATAGTGACGGAGGGTGTATAGGCATAACATTGAACCATACAAAAGAAGGTAAATTGAGAGCATTGCAAGTTATGCCGAATGACTAAAAAGAAGAATACTGGAAAAATAATACAAAATTATAATTTAGAGTATGTATAACCATGGTTAAGCAAAATGACATATCAAGAAGGAATAGTACAGTTGATAACAAATCATTGTATTATTATGAAACAGGAATTGAAACATGCAACATGAAACTAATTACCTATGAGCCATATATTCGAGAAGTTCATCGGTTCCAAACCGGTCAATAGCAATGTCTTCCAGATGACCGCAACTTAGGTCAATTGCACAGCGACAAATCTTCTCCAAACACAAAGGACTAACACGAAAAAATAATTGGTGAAATTACCGGTCATCTGAATGGTACGCCACATGAGAGGATCCTTGCAAATGTTCCACCAAAGAGGACAAACATTACGTGCACTTGTCACAATTTCAACAGTATCAAGTCTTTGGAGTATGTTCTTCGTCAGGTCTCTTGGAAGTTCAATCCAGTTTGACTTTGTCATGCACTCAACTTTCGCTTTCTTCCCCTTCATGCTACAAACGAAGCTGAAAATTAAATAAGACCTAAAGTTACAAACTGCAGATCAAAATAGGTAAAAGGAGACAAATGAATAAAAATTGGAAACTATACCTTGTAATTTGAAGACGATGGAGATCGAGAGAACCGAACCAGTGGGGACGAGAACGTGGAGATGGGGAGAAATGTGATTCACGGCACTAAGAACCTTTGTTACTCTTGCACGCTTTCTATTAGCCCTATCTACTTATGTTATTTAATTACACATTATGTTATTTTCTTACACGTGTTCTTCTTCTTTTTAATTTAATTATTACACGTGTTCTTTTTTTTTTTTATACAAAGGAAAATTAAAAAACAACTAAGGAATAAGGCGAGGGATAGAGATCCCTCGATAATCATTGGATAACATCAAAACTAAGGAAATGATGAGGAGTTGGGAACTCTATCAAACCAAACTCGCTATTGTGACTCGTATTTGTAAGGTGATAAGCACATTGATTAGCTTCGTGATAAATATGCTCGATCTCACACTTCCTATTTGATCGCTCCATAAGAGGCAATGCTTCAAGAAGAAGAGGCAAATAAAGGTTATGAGTCTTCCAAGAGATGGTCATGTTAACCAAAACAAGAGAATCCATCTCAATAAGCAAATTAGAGAAACCTAATCTACTCGCTACTCTCAAACCATGAACCAGTCCCCAAATCTTGGCCAAAATAGAGGTAGATCGACCAAGGTTGCAAGAAAAACCACTAACATAAATTCCTTTAGAATCCCTAATGAGACCCCCACTTGCTGAAAGTCTTGTACTACTAATTAAAGTAGGACCCATCAATACTAAGTTTGAAAAAATTATGAGGAGGAGGCTCCCACTTCACATTGATCTCTTTCTTCCTATGTTCGACATAAGAGGGGGGATGGAGGAACAAATGGTAATGAACAGAGTAAAGATAACTCTGAATATTACTAAAAAATTGCTCAGGATTAAGGGAAGTTCCTGAGAAAACAAGTTGGTTTCTGTCTTTCCACAACAAATTAGTCATGATACCAAAGAGAGTAGGCTAGTGCCAGTGATTAGTGCTAGTTGAGGATAATCGAAGGTTAAAATTCACCCACTGTGATAAACCAAGACTAAAGAAAGCACTCAAATTAAAAAAAAAACTTATTTTAGTGTTTTTCAATATTTTTTTACTCGTTTTTTTTAGATAGAGCAATAATAAATAATCATTAAAACTCACACACAAGTGAAATGGTCGAGGTTTAAATCCCTTTCACTATGTCTGTTTAATAATTTCGACTTTTTG
The DNA here is from genome assembly GCA_018208015.1 of Medicago ruthenica. NCBI lineage: Eukaryota > Viridiplantae > Streptophyta > Magnoliopsida > Fabales > Fabaceae > Medicago > Medicago ruthenica. The sequence continues at coordinate 48,546,793 of CM031373.1, read as the reverse complement.
TTGGTTGAACTAGAACTTGTGAGTATTTTTTACTCATTTTTATTTATTTTAAAAATGCAACAAATTTTCATTTATGAACTTTGTCTTCTTTCCTGTTTACCAGTCTATAATTTTTATGTCATTTTTTGTAAACGAGTTATTAAATAGTATCATTGGAAATTATGATTCGTATACGGTACAATTGTTTATCACTAATCAATTAATTTAATTAGTTTATATCTTCTAAATAAAAGTAAAAATAATTATAATTTATTATAAAAATCATACATAAGAGAAATATATGCCATTGAGTTCTTTTTAAAGAATTGGTCATTTTTTTTAATATATTTGAAATGAAAAGTAAACAAATATTATACATAAATTATAATATTTTTACACGTCATAAGTATTCAAGTTTTGTTTAGGCGGGGTGAGACTATAAGAAACCCAAGCTACACCAAAATATATTAAAAAGAAAAGAAAGACGCAATAAAGAAAAGAGCGTGTAGAAACTGCCTTAGTATTTTATTTTTCTTTTGAAGAGACATTAGTGAGTTGTTTTTCAATTATGATTTGTTTTAAAGGCAATAATTTTAGGGAGTTTCTATTTGTTTTCAATTATGTTTTAGCTCTATTTATAGAGCAGTGAAGTGTTTGTAATGGTGAGCTTGATGTTATAAACATATTTCTGTTTTCTAATATATCATTTCCATATTACTTTTTCTCTCATCCCTTTAAAACCAAAAAATTGGTAGCATAGCTTATTTTATTAAGGGATTTGTGAATTGAGTACATCAGAAAGAAACTTCTCCATTGCCCCACTCATTTTTTAAGGTGAAAACTATCATGCTTGGGCTGTTAAGATGTCAACATATCTTGAAGTCTTAGACCTTTGGGAAGCTGTAGAAGAAGAATATAAAGTGGAGCCATTGTCGGAACATCCAACGGTGGCTCAAATGAAGATTCACAAAGAAAATAAGACAAGGAAGACCAAAGCTAAAACATGTCTATTCCATGTGGTGTCAAGCACAATATTTACAAGAATCATGAACTTGAAATCGGCAAAAGACATATGAGATTATATCAAAAAAGAATATGAGGGAAATGAATGATTTCATCAAAAAAGTAAAAATTGGAAATGGCGATTTCATCTCAGTCAAGGGAAAAGGGACGGTTGCTTTTGAAAGCTTATCTAGTATGAAATATATTTCTAATGTTTTATTCGTGCCTGACATTGATCAAATTTTGCTTAGTGTTCCATAATTAACTTGTTGAAAAAGGGCTTCAAAGTCATATTTGAAGACAATGAATGCTTAATCAAAGATGTTAAAGGCATAGATGTATTTAAGATGAAAACGAGAGCTAAAAGTTATGCTCTAAATCAGCCAATAAAGAAGGCACTGACAGAAACTTTCGAATATTCCGATGATGACATAGAGGATGTTCCCATTCAAAGAAGCAATGAGATCTCGGTGAAAGAGTTCAAAGCTAATGATCAAGGGGTGGATGTGTTAACAAAGACTTTAACAAAAGCAAGATTTGAAATATTAAAAGACAAGTCGGGACTTTGCAACAACTAAGGAAAGGATGAGATATGTAGAAACTGCCTTAGTATGCCTTAGTATTTTCAGATATGATATTAATAAGTTTTTTAAGAGACATTAGTGAGTTGTTTTTCAGTTATCATTTGTTTTAAAGACAATAATTTTAGGGAGTTTCTTTTTGTTTACAATTATGTTTCAGCTCTATTATATTTATAGAGCAGTGAAGTGTTTGTAATGGTGAACTTGATGTTATTGAGATTACTGCCGAATTAATTGCTTTGAAGAGGGAAATGACGGTTCAAACTTGAGGGCAAATGGAAGGTCACTAAAAAATGGGAGGAATTGACAATCAAGTATCAACATTTATTGCTGACGGGTGGCTTCTTATGTAAGCTTGGGAAGTCAGCCTTGAAGGAAAATTAAGATAGTGATCGGGGTTAAGCATTAGCCCTACCTAATAAGCTTTTAGAATAAGAAGATATATATGAGTTAGGATCAAATATCATCATGGTGTCAAAATTAGTTTGACACCAAATCTCATTCATTCATTTCATTTAATCTAAACGCTTAAATCTATCACCAAATTAATTAACATACATCAAATACTCTCTATCACCTAATTAAGAAACATATCTATCATCATTAATTCATAATCAAACATCCATTTTTATTTTCCTAAATTTATTTATTTCTGCCATCAACACATACTCAAACTTTTTTTTAGGGAGCACATACACAAACTTTTTTCTATTTTTTTTAATAAAATGAATGATAAAACTATATTTATAATTTTTTTTAGAAATACTCATACTTATGGTTGTTTGAGTCATCATCACCATCGATGATATTCTTTGCCTTTATTTCATACTCATACTTTTTTAATAATTAAATAAATTGTATTAAAAAAAGCCAACAAACTCGGCTAAATTATCAATAGCCGATACCATCAAACCACCCAAATGATTTTTGAATTGTTCATGTTAGTTAGATTATTTTGTCACTCATATTGTCCTATTTTTTTAGAGGACTCATCGTGTCTCATGTTTAACCGAATTACGCTTTATCATGTTTTTATAAAAATTAAAAAGTTTGTGTTTGTGCCTATGGCCGAAAGAAATAATTTAGGGGGAGATAAAAAGGTTTGAATCTACCAAAAATAAAAATGGATTGTTTGATTATGAATTAATGATGACAAATATGTTTCTTAATTAGGTGATAGAGAGTATTTGGTGTACTTTAATTAATTTGGCGATATATTTAAGCCTTTGGATTAAATGAAATGAATGTATGAAATTTGGTGTCAAATTAATTTTTACACCATGGTGTCATTTGATCCAGACCCTATATATATATATATATATATATATATATATATATATATATATATATATATTTTTTTTTTTTTTCTTGTAACATTTTGTAATATAATGCTATTGATATTATTGGAACCTAGCCGTCTTTCTATTATTCTATATGAAACCGTAGACGTAGATAAATTCTTTTGTAAAGTGTAAAATTGTAATATCATAAGTTATAACAAAAAAAATTATATATCTTATAAAAAATATTGAAATATTAAATTTGAATACTTCTTCCGTCCCTTTTTATAAGACTACTTTGCAAAAATCACAAGTATTAAGAAAAGTTGTTGAGTATTAAATTTGTCACCAATGTATGTTACTATTACCAAATTACCCTTTGTTTATAGAGATATTTAATGTTAACTTTTCATATTTTAAGGTATATAATAACATTAATGAGAGGTGTATTTGGAAAAAGAGTAACAAATGCATCTAAAAATTGGTAAATAGTCTCATATTTAAAGACAAAACTTTTTTTGTAAAGTAGTCTTATAAAAAGAGACGGAGGGAGTATAATATAGTACATATGACCCGTGCGTCACACGGGTTGGAGATATACTTGAGGTTAATTGTTTTAACTAAATTTTATATAATATGTGTAATTTTTTAAATTTTGTTCAAGATAATATGTGTAATTTTTTTTAATTTTGTTCAAGATAATATGTGTAATTTTACATAATATGTTTTTTTAACTAAACTTTTTTTATTAATTAATTTTCTTATAGTAGAGACGAAGAAAACAAAATATTTTAAATAAACTGAACCATCAAATTATAAGGGGAGATTATATAATAGACCAATTTTCCTCAATAGAAAATATAAGAGACTAATCAAAAGATTCTGGGTGTTAACCAAACAATTGGACTCAACTGGTTAGTGAGTTCGCTAAAATATAAATTATTTAGGAGAATATGAGTTATATTTCTAGATGAAACAATTTTTTATTAAACTTTACTTACATTTTAATTGAATTCTAGATTATTACAACCATGTTTTCTTGAAGGGTTAAAAAATAACGGAGTTTTGAAAAACATGGTAACTTTTGGCTTCAATGAAGAGAGAATATATATATATATATATATATATATATATATATATATATATATATATATATATGTATGTATATATGTATGTATGTATGTAAGCATTATTGTACAATACTGTAATTAGTTCTAGTTTTATTTTTTTATGTTAAAGAGAGATAAATGTGCTTCCACACATGAAGTAACTTTTGTTTTTACGAGAAGCCGTCCACCGTTGGCTTTTGGTACTACACAAGTGTATGTACTCTCTCAAATTATGTAACATATTTATCAAATTAATTATTTTTTTTACATTATACTAAGACAACATTATACACCAAAAAAAAATACTAAGACAACATTTAGTATTTGTTTTCCATTAATATACATTTACTTATTGTATTTCAGCAATCTAACTATTTCACTAACTATGATTAATAAGAGAGTTTTGGTAAATAAAACATATTTTACAATTAAAATCAGCAATTCTAATCATTTTTTTAATATTCGTGTAAAACTCAAAAAAGACACCTAACTTGAGATGGATGGAGTAAGACCTAAATCTGACGCATAATAATTGTTTAGAGATCGAACCTAGGACATCCTCCTTGAAACTCTTTCATTTTCCCATAGTTTACTAATCGAGCTACCTACTTAAAGGCATTGTAACGACGTTTTGTTCAAACCAGAGTGCATACAAGCACGGAATGTCCGTTTTTATATTGCTTTGTCCACTTCATTATTGCTCTATGTAAACTATAAACACTATTTTGTAATTCTGGTTTTAATATCTCTATTAAATTATGAGATATGAATAAAATGCTTATGTGAATAAAAGGATACTGAGCCATGAATTCAACAATAGCAACCAAAATCATGAAGCCCAGTGGACTTCAACACACAAAATCATGATGTCCACCAAATTTCTCAAGTAACTTAAACAAATAAGGTCATGTTAATTTGAGTTCTTAGGACACAAGTTAAAAAACAAAAAAAAAAAAATTTGTATTGTAAATGTAAGTTATTAAACTTTTACAACATTGAATACACAATTTATAAAAAAAATACTTCTATTTCTAGGATTTTAACATGGGCCTTAAAGGCACAAGTTAACATTTCTCAACAAATAAAACAGAAGAGGCCGATATTATTGATGCAACCATAAGCTTGCGGAAAAATTAATTGTAATTACATTTTAGAAACAATAAAACTACCGTGGAAGCAACCAAGTATTAATGATTTGCATTTTTTTTTGAGGGGATGATTTGCAATCTTTTAGCTTGTCATTAGAATTTCCTGAGAAGAAATGACATAATTATAAGCTATCTTTTCCATTGATTGAGCCATAAAACTACCGTGGAAGCAACCAAGTATTAATGATTTGCATTTTTTTTTTTGAGGGGATGATTTGCAATCTTTTAGCTTGTCGTAAGAATTTCCTGAGAAGAAATGACATAATTATAAGCTATCTTTTCCATTGATTGAGCCATTTACCATTTTGCATAATCAAAAGGAATACAGAACATAGAGCAAATAAAACAGATCTCCATTTGATAAAAGATAAACATAAGCTTCAGAAGCTACTTATGTGGACAGTTAACGCAACAACCAAAGAAAATTGATGGATGTGGTGAAGGTGGGAAGATGAGAGGTACTGAGTTTGGGAAATGATTGAAGAAATTTTGTTTAATTTTAGTTAGGGGAACCCGAGTTCAATTTCTAGTGAGAATAATTGTTGGTCACACTTTAGTTTCTTCCGGACCAAACTTCACATGATTTCAACCTCTGCTCGGTAGGTATTAAACATGGGCTTTTGATGCTTTGACAAGTTCAAAACAGAATTGAAATGTAGTTAAAAGAAATATCATTATAAATGTAGTACTAGACAAGAAAAAGCCTAATTCATAACCATTTTGTATTATCAGAGATAAAAATGAAATATAAATCTATGAGATCGTGATGTAAGAATATAAAAAAAAAAATAAAAATCGATTCAAAGAAAATGCAAAATAACAATTTGATTATTCTGAGAATTCAAAGCCACCATACACTTTAATTTATTGCGTGAATTACGTTCTCAAGTGCCCTTATGATAAAGGGGAGTATATATTGTAGGGTCTTGCTAACAAGTGTCCTTAGGACACTAGTTAAGAATTCAAAAACGGAAATAATTAACAAATTTTATGTTGAAAAAGTTACTTTTTAATTTTTCAATGTGTTGAATACACAACTTCTAAGATAAACCTTTCACTTTAAACTTCTTATCAAATGCTTTAAAAACACTTGTTAGCAATTTCCTATATTGTATAGTTATAATTAGCAGTCATTGGAAATGTTTGAGCTGAAGAGAAAAACTTCACTGTTGAGATATGAATATAGACAAATTAAATGGTATGACTTTTGTGAAATCACTCATATACTCTTCTTATTCAAATTTGCTGGATAATTAACACAGGCTATCGTACATTAATCAGAATATAGACTTAAAACATAAATCAAATTAGGAGTAATTCAACAATTAAAACATAGATAATCCAATACTTAATTAATGAAAGCAAACCATATTTGAGTACAAAATTCTGAGGGAAAATAAGCATACTAATAAAGAAGAAAACATTTAGCTTGGCTTCGGATGACTTCAACAAAAGAATATACCGATTATGGACCACTTGTTTCAGCATCATTATCATAAAAAATCATTCATCTATCAAAGCATGGCTTTTGACTTTTGGCTTTTGACAGTTATATATATTGCTAGCTTATGGCTTATGGCTTTTGCTGATGGCTTATGGCTTTTACTGATGGCTTATGGCTTTTGCTTAATATAATCGTCGATTGTTTTTGCTTATGGATTTTGCTTAAAATAATTTTCGATTGTTTTTTTAATGGCTTGTAGCTTATAATTGTTTATAGGTGTTGCTTATAGATTCTGCTTATAGCTTCTGCTTATAGAGCATCAGTTGATTGATCGATTAGAACTAAAGACAAGGAGCGTCCGTCGTGGCTTCCGCCGTTGTCTCTATTTGTCCTTCAAGAACGGTAAGAAATCGTTCCTACCTACTCCCTCAGGTCACTATTATAAGCAAAACTTCACTTTTTAGAACATTGAATAATTAATGTATCTAGTCTATAATAAAGACCAGATACATTAATTATGCAATGTATCAAAAAAATGAAAGTTTTGCTTATAATAGTGACCGGAGGGATTATTTCATAGAGGTAGGTTTAAGGCTCTATATGTTTTACCAACTTGTCACTGTTAGTCTCTGTGTATTCAATAGTTGGCTCTGTGTTCATTGGTTAAGTTAAAGAGAACTGCTATATCGTACGAATCGTTGCCAACGAAATTTGACGAATGTCCAAAACTTTTTCCCATTTCTCTCTCTTGCATTTCAGCACACTGATCCAGTAATACTACATTAATGGTTTTCACCGCTTGCGGGAAATTCAAGGATACCACTTTACCTTGAAACATATGAATTAGACATATATAGAATTAAAAAGGAAGACTCTGGAATCATATATACACAATTAATTGGTGAAGAAAATTGATTCTATGAAAGGTTTGATGGAAGTTGAAATTCAATCATGACTTTATTTATGAGCATCTCTTGTTTCTACTCTATAATTTCTTAAATGGATTTTTCAAAACATATTCATCAACTTCACCGATTGTGTTTTGTAGTTATAAGTAGTTAAATTGTTGATTGTGGTTATAAGTACTTTTATATTCTGGCCAAGATTGATACACATATTGGGGACTCCCACTAAATCTATAATGAAGATGAGTATTAATAGGTAATATGCAATCTATTAGTGAGACTGTTAGTGAGAACTTATAGAAATAGCTTATAACACGTCCATTAGCTATTTTCAACTTATTTCCATAAGCTCTCCTCGATAGCTTACGTAACAACTTATAGTTTATATAAAAACAGTTTGACTTTATTTTACCATTTATTAAAGAAATAACTTGTACATAAGCACTTATATGATAAACATTTATGCCTTTATCCTATAAGAACAACTTACATGCTTTTTCATGTTTGACAAACTTTAGAAATGATGGATTCTACAATTTGACAAGCTTTTTCATGCTAAGGCTGCTCCTTAAACACCTTTTGCTCTCTGTCGTACAAGCCCCAATTCTGCCTTAGTCAAAACAGTGAAGTTCCTTGTAATAAATATGACTAATCAACAATGTCTTGCAAATCACTTGTTCTTTGTATGACATTTTAGTCTTTATTACCCTCTGTAACATGCCTCTGCCTACTAAAAGTAGTTCTGGTTTTTACTCAGCTTGGTGTTTGAGTAAGGTACATCACCTACTCCTACATCATCAATTATTGAACTAGGATATTGATTATTATTTTCTTAATAATGTTTCATTTATATACCTTGTGATGGATAGCTACAAGTAGATTTTAATGGACAAGTTTGACGGTCAAGGACTTTGTAATTCTAAATTCATGGAATTATAAAATGTTTTTAAAAATTGATAAAGTATGATTTGGATATTGCATGGTATTCTCTTATTAAAAAAATTCCAAAAAGTTGGATAAAATTCGTTTTATGGTTGTAATGACTTATTTTTAATTTTTCTAGTTTAAAGATATGGCTAAATATATGTTGAATCAATTTTTTTTAATTTGTCTAGTTTAGATTATGTCTTCTGAACTTGCTCCCCTGATGTCTAATTCTTGGCTACACCCTTACATTTGAGTGACTAAGCTTTTCACAATTGGCATCTGTATACTACCTAAGAAAAAGGGTATTTGTCATCTATGTTTGCTATGTGACATAATAAATACATAATTAAAATGTGAATCTGATGAAGAGAGTACCTTGACAAAATTCATTAAGTATTATGTCTGGTAAATTTGTTGACTTTACTGTGAGTACTTGTAAGAATAAAACATTTGACATTGAGGGGGTTGTTACGGAATATGTATTCTTTATGGAATTTGTTTACTATGCCATGTTCCTTATGGAGATTTTTTGGATTTGTTAATGCATTGCTGAATTCATTTTGTATACGATGTGATCTTACTTCAGGTTCGTTGGAATGCTCGAGGTAAACCAGTTGGGGAAGAAAGCCAAGGTTTTATCAGTTACATTGGAGTCATCGTTCGTCGGGAGGTTCCAATTAGTATGGAAAATTAGAGAAAAAAGCCAAGGTTCCAATTGTGCCGGATCCCTTTGTGCCTATGAGTTTGGACAATGTGGAATTAAGGTCTGATTTAACCTTTCAACCAGAACCGGCTCGGATCATTGATCGAGACGTCAAGACCCTTCGCAACAAGCAGATAGTAATTGTGAAGGTTGAATGGGAAGGATCTCCTTATGGTGAATCTACGTGGGAATTGGAATCTGAGATGATGAGAAATTATCCTCAACTTTTTACAGGTAAATTTTAATTTCGAGGACGAAATTCTTTTAAGGGGGGTAGATTGTAACAACCCGTTTAAATTATTAGAGGTATAATAATTTAAATAGGAAGTTAAAATGTTTTAACATTGTTAAGGGATATATGTGGTGGTAAGGGTACCTAGTGGGTCCCACTAGAACTTATCTCCCACATATTACCTTACCTTTCTACCACTTTACTGTTTTTCACTTTCCCTTTCAAGAAATTCTAGCACAAACTCATCATTCTCGGTTAACCCTTTTCCTCAAATAGAAATACCTGGATCCTCAAGTATTGGAAGTTAGGACTTGTGAGCAAGACCTTTCGGTTTGTGCAAGTAAGCTTCAAGGTAAGGAGCTCGTTTCCTTTTCTCTCCCACTATGTTTTGCTTATGATAAAGCACTTCCAGATCTGATTTTCTGAAGTTACCCATGGTTTTGGGGTGAAGATTCTGCATTTGGAAGGTTGTAAGGATTGCTGGGAGCTAGAGCTTTGAAGCTGTTGGAAGACCTAAGCTTTTAGGGAAGTTGGAATTGAACGTGTTGGAAGAGCAAGTCTCCTTCACCAACAATTCTGGGTTAACACCTTCAGCCACAAAAGGTGAGTTCCCTATAGGTTTATTTTCTGTTAAGAGACAACTCATCTACATGAGGTCTGTCAATTTGATTTCCATATGAGGAATGTGTTTTAAAACCCTTTTTCCTTATGCTTCATATGGGAACCAATTGATGGGATTTGTAGAGGTTAAATGAGTTGTTGTTACCTTATTAGGCCCTTGTTAATACATAATTTATGATTGAATGGTGTCCAAATGGTAGGAATGAAACTTAGAAAATTTGATTAAAACTGTTCTACTGATAGGGCAGAACTGATACCTGAAGAGGGGCATCAGAATCTGGTATCAGAGTCTGTATCAGAATCTGGTATCAGAGTTTGGTTGCCTCAGGAGTTGGTATTAGTACTGTTCATCAGGAGATGGTATCAGGAGTTGGTCCAGGAGATGGCACCAGAAGCTAGCTCAGAAGTTACTTTCAGTAGTTGGTATTCAGAGTTTGCTGTAGCAGAGTCAGATAACAGACTCTGAGGCAGCAACCTCTGGAAGCAACTTCTGATGCGTCAACTTCTGAGGATAGCCTCTGATGGAACTTCTGAAGGGCAACTTCTGAAGGGCAACCTCTGAAGCCCCAAAGTCTGGAAAAACCCAGAACTGGACTTTAAGTCCAGGACTTGGGAAAATGTTTAGAAAAGAGATTTTAAACTGTAACTACACCATCTGGATACCAATCAAGGACTGTAATTCAGGTATTATGATATGAAAGTATTAACAAGGATTTGATAAGGAGTTGAGTGTGAAACGGTTGATGGCAACCATAAGACCATCATAAAGGATTAGGTTTCCCCCTTATCATAGGATTCTATCATATGGATCTGACTATGGTATTAGATGAGAACCCAAGATAGGTAGCTGATCATAGAATGGATGAAATATTCCCCAAGTTAAGCTTTGATCTAGTGGCTTTGTTCCATGGTACGATCAAGACGTAGTGGGCTTTGGACCACAATATGTTAAGTTAATAATTATTATGGCCAGTGGAAGATGTATTCCATGGATGAGCACCGGTTGGGTTTCATCCCACGTATTTAGAGCCAGTGGAAGATGTATTCCATTGATGGCACCGGTTGAATTTTAATCCACATGATAATGGAAAAATGTAAACCATAGCGTAGTCTGATCTACATGAATATCAGGCTAGGCCAAGCAGGCCTCTGAGACCGGTTTACCTCAGAGTGTCCTTTGAAGGATAAAATGAACAAGATAATTGATTGTGTGTTACACCTTAAGTTAATTGATTTATATATGTTAAATATGTTTAATGATCAGCTAGATGGACTTATGTCCTAAGAACCTCAAGCCACATTAGTGGGAATTCACGAGGCGAAGTAATCGTCCTCACCCCTCACCTATTTGTTGCAGATGAGCAGTTTGAGTTGGCAATCCAAAGAGGGAAAGCTAAGGAATAGGATGCATGGAGAAGATTCTTTTAGAATTATGCCTTCTATTCATAGTTATTAAGTTTTCTTGTACTAGTTTATGTATAACATGGATTGTGATTATGCACTAGTTGTTGTTGTTGTTGTTTTTGAACAATTGTAATGAATGTATGGAAACTGTACCTTTGTACACTTATTTGGAATTAATGTATCCAGATATTCAGTTAGTTAACGTCTCATTTTATTATACTAGTCAATATAAATATGGGATGTTACAATTGGTATCAGTGCAGGTCGGTTCAGACCGTGCCATGGGTTATTAAGTTCAAATGTTAACTACGGGCCACTTGGTTCCGGATGTTAATCTAGTTGTTATGTCATTATTGAGTCTGATCAACTTAATATTGTTGTGACGGTTAGCAGACATGTCTGGACCTAGAAGAAGTCGTGGCAGGCCAAGGAGGTATGTGGAAGAAGACATACCAGAGGAGAATCCGAATATGGATCCATGGATGCAAATGTTGCAAGCTCAGCAAGCGCAACAAGCCCAACAAGCTCATTTGAACCTACAACATCAGCAGACGATGCAAGCCCTTCAGCAGCAAATTCAACAACAGAATGCAACTCAGCAACAAATGATGATGATGATGCAACAAGGGCTGAATGGGCAGCAAGGCCACAATGGGTAGCAGGGGCAGATGGGACAGCAGCCTCCGGTTCAGAGGGGGAATCCTGCTTTCAGAGATTTCTGCCGGATGAATCCTCCAGAGTTTCAGGGGAATTATGTACCTGCGGAGGCCCGGGAGTGGATACAGAGGATTGAAGGAGCTTTGGAAGCAATTGATTGTTCTGAAGCTGAGAAAGTTACCTTTGCTACCCGTTTATTTCGGGGAGCAGCATGTGATTGGTGGGCTGGTACTAGAGCTCACATGGCCGCCCAAGGAATGGAGGCAAACTGGGCTAATTTCAGAAGGTTGTTCTTGGCTCACTACATCCCCGACAGCTTCCAATTTCAAATGGAACGGGAGTTTGTAGAACTTAGTCAGGGAAACCAATCTGTTGCAGATTACACAAGGAAGTTCAATGAATTGGCCCGGTATTCTTCTAGTGCTGAGAATGCACCTGATGAGAGGTGGAAGATGAACAAGTACCGTTTCGGACTTAGAGGCGACATCTGTCATGCGGTGTCTTTGCAAATGATTACAGACTTTGGAGACCTCGTCCAGAAAAGTTATCTTGCTGAAGCAAGCCTTCAGAGGATAGTAAAAGAAAAAGATGCAGCTTTTGCCAGGAGAAAGGGAGTCGGGAAGTATGATCTCCAGTTGAAGACTAAAGGTTCCCCAGGCAAGGGAAAGCAAGCACAATCATCCCGATCCCCCAAGCTTTGCAAAGAATGTGGAAAGCTTCATTCAGGTGAATGTATCAGAGGCAAGGGTTTGTGCTTCCATTGTAAGCAACCAGGTCACTACAAATGGGAATGTCCCTAGTTGAAGGGCAAGGGTGGTGGCGAGGCTACTACTACTAGTAAAGGGAGGGTTTACTCCTTGGAAGGGAAGAAGGCACAGGCTACTGGAGAACTTATTGCCGGTATGTGTCTTGTTGGTCAATCGTCGGTTTTAGTACTGTTTGATTGTGGAGCTACAAATTCTTTTATCTCTATAGATTGCCATAAGCGACTTGGCTTGAAGTCGTCATTTCTTAGTACCCCGATGTCGGTAACTGTGGCTACCGGTGGTAAGATAACAGCGAAGGAGGTTTGTGAGAATTGCCCGGTCACAGTTTCTGGCAAAACTTACTATATTGATCTCATTTGTTTACCCCTCCAAGACATGGATATTGTTCTAGGTATGGATTGGCTCTCTGCCAATTCTGTGTATATTGGGTGTGCTGAAAAGAGCATTTACATGCCCACAGAGAATACAGCTGAGGGGGTGGCACTCTTAGCGTTGTTGAACAATACCCATCGGATGATCCAATGCTTGTTCGCCAATAAGAAGAGTTTTTGTCTTTTGTTTACTATGACATCTGAACCAGAGTTTGAACCTGGTGACGTTCCAATAGTCGATGAGTATCAGGATGTGTTTCCTGATGATGTTACCACTCTTCCTCCTGAAAGGGAGATTGAATTCTCTATTGACATTATTCCTGGAGCTGAACCAGTATCAGTGGCACCTTATAGGATGTCACCTGTGGAATTGAAGGAATTGAAGACTCAGCTTGAAGAGCTACTCCAGAAGCATTTTGTCCAGCCTAGCGTTTCCCCGTGGGGTGCACCAGTTTTATTGGTGAAAAAGAAAGATGGAACTATGAGATTGTGCATTGACTATCGTCAACTCAACAAGGTCACAATCAAGAATAGATATCCATTACCAAGGATTGATGATTTACTAGATCAGCTCAAGGGAGCTTCTGTATTTTCCAAGATAGATCTTCGATCTGGTTATCATCAGATACGTGTTAAGTCTTCAGACGTATCCAAGACGGCTTTTCGAACTCGGTATGGTCACTATGAATTTCTAGTGATGCCTTTTGGTGTGACCAATGCACCAACGGTATTTATGGATTACATGAACCGTACCTTCCAGCCCTATTTGGACCAATTTGTAGTTATCTTCATTGATGACATCTTAATCTATTCCAAGAGTCCCCAGGAGCATGCTAAACACCTGAGGATAGTCTTGGATATTCTTAGAGAGAAGTAGTTGTTCGCCAAATTCAGCAAGTGCGAATTTTGGTTATCTGAGGTGAAGTTTCTAGGTCATGTCATTTCTCAGGGGGGAGTGGCAGTGGACCAGTCAAAGGTAGAGGCAGTTCTGAACTTGGAGAGACCTAGGAGTGTTTCTGAGGTTAGGAGCTTTCTGGGTTTAGCTGGTTATTATAGGAGATTCATCATGCAATTCTCTCAGATTGCTTTGCCTTTGACGCGTTTAACAAGGAAGGAGGTACCTTTTGTCTGGACTGCAGAGTGTGAACAAAGTTTTGTAACTTTAAAGGAAAAGCTGACAAGTGCACCAGTGTTGGCTATTGCAGACCCAGAATTGAGGTATACTGTGTTTTGTGATGCATCATCCAAGGGTCTTGGATGTGTGTTGATGCAAGGAAACAATGTGGTGGCCTATGCCTCCAGACAACTCAAAACACATGAACAGAATTATCCCACCCATGATCTTGAGCTGGCAGCCATAGTCTTCGCTCTGAAGATATGGAGGCATCATTTATATGGGGCTCAATTTGACATGTTCAGCGATCATAAAAGTTTGAAATATCTGTTTGACCAAAAAGAGCTGAACATGAGACAAAGAAGATGGATGGAATATTTGAAGGACTTTGATTTTGATTTGAAGTACCATCCAGGAAAGGCGAATGTTGTAGCTGATGCCTTAAGTAGAAAGGCGCTACACAGGGCTGATTTGATGATGCACAGATGTGATCTGTACGAGAAATTCAGAGACCTTAATCTTGGTGTCACAGAGATAGACAATGGAATCATGCTATGCAGATTAGAGATTAACTGCGACCTGAGGTCAAGGATTGTTCAAGCCCAAGAGTTAGATGGGAATTTTCAGAGAAGGATGAGCCATCCTGAATACACCCTAGCTTCAGATGGAGTTTTGCTATTTGAAGGTAGAGTTTGTGTTCCAGATGATCCTGAGATAAAGAGGCTTATTCTGGAAGAAGCACATAAGAGTGGATTCTCTATCCACCCTGGTTCCACCAAGATGTACCTTGATTTGAAAAAGAGTTATTGGTGGCCCAATATGAAAGCGGATGTGGCAGAGTTTGTTGCCAGATGTTTAGTCTGCCAACAGGTGAAAATTGAGCATCAGAGACCAGCAGGGTTACTACAGCCTCTGGAGATACCACTGTGGAAGTGGGAACAGATTTCCATGGACTTCGTTGGAGGATTGCCACGCACTCGGAAAGGAAATGATTCAATATGGGTGATTGTGGATCGTTTAACGAAGGCAGCTCACTTTTTACCGGTGAAGTCTACGTATAAGGCATCGCGGTATGCAGCCTTATTCATTTCAGAAATTGTGAAACTGCATGGAGTGCCTACGAGCATCGTGTCAGACAGGGATCCCATCTTCACATCCAAGTTTTGGAGGGCATTTCAGAAAGCCCTTGGTACTAGATTGAAAATGAGCACTTCACATCACCCTCAGACGGATGGACAATCAGAGAGGACCATCCAGACGTTTGAGGATATGCTTCGTGCTTGTGTCCTTGAAGATGGTGGAAGCTGGAGCGATCATCTGCATTTGATCGAGTTCTCTTACAATAATAGTTATCATTCTAGTATTGGAATGGCGCCATATGAGGCACTGTATGGCAGGAAATGCAGAACACCTCTGTGTTGGTCAGAGGTTGGTAATAAGGCCATTTTGGGGCCATATATTATTCAGGAAACTACCTCCAAGATCAAGTCTATTCAAGACAAGATGAGAACTGCTCAGAGTCGACAGAAGAGTTATGCCGACAATAGGAGGAGACCCTTGGAGTTTAATGAGGGTGATCACGTATTCCTGAAGGTTACGCCAAAGTTGGGACTACGTGGGGTTTTCAGAACCAAGAAACTTTGTCCAAGGTACATAGGGCCTTTCCAGATATTGAAGCGAGTTGGTGATGTAGCTTATCAGATAGCATTGCCTCCGGCAATGTCAGGACTACATGATGTTTTTCATGTTTCACAACTCAAGAAATTTGTGCCGGATCCCTTTGTGCCTATGAGTTTGGACAATGTGGAATTAAGGTCTGATTTAACCTTTCAACCAGAACCGGCTCGGATCATTGATCGAGACGTCAAGACCCTTCGCAACAAGCAGATAGTAATTGTGAAGGTTGAATGGGAAGGATCTCCTTATGGTGAATCTACGTGGGAATTGGAATCTGAGATGATGAGAAATTATCCTCAACTTTTTACAGGTAAATTTTAATTTCGAGGACGAAATTCTTTTAAGGGGGGTAGATTGTAACAACCCGTTTAAATTATTAGAGGTATAATAATTTAAATAGGAAGTTAAAATGTTTTAACATTGTTAAGGGATATATGTGGTGGTAAGGGTACCTAGTGGGTCCCACTAGAACTTATCTCCCACATATTACCTTACCTTTCTACCACTTTACTGTTTTTCACTTTCCCTTTCAAGAAATTCTAGCACAAACTCATCATTCTCGGTTAACCCTTTTCCTCAAATAGAAACACCTGGATCCTCAAGTATTGGAAGTTAGGACTTGTGAGCAAGACCTTTCGGTTTGTGCAAGTAAGCTTCAAGGTAAGGAGCTCGTTTCCTTTTCTCTCCCACTATGTTTTGCTTATGATAAAGCACTTCCAGATCTGATTTTCTGATGTTACCCATGGTTTTGGGGTGAAGATTCTGCATTTGGAAGGTTGTAAGGATTGCTGGGAGCTAGAGCTTTGAAGCTGTTGGAAGACCTAAGCTTTTAGGGAAGTTGGAATTGAACGTGTTGGAAGAGCAAGTCTCCTTCACCAACAATTCTGGGTTAACACCTTCAGCCACAAAAGGTGAGTTCCCTATAGGTTTATTTTCTGTTAAGAGACAACTCATCTACATGAGGTCTGTCAATTTGATTTCCATATGAGGAATGTGTTTTAAAACCCTTTTTCCTTATGCTTCATATGGGAACCAATTGATGGGATTTGTAGAGGTTAAATGAGTTGTTGTTACCTTATTAGGCCCTTGTTAATACAGAATTTATGATTGAATGGTGTCCAAATGGTAGGAATGAAACTTAAAAAATTTGATTAAAACTGGTCTACTGATAGGGCAGAACTGATACCTGAAGAGGGGCATCAGAATCTGGTATCAGAGTCTGTATCAGAATCTGGTATCAGAGTTTGGTTGCCTCAGAAGTTGGTATTAGTACTGTTCATCAGGAGATGGTATCAGGAGTTGGTCCAGGAGATGGCACCAGAAGCTAGCTCAGAAGTTACTTTCAGTAGTTGGTATTCAGAGTTTGCTGTAGCAGAGTCAGATAACAGACTCTGAGGCAGCAACCTCTGGAAGCAACTTCTGATGCGTCAACTTCTGAGGATAGCCTCTGATGGAACTTCTGAAGGGCAACTTCTGAAGGGCAACCTCTGAAGCCCCAAAGTCTGGAAAAACCCAGAACTGGACTTTAAGTCCAGGACTTGGGAAAATGTTTAGAAAAGAGATTTTAAACTGTAACTACACCATCTGGATACCAATCAAGGACTGTAATTCAGGTATTATGATATGAAAGTATTAACAAGGATTTGATAAGGAGTTGAGTGTGAAACGGTTGATGGCAACCATAAGACCATCATAAAGGATTAGGTTTCCCCCTTATCATAGGATTCTATCATATGGATCTGACTATGGTATTAGATGAGAACCCAAGATAGGTAGCTGATCATAGAATGGATGAAATATTCCCCAAGTTAAGCTTTGATCTAGTGGCTTTGTTCCATGGTACGATCAAGACGTAGTGGGCTTTGGACCACAATATGTTAAGTTAATAATTATTATGGCCAGTGGAAGATGTATTCCATGGATGAGCACCGGTTGGGTTTCATCCCACGTATTTAGAGCCAGTGGAAGATGTATTCCATTGATGACACCGGTTAGATTTTAATCCACATGATAATGGAAAAATGTAAACCATAGCGTAGTCTGATCTACATGAATATCAGGCTAGGCCAAGCAGGCCTCTGAGACCGGTTTACCTCAGAGTGTCCTTTGAAGGATAAAATGAACAAGATAATTGATTGTGTGTTACACCTTAAGTTAATTGATTTATATATGTTAAATATGTTTAATGATCAGCTAGATGGACTTATGTCCTAAGAACCTCAAGCCACGTTAGTGGGAATTCACGAGGCGAAGTAATCGTCCTCACCCCTCACCTATTTGTTGCAGATGAGCAGTTTGAGTTGGCAATCCAAAGAGGGAAAGCTAAGGAATAGGATGCATGGAGAAGATTCTTTTAGAATTATGGCTTCTATTCATAGTTATTAAGTTTTGTTGTACTAGTTTATGTATAACATGGATTGTGATTATGCACTAGTTGTTGTTGTTGTTGTTTTTGAACAATTGTAATGAATGTATGGAAACTGTACCATTGTACACTTATTTGGAATTAATGTATCCAGATATTCAGTTAGTTAACGTCTCATTTTATTATACTAGTCAATATAAATATGGGATGTTACACTATTAATGGATTACTAGTGTTTCTGATCGGTATATATATTTTTTGTTTGGTCAGTATCTTATTATGATGCTTTTGGTTGTAGATTTAATTTTAAAAATAAAAAAATAGGGACTTTTATTAGCGCTTTTCTGAAAGCGCTATTAAAGGGGGGATAATTAAGATAGCGCTTTCTGGAAAACGCTAAGAAACATATGTTTAAAAATAGCACAAAAATAAGGCTATATTAGCGCTTTTCTGGAAGCGCTATTGAAATGTTGCTATTTCATAACGTTTTAGAAAGCGCTATTATAGGTTTTTGACCTATAATAACAGGGACTTTCTTAGCGCTTCACAAGCGCTATTAAACGCGCGAATAAACGCTATTAAAGGGGGTATTTTGTAGTAGTGAGAATGGACAAAGTGCAGGCCGCAAGCGTCGCAGGTGACACGCACTGTAAAATAAAACCTATTAATAAATGTTTGACAATAGAAATATGATACATATAGAATAGAGTCCTGAATTAAATTTACAGCAATACACTAAGAAACACACATGAGAGGAAGATATGAGGTCCTTTGTTAAATACCAATTATCAACAATGTATTTAAGATCATCGGTTTCAATTATCTCAACATCAATATTCTCTACTTCACCACAACTTCTCTCAACTGCGTTGCGAAGAATCTTCAAATTATACGCAGAACCATAGCGAGAATAGAAGAGGCTTGTCATGCGAATGGTGCGCCACATGCGAGGAGTAATAATTGTTCAAAGATCGAACCTAAGACATCCTCCTTAAAACTCTTTCAATTTCCTTTAGTTTACTAATCGAGCTACCTACTTAAAGGCATTGTAATGACCTTTTGTTCAAACTAGAGTGCATGCAAGCACATGATGTCCGTTTTTATATTGCTTTGTCCACTTCATTATTGCTCTGTGTAAACTATAAACACTATATTTTGTAATTCTTGTTTTGATATCTCTATTAAATTACGAGATAGGAATAAAATGCTTATGTGAATAAAAGGATACAGAGTCATGAATTCAACAATAGCAACCAAAATCATGAAGCCCAATGACTTCAACACACAAAATCATGATGTCCATCAAACTTTTCAATTAACTTATTAATTTGTGCTCTTAGGGCACAAGTTAAAGAACTAAAAAAAGAAATAAAAAAAGAAATTTTGTATTGAAAATGTAAGTTATTAAACTTTTACAACACTGAATACACAATTTACATAAAAATACTTCTATTTCTATTTCTATGATTTTAACTTGTGTCTTAAAGGTACAAGTTAACATTTTCCAACAAATAAAAACAGAAGAAACCGATATTATTGATGCAACCATAAGCTTGCAGAAAAATTAATTGTAATTACATTTTAGAAACAATAAAACTACCATGGAAGCAACCAAGTATTAATGACTTGCAATTTTTTTTTGAGGGGATGATTTGCAATCTTTTAGCCTGTCGTTAGAATTTCTTGAGAAGAAATGACATAATTATAAGCTACCTTTTTCATTGATTGAGCCATTTACCATTTTTCATAATCAAAAGGAATACACAAACTGGAGCAAATAAAACAGAGCTCCGCTTGATAAAAGATAAACATAATCTTCAAAAGCTACTTATATGGACAGTTAACGCAACAACCAAAGAGAATTGATGGATGCGGTGAATGTATGAACGATGATAGGTACTGAGTTTGGAAAGTGGATTAGCTCACCAATTATTTAATCTATCACCAAGATAATAATTATTTTGAACCGCCCAAAAGCCTAGGATTTTGCTCTTCTCACTTTTAAATTTGTCCATTTACACCTCAAAATTACGCTAATAACCTCAGCGGCAGTTAACTGCCGCTCGCTATCTGCGGCAGTTAACTGCCGTTGTGATATTTTTTTCTATTTAAAGACATAGACTACCAGCTCACACTTCATACGCACATTTTTTCCCCCTTCTGATGATTGCTAGAAGGATTGCTAGAAGGTTTCTACACTCACCAAACGTGAACAAACAAGTAATGTCTCATGTAACCCATTTTCCTTGATTCATTTCTTTGTCATTTTTACGCTCTGCTGACAACCTAGAGACAACGGCGGTTAACTAACGTTGGGTATCAACGCTTGTTAACTGCCACTGGGCCAGCGGTAGTTAACTACTGCTAGTGGCCCGATTTAAATTTTGGCACCCTTTTTCCTTTTTATGTGCAATGTTTTATTCTTCGTTCATAGTTATGGTTGAAAATGCGGTAGATGATGTTGTTGAGGCCAAACCGCCTATTTTTTATGCTTCCAATGATGCTTCCGTTGATGTCAAACTTGTCATTGAAGCTTCCGTTGAAGTGAAACCTTCTGGTGTTTCCAAGCTTGGTGACAATGAAATAGACACCGCGCCTTTTTTTTCACCAAGGATAAATGGCAAGTCCGAGATGATATGCTTAACTGAGTTCGTCGAAAAGCAACAGAGGAGGGATTTACTATATCTACTGAAAGACGATTGTCCAATACCACCGACATGTACGGAGTGGAAGATACACAAGATTAGTGAGACTGAGAAATGGGAATTTGAGTTTTTGGATAGACAAGATTTGTTCAGAGACCTCATGGCTAAAGTGGAGAAACCGTCGAAAAAACCAACTAATCAACTCAATCCAATTTTTTGTGAGACTCCCGAAAAAGTAAAAAAGAGAATTTGAAGTTATTGAAGATGATTCAATTTTATTAGATAGGCTATGACACTTTTTTTCGGGGTTCATTTTTTTTGGTCGATATTACACTGACATAGATATTGTGGTCGATAATGTAACACCAATTTTTATGGCCAATGTGTAACTAACATTATATAAATTATATAAATATATGACTTTTGTGTGGTGGACAAAGCACCAACAATTTTATTGGTTATTATTGTTCTGCGTTTAATATAAATATATGTCTCTCTTTCACCAATAATCTACTTTGCATTCCATTTCGTTTTATTCTGATATCTGCTATTCCATAGACCTCTGTGAAGTGAAATATGTCTGAAGATGCACAAATTGAAGTTCATGTCTGATACTACGCGTTCAAGAAGACCATTAAGGTTTTTTAACCCCCACCAACAAGTTGAATGAGTTGAAGACACAACTTAACAGATATTATGTCCATCTTGGTAAAAATCAAACTACGTCTCTTGTATTTGTACAGGTACCATGCGTAGATTTGGGGGCCAATAAAGATGAAGACATGTGGAAAATCGTTTATTTTCATCAGGCTATTTATGATGATGGCGATGAAGCATACATGTTTTGGTTGATGGTTGAAAATAATAAGTTATATCTATGTGTCTGTTCCAACTAAGACTTTTATGTTTTTTTTTATGAATTGATGTGTAATATGTTGGAAAATTTTTGTAATGTTGCACTTTAATTGAATTTCAATCTTTTGTGTATTTTGCCCGTAATGTCGAATTCGTGTAATTTGAATCAATTATGAATGATTATGTAATGGTGTACGTGGCTTATGAGTGATGATGACATGCTGTCATTACATGATTTTTATCAGTTATTTTGATGTTATTATTGAGTCTTATAGAAAAGCCTAATAGGCCTACCAGACCGGGAACCTCAACGGGAACCTCCTATTAGCACCCCTCACATCCGTTGTACTCACATCCGTTGATGTTTATCTTAATTATCCCTCCTATTATTTTGATGTTATTTTGATGTTATTATTGAGTCTTATAGAAAAGCCTAATAAGCCTATTAGCACCCCTCACATCCGTTGTACTCAACGGGAACCTCCTAGTTAGTTAGGGTTAAAAGTGTTTTAAAGGTTTGCTTGCTACATTTTAATATTTCAAAGGGAAAAAAGAAAGGGGGAAAAAGTATTTTTTATTAGTGTGCTTGACAAGAGTGAGATCTTGCTCCTACGTATCTCCTGGTGCGATGGAGAATTCAAAGCTACGTAGTTCTTTGGTAGAAAATGTTTGTTTGTTGGTTGATTTTAAAGATCAACGTTTTTGATCGTATTCTAGCGGTTAAACGTAGCTTGTATGCTCGCACGTGGGAGGCTTAAGCGTTTGTTTGTATCGCGTTAGAATTGATGAAACATCATGCTTTTGTGAAAAAAGATTTGAATTTTAATTGACCACGGGGGGCCAAGAATTAGTTTGGTGTGTTGAATTTGTTTTTTATGTTTTTTTTTGTATTTTTGAAAATAGAATGACGATTGTCCGAACAACGAGACATACGTCAAGTGCTCGTGCAACCGGGAAATGGGATGACATACGTCAAACCACTCCTTTTTCATTCAAGTTTATTATTGAAAATTGATGCATAAACTATAATTGAAAGCATTAACACTTGGTATATTTTTCTCTTTGAATAAAAATGACTTTCAACCATAAAATGAGTTTCAGCCCAGGTTCTGAACCTTCAGAAGCAGGAACTGACTTCAGAGTGCAAAATGTACGGCTTCAGAAGCACCTTCAGAAGCAATGTTTAGAAGCTGCTTCAGAAGCACTGTTCAGAAGCTGCCTTCAGAAGCACTGTTCAGAAGCTGCTTCAGAAGCACTGTTCGGAAGCTGCTTCAGAAGCACTGTTCGGAAACTGCTTCAGAAGCACTGTTCAGAAGCACTGTACAGAAGCACTATTCAGAAGCTGCTTTAGAAGCTGCTTCAGAAGCACTGTTCAGAAGCTGCTTCAGAAGCACTGTTCAGACTCTGGGTTCAGAAGCACTGTTCAGACTCTGGGTTCAGAAGCACTGTTCAGACTCTAGGTTCAGAAGCACTGTTCAGACTCTGGGTTCAGAAGCACTGTTCAGACTCTGGGTTCAGAATCACTGTTCAGACTCTAGGCTCAGAAGCACTGTTCAGAAGTTGCTTCTGAAGTAGTGTTCAGACTCTGCTTCTGAAGTACTGTTCAGAAGCTGCTTCTGAAGTACTGTTCAGAAGCTGCTTCTGATTCTGATTTCAGAACCTCAGGGGTAAAAATGTTTGAAAACACAGTAAGAAAGAGAAGCAATCCACTTCTGTTTTGATGATTTGTTGAAAACTTTGTAAAATCTTTGGGTTTTTGAATGCTGTTTTAATGCAAAAATGAGTTAAAGACTAAAAATGCAGAAAAATAATTGCAGGAACAGCAGAACAAAATTCTGTGATTTTTTCTCAACTTCTGAGTTAAACTTCTCACTCAATACTGAACCAAATACAAAAATAAAAATACTAATTTAAAGTTTGCCATGAATACTACATCTTAGTGGTTTTAAATCTACCAAAAGATGTCCTAGAACCTAATATATTCTGGCCTCAAGCCATGCCCATGAACTTATGATGAGAAGTGCATTATTTTTTTAAGAAAAGCTATAAACATTTAAATAGAATGCGAAAAAGGAGATAGAAAGGTTCAAGATACTTACAAACTCCTAGCCAAAGCTTCAAATGCACCAAAAAATGAAAGGGGCTTTTGAGTGGTTATGTTTTTTAAGGATGGAAGTGATGGAGAAGATGAACAGTAACAGAATGGTGTTTTGTTACTATTCTTCTCTCTTTTTGTGATGTTTCTTTGTGGTTTAGTTGCTGTTTTGATTCTGTTTGATTTGTTGTGGTGGTTTGTAAAGAAAAAACAGAAAAACAGAGCTTCTTTCTTTTGGGAGGTTTTGTTATGATTTTTGCTGTTTTCTAGTTTTCTAATTCTGCCTCTAAAAAAAAACCTTCTCATTTCATTCATTTTCGTCCCTGTTATATAGGCAATTTTGTGATCATTTGTAATCATGAAAATCCCTTGAAAGCTGGGCTTTTTTGTGTGCTATGGCAAAGACTTTGGTTAACATTTATTGAAAAGGGAAGGAAGTGACCTTGCCTTGTCATTTTGGTGAAGACTTGTGGCTAGTTCTGGACAAGTAGGGGCTGAATTCTGACAGAGGGTAATGGAAAAAATGGAAAA
Organism: Medicago ruthenica; assembly: GCA_018208015.1. Lineage (NCBI taxonomy): Eukaryota > Viridiplantae > Streptophyta > Magnoliopsida > Fabales > Fabaceae > Medicago > Medicago ruthenica. The sequence continues at coordinate 48,522,381 of CM031373.1, read as the reverse complement.
AAACAGGAAAGGAGGGGTGTAACACCCATACTAATTTTAACTAGTATATTAGCATGTGCGTTAAACTGATACTGGATACATTTAAAAATTTCAATAATAATATTACATCACAACAGAATAAATATATGTTTACTCGTTTGTACAATAATCCAAAACCGTTACAATACTTTTATATAAATCCATTAAGCTTCTGGCTGGTACACAACGAGCAAACGCACTCCATCCAGCATCTCTATGAAGAACTTTATCACGAACCTCTGACATGCCTGCAAACCTGCACCAGAAGGAATGGGATGAGACATAATGTCTCAGTGAGCTCCAGCCCAACCTACTGTTGGCAACCACAGGGAACCTAGGGTCGCCATGCCTACCTTGGCAATCTTGGGGATTTCCTATGATCGCCAAGTCTTTTATCAGCCTATGACTATAAGTCCTCCTGTAACTATAACTTGAACTGCCTATAGCCTTTGCTGTGACTATCTATAACCCTAACTGTAATCTGCCTATAACTTTAACTTAGTGATCGAGGGGAAACCTAGGATCACTTTCTGATAACTGTCTATAACTATAACTATGAGTTTCCTGCGACTATAACTGTAACTGTAACTTTGACTATAACTATAAAACATAAAACATATACACAGTTCGATAGCAGTTTTATGTTAGCTGTTAGCGTTGAACAAACAATTATCTGAGTTCATTTTACGGAGGGCACCCGGGTGGAGCAACCCCGAGATACGTCTCCCTATAAACCGGTGAAACTCCTATCATATCAGGCTAGCACCGGACTCCCTATAAAACGTGTGGACAACCCTCTCGGAGAAGTCCCATCCGGCGAATCCCGGAGTCTGCTGAACACGCCACTGTAAAACGTGCAAGCACGCCACTATAAAACGTGTAAACACGCCAATATCTTTAATCTTTAATTCTTTAACTTTAACGTATGAACATATAATTCTGTAACTGTAATCATATAACAATCCTGTAATTTATAATCTATAACCTATGATTATTGGCTTATCGTTCTCATAAGCCACCTATAATCGTTGGAGAACCAACACTATAAACCTTATCTGTAACTATGATTGCGGAAACATTCCTATAATCCTTGTATTCTAAACTGCATACATCTATAATCTCTTATACCTAAAGTAGGTTCTTGACTTAGTAAAGTCGTCTGCATTTCCTAAGAGTTATCAACTCACGTGCAAGGAATCTATCCATAAATCCTTGCACTCATACTATGATTCATGTTTTCCAATCAAGGAACTCGACACATCGTCATCATGTGTCTCTATTAGGGTTTACCTATCCATATAACCATATTTCCGTAATTCCCATGCCTTGCGCATTCCTTGCTCCTCTAATTTCTCAATCATTAAAGGCCTTTGGATGAGTTAAAATGGTGGTTAAAGTTTCTAAAAAGCATTGGGAGGAAACATTTGCAAAAAGCCATGCCCGCGCGCACCAGAACCCCCAGAACAGCTCAACGAAGTTGGGCCGTCCAGGGTTGGTCGCTACAAGCGCCCCTGGTCGCTACAAGCGCTAGTGTGGTCGCTTGAAGCGCGGATAGGCAGGGAATTTTCCTGCTTGGTCGCTACAAGCGACAGTCCGTCGCTACAGCGACCGTATCAGTAGAAAAATGTGTAAAAATGTGATTTTCCACCATTTTTGCCCAATCAAAGATACCCAAGCATCCAAAACATGCTAGGGTTGATTTTCTATTACAAATTGATAGTTTAAAACATGTTTGAGCAAGGAATTAGCAAGTAGGAAATTAGGGTAAAACTCTAAAACTTCTATAACTTTTCCTATGAAATCAAACACTATAAAACTCACAAAAAGGGATTCTAAAACCCCTAGGGAGCTCACCTTAATCTTGATTTGGTGCTGGTTTAGCTTGCATGCCCTTTTCCTCAAAACCCTAGCTCTTAACTCTTTCCTTTCTTCTTGTTTTCTTTAATTTCTTCATGTTCTAACTTTCCCACAACCAAGTTTGCTTGAGTCCATGATTAAAGGAAGAAGTTTGATGAATTGGAGCTTGATGATGGCAAGGAGAGGGAGGCGTGTGCCTAGAGAGAGAGGGAGAGGAGTTTATGAATTTTGGAGAGAGAAGTGAATGAAGAGAATGAGGAAAATATCTTAATTCCTCCTTTTAATTAATCCTTCCTTCCAAAATTACAACTTTGCCATTCTATACGTTTAACTTCTGTGATACTGATAAAAGTCATGTTTAAACGGGATATTACACTCTACCCCCCTTAAAAGAAATTTCGTCCTCGAAATTTAGATAATCCTTGCGAGATCCTGTAAAGATAAATCCTTTCTACCTCTTTCTCTTCTATGAAAATTTCCAATCCTTTAAGCTTGTTGAAACCTCATGGCAACTCCAGGGCCTGACATGTAGATTGATCACGCACCCCGATTAAACTATACTGGTTAAAACTTATTCTTTAGCCATGATTTCCATTTCTGTAAATCAAAACATGTGACAATCTCTTTCCGACCGAAAGGTCTGACGCATAATACATAACTACCACTTGCTAATACGTATGGTTATCTGAACCAACATATCCATATTATCAGACTATGTTCTCTATTCGACAGATTCCTTGTAAATCCAGAGTAAAATCATTGAACCTTGATTTCCTTTACTGAACTCTATCAGTCCTTCTTTAATTGACCATTCCATATTACCCTGAAGATGTCGGGTCGATCTGGTTTTCCTCAATTATCTCAGCTTTCCGAGGAATTTATTACATTACTTTTAGTTCAAAGATCTTTCGTCCATAACTTTCGCCTCGCAAGACGACCTCTTACTGTTACATTCGTATTATTCTTCATATAAATTTATTCTTGCACTGGAAGATATCTGACAGTGAATATTCTCAAATGGAAGTGAGATCTATAACAACTACCTCCACGCTTCAAATTCAAATTGGTGGCTGAACTTATGGTATACGTTCCTTTCTTTCTGTTGTCCTAGTGTAGCTATTATCACAACCATAAGCATTGCTCACATCCCCACTGTGGGAATCCTTAAAGCTCGAGAAATCTTATGAGTCACTCATGCTCCGATTAATTAATCAACGATAACATGTAGCCAAAGGCCTTAGGAACTTTCTTCTTTACCAATACTTTCAAACTTATGAAAATCCAGTATAAGTGACATGTGGCATAAGCCGTCTCACATATCATCAAATAATGCAGTCCATAGCACATAGCTTCCATACACGATCGAGTACGTGTTCACTACTACCGGATACATGGTACATCGCATCATCATTGTCCAACTAACGGGACATCATACTTAATAAAAATATACTTGAGACAAACCACGTCAACCAAGGTCACTCTCTTAACTCTTAATTCATCCTTGTATCCTTTAAACATTCACAATCCCATAACGTAAGTTATGGTTACATTCCGTTGTCGTAATAACTTACTTGTCAAAAGACATTCTCTGTTTTCGAAAAGAAAACTCTATCCTGATCGCTGTCAGAATAGCACTTTAAAACTCTTAATCCTTTATTTCATAACTTTAATTCACGTAGCCTTTTACTGTAAACTATGAGAAATCCTCTGATCCGTGTAAAACATTTCCTTCCTTTAACTATGAACATTAAGTTCAAGAATTTCTGAACTCCTCAACTGAGATTTATTCGGCAACAACAAACCTGTTATGCATATGACTTTTCTGTTAAAGCATTACCGACTGCGTACCACGGTTACCGATACACGTCACACGACTATAAAATATGTTACACTACTATCTAAGTAGCATAAACTCTGCCTGATCAGTATACATAATACTAATCATAACCTGTAACATGCCTGTTACTTGCGACATGCTAGCATAACGTGGATACGATGCGGAATAACTGCATGCCACGACATAATTCCTCTTTGGTTAAACTTACTATTCAAATTAACCTTAAGTTACTGAGCTAAACAGCTAGATCACCATATAAAATGTGGCCTCCTTCGCTATGTACTTATTTTGCTGTAAACACATCCTTTTAAGTTATCAAACTGCTTCGATTCTCTTATCCCATAAGTTTCGAGATCTGAAACATCCCTCGACTTATCTATTAAAATTTCCTGTTAGAACTGATGATGAGTTCAAGTCATCACTACTTACTAATATTCCGTAGCTTAAGAATTAATCTCTGAACACCTTTCCTATAATTCATCTGGCAAGGACTTCACAAACATCCTTTTTCTCTAAACTTCGGCTTTGATTTGTCTGTTAACTCATAATTGGATTACTTCTCCGCTGCGCAACTCTGATTTTAACAATTCGCTTTGGGATCACTATTACCATATAAAATCTCCTTGGCCAATCCTTTGTCTTTATGACTTTGTAGTTACCCTACATAAACCTCCTACATCATTACTTCTCTTGTGGTTTAATCCACCTATTTAACTTACTGATTGATCATCATCTGACTTTGTGTTTCCTTTCGGACATAAGCAATATACCCACTTTCACAAAAATACGCCGAAACCTATGAATAGTCTTTAGCAATAATTACGAGCCCAACAATGCTCCTGTCATAACAACTTATGCGCTGGTTCTAACTTTACTCTTCGTATTATGAATCGAGTTCCATACTATAATCATCCATAAGGATTTCACATCTACAACCTTTTTCCAAGACAACTTAGGTCCACAAAACTCTAACATAACTCTTGGTTACTCCTCGGGTTTCTCCGGAAATAATCCGTCTGGATAAAACTCAACTTTTACCGGCTCTCTTGTAAATTCTAACACGTGATACACCTCTCCGAGTACCCGATTAATAAATCTGTGAGCTTCAATACTTAACATTTTCCATTGGATCCTCCCTATAACTTATTACTGTACTCACAATTCCATTCTAATCTTGTTATCTAAATAATAGTCCTTATGTCTTCTCGACCGTTGCCCTCTTCATGGTTTCGAACAATCCAGAGGTATGTATTTCTACCATCTTAACACATACCAACATAATGTGATCTTTGTCGGCTTACCCGAATACTTGTGTAAGGAGCCCATCTAAAGAGAATATAGAACTCCTTAACATCAACCATAGCTTTAACTACAACTTGTACGTTAGTGACAATCTTCCTGTTAAATTTTCGAAACCGGTCTACTATAATCTGACGACATAAGATTCAACCTTTTATTTCATACCCTTACAGGGGGTTTACTTCGCTTATCGCTAAGCTTGTGTTTCTTCATACCAAGCATCTTGACGACCCACAAAAAGGAAGGTAACATGTTCCATCTGTTCACTATTTCGCTTAATCCATAAATGAGTCTCTTACCTATCAGATATTTAAATCTCATCCGATCCACGTGCGCAAGTCCTTCCATCCTTACACACTATGTCCTTACTAGAAGTCCAGAGTTTTCAATAATTAACTGTTCATTCCTTATTCCAAGTCGCTGGGTTTGGTATCACAATCCTTTGCATCTGCAGCCGGAATAAAACTCCAATCAACCCTTAACTTTAACTTTCCAAATTACGGTTCCCGTTAGGATTCCAAATCATTTTTCAGAGTATACTATAATCCTTTACTCTACACATCTCCTCGGAGAAGGCATCGCTCAAAGATGCGTCCAACTAGTTAAGGTACCTGACCTTACTCTTTAATACCTCTTATATTCCTGAAACTTTGCCATTAACTGACTCAGTTACTTCACTGTTAGTGAACCATCCTTTGACAATAAACACTTGGCCAATTTCGTCTTAGAATCTGGCGTCTTAACCTTTACCCTTCGTACACTTCTTTCCTCCTTGGTCACATTCAGCTCTCGGACATTTATCCTAACTGTCATATACTAGACTGAGTTGATCAGGCTCAACTAGATGTGACATTTAGAACAACATCCGGAACCCAATGATTCCGCTACTTTTATTGAATCTTAAATGACCCATGGCACGGTCTGAATCGACCTGCTCTGATACCAATTGTAACACCCATACTAATTTTAACTAGTATATTAGCATGTGCGTTAAACTGATACTGGATAAATTTAAAAATTTCAATAATAATATTACATCACAACAGAATAAATATATGTTTACTCGTTTGTACAATAATCCAAAACCGTTACAATACTTTTATATAAATCCATTAAGCTTCTGGCTGGTACACAACGAGCAAACGCACTCCATCCAGCATCTCTATGAAGAACTTTATCACGAACCTCTGACATGCCTGCAAACCTGCACCAGAAGGAATGGGATGAGACATAATGTCTCAGTGAGCTCCAGCCCAACCTACTGTTGGCAACCACAGGGAACCTAGGGTCGCCATGCCTACCTTGGCAATCTTGGGGATTTCCTATGATCGCCAAGTCTTTTATCAGCCTATGACTATAAGTCCTCCTGTAACTATAACTTGAACTGCCTATAGCCTTTGCTGTGACTATCTATAACCCTAACTGTAATCTGCCTATAACTTTAACTTAGTGATCGAGGGGAAACCTAGGATCACTTTCTGATAACTGTCTATAACTATAACTATGAGTTTCCTGCGACTATAACTGTAACTGTAACTTTGACTATAACTATAAAACATAAAACATATACACAGTTCGATAGCAGTTTTATGTTAGCTGTTAGCGTTGAACAAACAATTATCTGAGTTCATTTTACGGAGGGCACCCGGGTGGAGCAACCCCGAGATACGTCTCCCTATAAACCGGTGAAACTCCTATCATATCAGGCTAGCACCGGACTCCCTATAAAACGTGTGGACAACCCTCTCGGAGAAGTCCCATCCGGCGAATCCCGGAGTCTGATGAACACGCCACTGTAAAACGTGCAAGCACGCCACTATAAAACGTGTAAACACGCCAATATCTTTAATCTTTAATTCTTTAACTTTAACGTATGAACATATAATTCTGTAACTGTAATCATATAACAATCCTGTAATTTATAATCTATAACCTATGATTATTGGCTTATCGTTCTCATAAGCCACCTATAATCGTTGGAGAACCAACACTATAAACCTTATCTGTAACTATGATTGCGGAAACATTCCTATAATCCTTGTATTCTAAACTGAATACATCTATAATCTCTTATACCTAAAGTAGGTTCTTGACTTAGTAAAGTCGTCTGCATTTCCTAAGAGTTATCAACTCACGTGCAAGGAATCTATCCATAAATCCTTGCACTCATACTATGATTCATGTTTTCCTATCAAGGAACTCGACACATCGTCATCATGTGTCTCTATTAGGGTTTACCTATCCATATAACCATATTTCCGTAATTCCCATGCCTTGCGCATTCCTTGCTCCTCTAATTTCTCAATCATTAAAGGCCTTTGGATGAGTTAAAATGGTGGTTAAAGTTTCTAAAAAGCATTGGGAGGAAACATTTGCAAAAAGCCATGCCCGCGCGCACCGGAACCCCCAGAACAGCTCAACGAAGTTGGGCCGTCCAGGGTTGGTCGCTACAAGCGCCCCTGGTCGCTACAAGCGCCAGTGTGGTCGCTTGAAGCGCGGATAGGCAGGGAATTTTCCTGCTTGGTCGCTACAAGCGACAGTCCGTCGCTACAGCGACCGTATCAGTAGAAAAATGTGTAAAAATGTGATTTTCCACCATTTTTGCCCAATCAAAGATACCCAAGCATCCAAAACATGCTAGGGTTGATTTTCTATTACAAATTGATAGTTTAAAACATGTTTGAGCAAGGAATTAGCAAGTAGGAAATTAGGGTAAAACTCTAAAACTTCTATAACTTTTCCTATGAAATCAAACACTATAAAACTCACAAAAAGGGATTCTAAAACCCCTAGGGAGCTCACCTTAATCTTGATTTGGTGCTGGTTTAGCTTGCTTGCCCTTTTCCTCAAAACCCTAGCTCTTAACTCTTTCCTTTCTTCTTGTTTTCTTTAATTTCTCATGTTCTAACTTTCCCACAACCAAGTTTGCTTGAGTCCATGATTAAAGGAAGAAGTTTGATGAATTGGAGCTTGATGATGGCAAGGAGAGGGAGGCGTGTGCCTAGAGAGAAAGGGAGAGGAGTTTATGAATTTTGGAGAGAGAAGTGAATGAAGAGAATGAGGAAAATATCTTAATTCCTCCTTTTAATTAATCCTTCCTTCCAAAATTACAACTTTGCCATTCTATACGTTTAACTTCTGTGATACTGATAAAAGTCATGTTTAAACGGGATATTACAAGGGGTGCTGCTCTGACAGAAGTTGGGAGAAAACAGGGAGAAGGGCGCTGCTTGCAGGGGCAGAAGCTTGCAGCTTATTTTGACTTGTTTGATAAAGAAGAAAGGAAGAAAATGGAAAGGAAAGGATGCTGGAAAACAGGGGCAGCAGCTTGCAGCTTATTTTGACTTGTTTGATAAAGAAGAAAGGAAGAAAATGGCAAGGAGGAGGTGCTGGAAAAACAGGGGCAGCAGCTTATTTTGACTTTGTTTCCTTCTTGGCACATGTTTCTTTTTTTGAGACAAACAAACATAATAATAATAATAATAATAATAAAGAAAGATAAATAAATAATAATAATTTTTTTTTTTAAAAAGAAGAAAATAAAAATTGATTTTTTTGTTTTGCATGATGATGATTTTTTTTTGAAGAAAAGACTTGGACAAAATTAGGGTACAACAGCTGCCCCTACTTAATTGTGTCTTCGCGTAGAGAATGCGAGTGCTGAGGGCATCACGTAAACTCTTTGTGAAGAGCAATTAAGTATAAATGACCCAAATTTTGTCCTTCAAAGTGAGAATAGATTGTAGGAGATAATATGAAAGTATTGAAATGCGGAAGCAATGGACACAAAAGTAAATGCAGGATCACCTCTGGATTGGCTACTGGTGCATAGACTAAAAATAAGTATATCGTCGCCTCGGGGGGTGCTTAGATCTAAAAGACAAGTCGTCGCCTCGGGGGGTGCTTAGACTGAAAGATTAACAGATCGTCGCCTCGGGGGGTGCTTAGATCTAAAAGATAAGTCGTCGCCTCGGGGGTGCTTAGACTAAAAATAAGTAGATCGTCGCCTCGGGGGGTGCTTAGATCTAAAAGATAAGTCATCGCCTCGGGGGGGGGGGGGGGGGGGTGCTTAGACTGAAAGATAAACAGATCGTCGCCTCGGGGGGTGCTTAGATCTAAAAATTAGTCGTCGCCTCAGGGGGTGCTTAAACTAGAAGATAAACAGATCGTCACCCTCGGGGGGTGCTTAGATCTAAAAGATTAGTCGTCGCCTCGGGGGGTGCTTAGACTAGAAGATAAACAGATCGTCGCCTCGGGGGGTGGGGGGGGTGCTTAGATCTAAAAGATTAGTCGTCGCCTCGGGGGGTGGTTAGACTGAAAGATAAATAGATCGTCGCCTCGGGGGGTGCTTAGATCTAAGACAGGTCGTCGCCTCGGGGGGTGCTTAGACTAAAAAATAAATAGATCGTCGCCTCGGGGGGTGCTTAGATCTAAAAGATTAGTCGTCGCCTCGGGGGGTGCTTAGACTGAAAGAAAAACAGATCGTCGCCTCGGGGGGGGGGGGGGGGGGGGGGGGGGGGTGGGTGGTGGTGGGGTGCTTAGATCTAAAAGATTAGTCGTCGCCTCGGGGGGTGCTTAGACTAGAAGATAAACAGATCGTTGCCTCGGGGGGGTGCTTAGATCTAAAAGATTAGTCATCGCCTCGGGGGGTGCTTAGACTAAAAAATAAACAGATCGTCGCCTCGGGGGGTGCTTAGATCTAAAAGATAAGTCGTCGCCTCGGGGGGTGCTTAGACTAAAAAATAAATAGATCGTCGCCTCCGGGGGTGCTTAGATCTAAAAGAAAAATCGTCGCCTCGGGGGGTGCTTAGACTGCCCTGGGGATAAATGTATCGTCTCTAGACGTGGCTAGTACTTAGATTGTTTGAAAAGAAAGATGATTGTTGATGCATGATATGCTTTAAGTTGCTTTATGCAGTATGATATGATATGAGGTAGACTCAATAAGGAGTTTCTGCTGGGGAAACTTAATGACCATAGATAAGTTTAACGAGAATTGGGATAGTTTGTGAAGGGACCAGTTGGTTTTCTTTTTGAAGAAACCTACTGGGGAAGTTCTTGAAGGAGGTCCACTGGGGAACACTGGGCTAACTTTTTGGTGAATGTCGGTGAATATGGGATACTCACTGGGGAGTGTTTGCTGGGGAGCATGAGAAATTGTGAGGGAGAGTATGTATGAATATGAGATGCATGCTAATGAATGAGTTTGATATGATGCATGCACTATGCTGACATGTGGGATAAGCAGATGACATGTTGAGCTTCGGTTGTGATCGGGTGCCGAGCATGGTTGGGCTTTGGTTGTGATTAGGTGCCAATGACGATTGGGCTTTGGTTGGAAATTGCGAGGATCGTCTTGAAAGTGGGTGAAAGAAACATGGGGTATGCTTTATTTGGGGAATCCAGTCCTTCCGACACCCGGGATCTTTATGTTTCATGTGAAGCCGCGGGAAAAAATGTGCGGGCGAAAAACGCTCGCTAGACAGTAAAGTCGCCACCGAAGTTTTATTTTTGAAAAGGGGAACGTCGATAAACCCCTTCGAGAACGAGAACAAGATCATCGCAACCAAATTCAGGTTCGGGAATCGGTTATGCGAGGGGAAGGTATTAGCATCCCTCACATCCGTTGTACTCAACGGGAACCATTAATTAGTTAGCTTTCAATATGTGTTAGTTTCATGCTTATTGCCTTATTATTATGGAAAGTGTTTGTAAAGAATAAAAGAGAAAGAAAAATGATTTAAAGACCAAAAATGAGTTTTTTTTATTAGTGTGCTTGACAAGAGTTTGATCTTGCTCATACGTATCTCCTGGTGCGATGGAGAATTCAAAGCTACGTAGTTCTTTGTAGAAAATGTTTGTGTGTTGATTGATTTTATTTATGAAAATGATTTGGTTGCGCTTGGACGGAAAAAGTTTGTTAAAAAAAAAAAATACGGACTCGCACTTGGGCGATGGTATCCGTTTGAGAAAAAAAAATTAAACGCACATGGGCGTGGATAAGATAAAGTTTGGTTGGTTGAGATTGATTTTAAACGGAGGACGAATATCCGACCGAAAGCGAGGTGTCTACCTCGTTTCCGAATATTCGGGGAAGCGTCGGGTGTCTACCCAAGTTTTCCTTTTTTCACTCTGTCATACCCCATTTTTGACCCGTGTTCAATTCGTTCCTTTCGTCTTTTAAGCCAGAAATTTTCGTCGTTTCAGACGAAATTTCGGCAGGGAGGTATTTTAAAATACCTCATTTTTGTTCCGAAGGCGACCGTTTTTTTTATTACTATTTCTTGTTACGTTTTTTTTATTATTTCCTTTTTTTAATTTATTTATTTTGTTATTTTTATTAGTAGTTTCTTTTATGTTATTTATTTTTATTTTCTTTGTATTTTCGTTTTTTTTACTGTGTTTTACTTCAGTCTTTTATTAGTCATTTTCAGTCCAGGCCCAGAGGGGCAGTTGTGTCCATTTCTTTTTACCCTGATTTTTTTACTATAAAAGGCATTTAATGCACAGTACCCAAGGACACAATACCAACAGTCAGAATAGTACCAATTAGTCAGAATCACAGCCACTGCCAAAACCACCGTGAACCACCAACACCGGTCAACTTTCCGACCACCACAAAAAAAACTAAAAAAATTTCTCTCTTCTCTTTCCTTCCAAACCAGAATCAGCCAAGCCACAGCAAACCAATACGAAAAAACTAAAAAAACAAAACAGCCACCACCCCTTACCCACAACCCAAAGCCGCACCAACACAACCAAAGAGACGTGAATCCGAACCAATAGTCAAAAAAGGAACACGAATCCAGACCGATACAGCCAAACAAAGCCAAGATCACAACCGCATAACCCACACAACCGATAAAAACACGAGAACCGAGTCCAGAAACAAACCAAGGTAGTTCTCTTTTGTTCACAAAAACTTAGATCTAGAACTTTTGAGAAAGAATTTGAGAAAACCAAGTCCATTTTCGTGTACGGGAGAAAAAAGGATTGTTGAAAAGCTAAATTTTTTTTAAGAAAAGGCGTGTTCGGTGCTCCGGCGCGGTGGCGCCGCCGGCGGCCGCCGCGCCGGAAATCCTCACCGGCCGGGTTAAGAAGAGAGAAGGGAGAGATGTTGTTTTAGAGAGAAGGTGAAGAGAGAGGGAGAAGAAGGGGAAATGGTTTAAAAAAAAAACAGAAAATCGGTTTTTTGTAGTGACCCAAACCGGGCCCAGATCATCAGGCCAGCGTGGCCCATTACTCCTCTCTTCCTCCCATCTTCAGATTTCCTCTCGCACACCCCCTGATCTTCTTCTGCACCCCCCCCCCTTTCTTCTCTTTTTTTTTATTTTCTTTCTTTTTATTTCTTGCTTTTATTTTTTTTGTGTTCTTTATTTTTTTTATGCCTTTTATTTACTGCCTTTAATTTTCAGTATATCATGCATTTTTTTATTTTTCTTATTTTATTTATTTTATGCATCATATTTATTTTTATGTCTTGCATTTTTATTTTCTTTTATTTTATGCATCATATTTAATTTTATGCTTTGCATTTTTTATTTTTCTTTATTTATTTTCCAGCACCATATTTATTTCACGCCTTGCATTTTTATTTTCCAGCACCATATTTATTTTCTGTCTTGCATTTTTATTTTATTTATTTTATTTTATGCATCATATTTATTTTATATCTTGCATATTTTTTTATTTTTTTTATTTTTTAGCATCATATTTATTTTATGCCCTGCATTTTTATTTTCTCTATTTTATTTTCAGTATCATATTTATTTTATGCCTTGCATTTTTATTTTCTTTATTTATTTTATGCACTATATTTATTTATTGTTTCGCATTTCATGCATTTTTATTTCTTTTTTATTATATTTACTTTATTGTCTTTGTAATTTTATTTTATTATTTTGTCATTTATTTTATTGCCATTAGAATGTATCTAGGTCCAATGTAAAAAAATATAAATGAGAATATGCACCGACACCACATTTATTTTTTATGCTTTATGTCGAGGACGATAATGTAATAATGACCGTATCCGAGGAAAAAGACCCTCACTTGATCCAACATCATTTTGAGGGATCCGGCGCGTTTGGACTTTCTCAGCATAACTTAGTCTCTGGACCTTAGGACTTAATCAAATTTTCAAAAAAAAAAAGTCAAAAAAGTCAAAATCCAAAAACATTTTATAATCAAAATTTCAAAAAAAAAGTCAATCTTTATCTTTCTTTTCTTAATCAAACTTTAATCAACTTTTAATCAATCAAACCTTTTTCAATTTAAAATCAATCAAACTCATATTTTTTAAATCTTCTATTCCTTTTCGGCCTCTTATCTTTCTCAAAACTTTTTTTTTCAAACTTTAAAATCAATCAAAACCAATCACTCGGCTTTTTACCCCGAACTACATGATTTTGATCCCAATCGGGTATGTAGGCAAAAGACTTTATCTTTCCAAATCAACAAAATAACAAAAACATTTTCTTTCTTTTACTCTCATCACTTTAGTCTTTTACACTTAAGCATTTCTTTACAAACAAATAATCAATTTAGCATAAAGATAATTAAATGCAAGAGGTTCCTATAGAGTACTATAGACGTTTAGGGTGCTAATACCTTCCCTTTGCGTAACCAACCCCCGGACCTTTGATCTCTATAAAGTAGGGTTTTTCGAACTTTCTCCCTTTTCCTCGGAAAAATAAAAGATCGGTGGTGAGCTTAAAATTGCGAGTCAACGCTAACTAATAGCTTGATATCCAAAAATCACCGCGACAGAAAAATAGTGATGAGAGTAAAAGAAAGAAAATGTTTTTGTTATTTTGTTGATTTGGAAAGACAAAGTCTTTTGCCTACATACCCGAATGGGATCAAAATCGTGTAGTTCGGGGTAAAAAGCCGAGTGATTGGTTTTGATTGATTTTAAAGTTTGAAAAAAAAAGTTTTGAGAAAGATAAGAGGCCGAAAAGGCATAGAAGATTTAAAAAATATGAGTTTGATTGATTTTAAATTGAAAAAGGTTTGATTGATTAAAAGTTGATTAAAGTTTGATTAAGAAAAGAAAGATAAAGATTGACTTTTTTTTTTGAAATTTTGATTATAAAATGTTTTTGGATTTTGACTTTTTTGACTTTTTTTTTTGAAAATTTGATTAAGTCCTAAGGTCCAGAGACTAAGTTATGCTGAGAAAGTCCAAACGCGCCGGATCCCTCAAAATGACGTTGGATCAAGTGAGGGTCCTTTTCCTCGGATACGGTCATTATTACATTATCGTCCTCGACATAAAGCATAAAAAATAAATGTGGTGTCGGTGCATATTCTCATTTATATTTTTTTACATTGGACCTAGATACATTCTAATGGCAATAAAATAAATGACAAAATAATAAAATAAAATTACAAAGACAATAAAGTAAATATAATAAAAAAGAAATAAAAATGCATGAAATGCGAAACAATAAATAAATATGGTGCATAAAATAAATAAAGAAAATAAAAATGCAAGGCATAAAATAAATATGATACTGAAAATAAAATAGAGAAAATAAAAATGCAGGGCATAAAATAAATATGATGCTAAAAAATAAAAAAAATAAAAAAATATGCAAGACATAAAATAAATATGATGCATAAAATAAAAAAATAAAATAAAAATGCAAGACAGAAAATAAATATGGTGCTGGAAAATAAAAATGCAAGGCGTGAAATAAATATGGTGCTGGAAAATAAATAAAGAAAAATAAAAAATGCAAAACATAAAATTAAATATGATGCATAAAATAAAAGAAAATAAAAATGCAAGACATAAAAATAAATATGATGCATAAAATAAATAAAATAAGAAAAATAAAAAAATGCATGATATACTGAAAATTAAAGGCAGTAAATAAAAGGCATAAAAAAAAATAAAGAACACAAAAAAAATAAAAGCAAGAAATAAAAAGAAAGAAAATAAAAAAAAGAGAAGAAAAGGGGGGGGGGGGTGCAGAAGAAGATCAGGGGGTGTGCGAGAGGAAATCTGAAGATGGGAGGAAGAGAGGAGTAATGGGCCGCGCTGGCCTGATGATCTGGGCCCGGTTTGGGTCACTACAAAAAACCGATTTTCTGTTTTTTTTTTTTAAACCATTTCCCCTTCTTCTCCCTCTCTCTTCACCTTCTCTCTAAAACAACAGCTCTCCCTTCTCTCTTCTTAACCCGGCCGGTGAGGATTTCCGGCGCGGCGGCCGCCGGCGGCGCCACCGCTCCGGAGCACGAAACACGCCTTTTCTTAAAAAAAATTTAGCTTTTCAACAATCCTTTTTTCTCCCGTACACGAAAATGGACTTGGTTTTCTCAAAAGTTCTAGATCTAAGTTTTTGTGAACAAAAGATAACTACCTTGGTTTGTTTTTGGACTCGGTTCTCGTGTTTTTATGGGTTGTGTGGGTTATGCGGTTGTGATCTTGGCTTTGTTTGGCTGTATCGGTCTGGATTCGTGTTCCTTTTTTGACTATTGGTTCGGATTCACGTCTCTTTGGTTGTGTTGGTGCGGCTTTGGGTTGTGGGTAAGGGGTGGTGGCTGTTTTGTTTTTTTAGTTTTTTCGTATTGGTTTGTTGTGGCTTGGCTGATTCTGGTTTGGAAGGAAAGAGAAGAGAGAAATTTTTTTAGTTTTTTTTTGTGGTGGCCGGAAAGTTGACCGGTGTTGGTGGTTCACGGTGGTTTTGGCAGTGGCTGTGATTCTGACTAATTGGTACTATTCTGACTGTTGGTATTGTGTCCTTGGGTACTGTGCATTAAATGCCTTTTATAGTAAAAAAATCAGGGTAAAAAGAAATGGACACAACTGCCCCTCTGGGCCTGGACTGAAAATGACTAAAAAAAGACTGAAGTAAAACACAGTAAAAAAAACGAAAATACAAAGAAAATAAAAATAAATAACATAAAAGAAACTACTAATAAAAATAACAAAATAAATAAATTAAAAAAAGGAAATAATAAAAAAAACGTAACAAGAAATAGTAATAAAAAAAACGGTCGCCTTCGGAACAAAAATGAGGTATTTTAAAATACCTCCCTGCCGAAATTTCGTCTGAAACGACGAAAATTTCTGGCTTAAAAGACGAAAGGAACGAATTGAACACGGGTCAAAAATGGGGTATGACAGAGTGAAAAAAGGAAAACTTGGGTAGACACCCGACGCTTCCCCGAATATTCGGAAACGAGGTAGACACCTCGCTTTCGGTCGGATATTCGTCCTCCGTTTAAAATCAATCTCAACCAACCAAACTTTATCTTATCCACGCCCATGTGCGTTTAATTTTTTTTTTTCTCAAACGGATACCATCGCCCAAGTGCGAGTCCGTATTTATTTTTTTTTTTTAACAAACTTTTTCCGTCCAAGCGCAACCAAATCATTTTCATAAATAAAATCAATCAACACACAAACATTTTCTACAAAGAACTACGTAGCTTTGAATTCTCCATCGCACCAGGAGATACGTAGGAGCAAGATCAAACTCTTGTCAAGCACACTAATAAAAAAACTCATTTTTGGTCTTTAAATCATTTTTCTTTCTCTTTTATTCTTTACAAACACTTTTCATAATAATAAGGCAATAAGCATGAAACTAACACATATTGAAAGCTAACCAATTAAAGGTTCCCGTTGAGTACAACGGATGTGAGGGATGCTAATACCTTCCCCTCGCATAACCGATTCCCGAACCCGAATTTGGTTGCGATGATCTTGTTCTCGTTCTCGAAGGGGTTTATCGACGTTCCCCTTTTCAAAAATAAAACTTCGGTGGCGACTTTACTGTCTAGCGAGCGTTTTTCGCCCGCACATTTTTTCCCGCCGCTTCACATGAAACATAAAGATCCCGGGTGTCGGAAGGACTGGATTCCCCAAATAAAGCATACCCCATGTTTCTTTCACCCACTTTCAAGACGATCCTCGCAATTTCCAACCAAAGCCCAATCGTCATTGGCACCTAATCACAACCAAAGCCCAACCATGCTCGGCACCCGATCACAACCGAAGCTCAACATGTCATCTGCTTATCCCACATGTCAGCATAGTGCATGCAACATATCAAACTCATTCATTAGCATGCATCTCATATTCATACATACTCTCCCTCACAATTTCTCATGCTCCCCAGCAAACACTCCCCAGTGAGTATCCCATATTCACCGACATTCACCAAAAAGTTAGCCCAGTGTTCCCCAGTGGACCTCCTTCAAGAACTTCCCCAGTAGGTTTCTTCAAAAAGAAAACCAACTGGTCCCTTCACAAACTATCCCAATTCTCGTTAAACTTATCTATGGTCATTAAGTTTCCCCAGCAGAAACTCCTTATTGAGTCTACCTCATATCATATCATACTACATAAAGCAACTTAAAGCATATCATGCATCAACAATCATCTTTCTTTTCAAACAATCTAAGTACTAGCCACGTCTAGAGACGATACATTTATCCCCAGGGCAGTCTAAGCACCCCCCAAGGCGACGATTTTTCTTTTAGATCTAAGCACCCCCCGAGGCGACGACTTATCTTTTAGATCTAAGCACCCCCCGAGGCAACGATCTGTTTATTTTTTAGTCTAAGCACCCCCCGAGGCGATGACTAATCTTTTAGATCTAAGCACCCCCCGAGGCAACGATCTGTTTATCTTCTAGTCTAAGCACCCCCCGAGGCGACGACTAATCTTTTAGATCTAAGCACCCCCCCCCCCCCCCCCCCCCCGAGGCGACGATCTGTTTATCTTTCAGTCTAAGCACCCCCCGAGGCGACGACTAATCTTTTAGATCTAAGCACCCCCCGAGGCGACGATCTATTTATTTTTTAGTCTAAGCACCCCCCGAGGCGACGACTTGTCTTAGATCTAAGCACCCCCGAGGCGACGATCTATTTATCTTTCAGTCTAACCACCCCCCGAAGCGACGACTAATCTTTTAGATCTAAGCACCCCCCCCCCCCGAGGCGACGATCTGTTTATTTTTTAGATCTAAGCACCCCCCGAGGCGACGATCTGTTTATCTTCTAGTCTAAGCACCCCCCGAGGCGACGACTAATCTTTTAGATCTAAGCACCCCCCGAGGTGACGATCTGTTTATCTTCTAGTTTAAGCACCCCCTGAGGCGACGACTAATTTTTAGATCTAAGCACCCCCCGAGGCGACGATCTGTTTATCTTTCAGTCTAAGCACCCCCCCCCCCCCCCGAGGCGATGACTTATCTTTTAGATCTAAGCACCCCCCGAGGCGACGATCTACTTATTTTTAGTCTAAGCACCCCCGAGGCGACGACTTATCTTTTAGATCTAAGCACCCCCCGAGGCGACGATCTGTTAATCTTTCAGTCTAAGCACCCCCCGAGGCGACGACTTGTCTTTTAGATCTAAGCACCCCCCAAGGCGACGATATACTTATTTTTAGTCTATGCACCAGTAGCCAATCCAGAGGTGATCCTGCATTTACTTTTGTGTCCATTGCTTCCGCATTTCAATACTTTCATATTATCTCCTACAATCTATTCTCACTTTGAAGGACAAAATTTGGGTCCTTTATACTTAATTGCTCTTCACAAAGAGTTTACGTGATGCCCTCAGCACTCGCATTCTCTACGCGAAGACACAATTAAGTAGGCGCAGCTGTTGTACCCTAATTTTGTCCAAGTCTTTTCTTCAAAAAAAAAAATCATCATCATGCAAAACAAAAAAATCAATTCTTATTTTCTTCTTTTTAAAAAAAAATTATTATTATTTATTTATCTTTCTTTATTATTATTATTATTATTATTATTATTATTATTATGTTTGTTTGTCTCAAAAAAAGAAACATGTGCCAAGAAGGAAACAAAGTCAAAATAAGCTGCTGCCCCTGCTTTTCCAGCACCTCCTCCTTGCCATTTTCTTCCTTTCTTCTTTATCAAACAAGTCAAAATAAGCTGCAAGCTGCTGCCCCTGTTTTCCAGCATCCTTTCCTTTCCATTTTCTTCCTTTCTTCTTTATCAAACAAGTCAAAATAAGCTGCAAGCTTCTGCCCCTGCAAGCAGCGCCCTTCTCCCTGTTTTCTCCCAACTTCTGTCAGAGCAGCACCCCTCCTTTCCTGTTTTTTTCCATTTTTTCCATTACCCTCTGTCAGAATTCAGCCCCTACTTGTCCAGAACTAGCCACAAGTCTTCACCAAAATTACAAGGCAAGGTCACTTCCTTCCCTTTTCAATAAATGTTAACCAAAGTCTTTGCCATAGCACACAAAAAAGCCCAGCTTTCAAGGGATTTTCATGATTACAAATGATCACAAAATTGCCTATATAACAGGGACGAAAATGAATGAAATGAGAAGGTTTTTTTTAGAGGCAGAATCAGAAAACTAGAAAACAGCAAAAATCATAACAAAACCTCCCAAAAGAAAGAAGCTCTGTTTTTCTGTTTTTTCTTTACAAACCACCACAACAAATCAAACAGAATCAAAACAGCAACTAAACCACAAAGAAACATCACAAAAAGAGAGAAGAATAGTAACAAAACACCATTCTGTTACTGTTCATCTTCTCCATCACTTCCATCCTTAAAAAACATAACCACTCAAAAGCCCCTTTCATTTTTTGGTGCATTTGAAGCTTTGGCTAGGAGTTTGTAAGTATCTTGAACCTTTCTATCTCCTTTTTCGCATTCTATTTAAATGTTTATAGCTTTTCTTAAAAAAATAATTCACTTCTCATCATAAGTTCATGGGCATGGCTTGAGGCCAGAATATATTAGGTTCTAGGACATCTTTTGGTAGATTTAAAACCACTAAGATGTAGTATTCATGGCAAACTTTAAATTAGTATTTTTATTTTTGTATTTGGTTCAGTATTGAGTGAGAAGTTTAACTCAGAAGTTGAGAAAAAATCACAGAATTTTGTTCTGCTGTTCCTGCAATTATTTTTCTGCATTTTTAGTCTTTAACTCATTTTTGCATTAAAACAGCATTCAAAAACCCAAAGATTTTACAAAGTTTTCAACAAATCATCAAAACAGAAGTGGATTGCTTCTCTTTCTTACTGTGTTTTCAAACATTTTTACCCCTGAGGTTCTGAAATCAGAATCAGAAGCAGCTTCTGAACAGTACTTCAGAAGCAGCTTCTGAACAGTACTTCAGAAGCAGCTTCTGAACAGTACTTCAGAAGCAGCTTCTGAACAGTACTTCAGAAGCAGCTTCTGAACAGTACTTCAGAAGCAGAGTCTGAACACTACTTCAGAAGCAACTTCTGAACAGTGCTTCTGAACCTAGAGTCTGAACAGTGCTTCTGAACCCAGAGTCTGAACAGTGCTTCTGAACCCAGTGTCTGAACAGTGCTTCTGAACCCAGAGTCTGAACAGTGCTTCTGAAGCAGCTTCTAAAGCATATTCTGAATAGTGCTTCTGAAGCAGCTTCTGTACAGTGCTTCTGAACAGTGCTTCTGAAGCAGCTTCCGAACAGTGCTTCTGAAGCAGCTTCTGAACAGTGCTTCTGAAGCAGCTTCTGAACAGTGCTTCTGAAGGCAGCTTCTGAAGGCAGCTTCTGAACAGTGCTTCTGAAGTAGCTTCTGAGCATTGCTTCTGAAGGTGCTTCTGAAGCCGTACATTTTGCACTCTGAAGTCAGTTCCTGCTTCTGAAGGTTCAGAACCTGGGCTGAAACTCATTTTATGGTTGAAAGTCATTTTTATTCAAAGAGAAAAATATACCAAGTGTTAATGCTTTCAATTATAGTTTATGCATCAATTTTCAATAATAAACTTGAATGAAAAAGGAGTGGTTTGACGTATGTCATCCCATTTCCCTGTTGCACGAGCACTTGACGTATGTCTCGTTGTTCGGACAATCGTCATTCTATTTTCAAAAATACAAAAAAAAACATAAAAAACAAATTCAACACACCAAACTAATTCTTGGCCCCCCGTGGTCAATTAAAATTCAAATCTTTTTTCACAAAAGCATGATGTTTCATCAATTCTAACGCGATACAAACAAACGCTTAAGCCTCCCACGCGCGAGCATACAAGCTACGTTTAACCGCTAGAATACGATCAAAAACGTTGCTCTTTAAAATCAACCAACAAACAAACATTTTCTACCAAAGAACTACGTAGCTTTGAATTCTCCATCGCACCAGGAGATACGTAGGAGCAAGATCTCACTCTTGTCAAGCACACTAATAAAAAATACTTTTTCCCCCTTTCTTTTTTCCCTTTGAAATATTAAAATGTAGCAAGCAAACCTTTAAAACACTTTTAACCCTAACTAACTAGGAGGTTCCCGTTGAGTACAACGGATGTGAGGGGTGCTAATACCTTCCCCTTGCATAATCGACTCCCGAACCCGTTAATGGTTGCGATGACCATCCTTTCCACATCGTCAAGGGTTTTATCAACGTTTCCCTTTAAAAATAAAACTTTGGTGGCGACTCCGTAGTCATTCCGAGCGTTGGTACGCTCGAGCGTTTTTAGAGAACGTACAATATTTATATGCTTTAATTACTTCTTAAAACTTGTGCCAAGAGATAAAACATCAAAAGATAAAAAAACGTAGGGAGTATGTGTAAGACTTAGGTCTTACTCCATCCGTCTCAAGTTAAGTGTCTTTTTTGAGTTTTACACGGTTATTAAAGAAATTATTAGAATTGTTGATTTTAATTGTAAAATATGTTTTATTTACCAAAACACTCTTACTTATTATAGTTAGCAAAGTGGTTAGATTATTGAAATACAATAAATAAGGGTTATATTAATGAAAATGAATAATAAATGTTGTATTGATATTATAAAAAAAAAAAAATAAAGTTGAGACAATGAAAATACTACTCCCTCCATTTTTAGTTTATTGTCCTGTTCGGGCAAACACTTATTTTATTGTCCTATTGTATGCAACATGTATGTGGATTACCGTCGATGCTAATAAGTTTGCTCGTCTTGCTGATATTATCATGCAGACTTTTCTGATGATAACCGTGGAACAATAAGGGACCAACTTGACACTTTTGTACTTCAAGTGAAAAGGCATGCTTCCTTTTCTTCATGTGAAGATGTTCAAAGTTTGGCTATGAAGATGGTTCAAACTAAGAAACATTTGGTATTTCCATTGGTCTACAAACTCATTAAGTTGGCTTTGATATTACCGATATCGACAACATCCGTTGAAAGAGCTTTTAAAAAGTTTTGATGTCTAACTACCTAATTTCTTGAAATCATCACTTTTAAAAAGTTTTGTGAATCTTTAACAAAACTATAAATAGTGTAACAAAATATGTTAGAACAACAACTAGTAACATAAGATTAAAAAAACAAAATAAGTAAAAGACAATGAACATTAGAGCCGGGAGTAGGTCGAGCCGGGCTTTGCTTAAATAAGTTAGACCTAGTTGAAAAAACTAAAGTTTAAGCCTGACATATTAGTCTGTCAAAAGCTTTAATTTAAGTCTGGTTTGGTCTTTTTAAAAGTCCGGTCTGACCTATTAGCATGTCTAAAAGCTTAATTTGCAGTAAAAATTTTAAATAGAACATTTGACCTATTTATTAAAAAGGCTAATAAACATATATTTCTTAAAAGGCTAATAGGTCATTAAAATTTTGTAAAGCATGTACATACATTTTTTCCCCACTTTATAAGAATGTGTTACATGTATACCCAATAAAATTTTGTAGAGCTTGTACATCCATTTTGTAGAGGCTAATAAGTGTGTATTGCATAGATTTGATCTATTGCCTTTAATTTTTGTTGCTAATAGGGTTCCTTATTTTGTAATTTGAAATAAGATGAGAATGACAATAGTAAGAGATTAAGAGGGTAATACCCAAAAGTATGTGTACTCGTTGGAATTGAAATGAGAGAGTAATAATACCAAGAGTTTTTGTAACTCATTAGAAATCCCAAATTGCAAAAAGAAAATTGCAAAAAAATAAATAAATTGTGGTATATAATTACACATATATGGGCCGGTCTGGTAGGCCTATTAGGCTTTTCTATAAGACTCAATAATAACATCAAAATAACTGATAAAAATCATGTAATGACAGCATGTCATCATCACTCATAAGCCACGTACACCATTACATAATCATTCATAATTGATTCAAATTACACGAATTCGACATTACGGGCAAAATACACAAAAGATTGAAATTCAATAAAAGTGCAACATTACAAAAATTTTCCAACATATTACACATCAATTCATAAAAAAAAACATAAAAGTCTTAGTTGGAACAGACACATAGATGTAGTACCCCAATTTTGTCCTAAGCCTTTTAAAACAAAAAAATCAAAGAGGGAGAAAAAGTCAAAGTCAACAAAAGTCAACAGAAAAGTCAACATTTCAAAATTGAGGACTTCGCACTGCGAAGCTCCCTTCGCACTGCGAAGCTCCCTTCGCACTGCGAAGTCTGCGATTTTTCTGCAGATTTTTGGTGTTTTTGATTTAATTCCAGATTTTGTTGCATATCATTTCCATATTTATTTTAATCAGCATTCATGGCTATTTGGGCCAAGCAAAACCAGAAATGAGAGACTTGCCATTAATGCCAAGGTTGGAAGCTTTTTCTTCCAACCTAGCATGTGACAAGCAAGTGGGCTTGCCCTTGGGCAGCTCTTGTCCCTCCCAAGTGACCTGTTAACCACCCCAAGGTTGCCAGCCACCTGCTTGAAGACTTTCCTCCTGCTTGCTCCCCCAAAACCAGTCAAACCAACTGGATTTTTCACTTGAAAAAGCCATGAGTGCCTACCCTGTTTTGCAACAGCTTTTCACCCTCTCACACCAGCCAATTATAGCCTTTTGCATCCCTCAATCTCTGCACATCACAGTGCACGTTTTTATTGATCAACCATTGAGATTGCAAGGATTGATCCCCAAGCTTGGCCAATTGCAATTCAGCCCTATTTCATCATCATTGCTATCCAAAAACCTTTGAATTTGTGGCTGAAATCAGGCTGAGTCTTGACCCTTGGCACAAGGCAAGGTTGCCTCTATCCATTAGCATTTAATGCAAAGGGATTCAGCCTGATCCTAGCCCACAGATCAGCTGGATTTTGGGGATTTCTAATGATGAAATTGATTTGGTTTTGGCCTATAAATAGAAGGCAATGCCCAAGGTTACAAGCACTTCTCATAACAGCAATTCAAGAGCATTATACACACAAAGAAACACTACTCATTCCAGCTTACAAACACTTACAAACAACCAGAAAAAAACAATCCAAACACAAAGCATTACAAAGTTCAAAACCATTACCAACATTCAAAACCTTTTGCAAGAACCTTCAATCAATTCAAATCCATTGCAGCTGGAGCTTTGCTAAGGATCTCTGTAAGTTTCCAAGCTTTTGTTTTGCATTTTCAATTGTGTTTGCATAGCAATTTTGGTTCAAAACCTTTTGGTTCTAAAAAACCCCTTTTGAATTTCAAAGAAATCCCAAGGTTTTCAAAACATCAAAACTGGTTTGTCCAGCCTTTTTCATCCCAAAAACTCAAAGCTTTTCACTCACCTAAAAGGTCCTGAGTGTGTTCAGAAGTTGTTTCTGAACAAAAGTTCAGAAACAGCTTCTGAACTCAATTTTTCGCATTGTTCGCAGTGCGAAGTCATGGTCGCAGAGCGACCATGACAGAACTCAGAATCTGAGTTTAGGTGCCCAAATGGCCAATTTTTGAGGTTCTAGCCCAAGAGCTCAGAACCTAGGAGTTTTAAAACTCATGTTTTTCAAACCAGTTCAAGGATTTTGCACAATATTGGAAAATTCGCAAGTCCGAGTGACATTTTGTGGATAACTTGCAAAACAAGTTATGTTCCTAAACTTTCAAAACAGCATGAACAAACAAGCTATGTTCATCATTTCAAATCAAAACTTGAACAATAAACATTGTTCATGATTTTCAAAACTCAAGCATGAACATACGCCAAATTTGTCTGCTTTTCAAAACAATTCGCAAAAACGAGCCGAACTTGTGCGTTTTCTAGCAAAATTGCTAAATCTTTCCATTTTGGGTTTTCAAACCAAATGTTTTGATATACCTTGGGATTTCTAAAAGAAATCTACCCAAAAACTTGAATGAAAAAGGGATGGTGTGACGTATGTCTCTCCATTGCCCCGATTGTACGAATGCGTGACGTATGTCTCGTCGTTCGGACAATCGTCATTCCATTTTCAAACGTATCCAACCATAACCAAACCAAATCTTGGCCCCTTGTGGTCAATCCGAACCTTTTGGTCCCTCGTGGCCACTAGATTCCATCCCTCGACTCGTTTGAGTCACTCGGTCAATGTTCGACTCGTCCGAGTCCATTGTACCCGTTCTTGATCCCAGTAGATCAATCGAACAATCCCCCGACTCGTTTGAGTCACTCGGTCAATGTTCGACTCGTCCGAGTCCATTGTACCCGTTCTTGATCCCAGTAGATCAATCGAACAATCCCCCGACTCGTTGGAGTCTCCTCGGTCAATGATTGACTCGATTGAGTCCATTGCACCTCTTTTGGTCCCATAGCGACCAATTCCAACCCTTTTACCCAACGGATGTACCTTTTAACAATTCTAGCGCGATTCATAAACAAACGCTTAATAAGTCTCCCAAGCGCGAGCATACAAGCTATACGCTTAATAAGTCTCCCGAGCGCGAGCATACAAGCTACGTTTTAATCGCAAGAATTCGGTTAAAACATCATCCTTTTAAAATTAACCAACACATGTACGTTTTTCTACCAAAGAACTACGTACGCTTTGAATTCTCCGACTACCGGGAGATACGTAGGAGCAAGATCGACATCTTGTCAAGCGCAATAATATAAAAACTTTTTTTTCCTTTCGTTTGTTTTCATCTCTTTCCCCCCTTTATTATATTTTGACATAGATAAGCATGCGCGCAAAACATTTAAAAACAATTTAGGCTTTAGCCAAATAGAAGGTTCCCGTTGAGTACAACGGACGTGAGGGGTGCTAATACCTTCCCCTTGCGTAATCGACTCCCGAACCCGACAATGGTTGCGATGACCATCCTTTCCTCATCGTCAAAGGGTTTTATTATCGTTTCCCTTTAAACAAAAAAAAACTTAAGGGTTTATCAACGTTCCCTTTACACAAAAACTTTGGTGGCGACTTCACAAAGGCCCTCCGAGCGTTCGAGGACGTCCTCGGAGGATTTGCGCGTTTTTTAAACGAGGTGCGCACAATAGATATAACTTATTATTTTCAACCATCAACCAAAACATCGATGTGGGGTAAAGGGAAATCATCCTTCGGACTAGCCTTGTTCAAATCCCGGTAATCGACACACATCCTGACCTTGCCATCTTTCTTTGGAACAGGTACTATGTTGGCTAACCATTGAGGATACTCTGATGTGACAAGAAAACCTGCATCAATCTGCTTCTGTACTTCCTCTTTGATCTTGAGAGCCATGTCGGGGCGAGTTCTTCTCAACTTTTGCTTGACCGGCGGGCATTCGGGCTTTAAAGGCAAACAATGCTCCACAATACGGGGATCCAAGCCGGGCATATCCTGGTATGACCATGCGAACACATCAGCATATTCTTTGAGTAATTCAATCACCCTCCGTTTAACAGTTGTTTCAAGCAATGCCCCAATCTTGACTTCCTTCTTATCTTCCTTAGTTCCCAAGTTGATCACCTCTACTACCTCTTCATGAGGCTGAATGGTTTTCTTCTCGTATTCCAATAACCGAGCAATTTCATCTGGAATTTCCTCATCCTCTTCCTCTTCGGCTTCGTAGACAGGAAATTCGAAGTTGGGAGAGAGCGCAGGGTTATTATGTTCAACGGGCTCATTGATGCTTAGTCTGCATATGATTGATGATTGATTTTAGAAAATGAGTGAACAATGCAAACTTTTTGAAATTGGTTGGAAATAAAAGTAAAAATAAAATGTTTTTTTTTTGCTTTTTTGTGTTACCATTTTCCAGAGAAAGCAATAAATATAAATATCAGGATAAACCACATTTTCCATTAATAAAAGTAGTACTTGAAACAAAACAGCCCTACATGATTGCACTTTCGTCCTGGGCAAGACGAAAGGATCTTTTTTGAAAAAAAAAACAGAAAAACAAAGACACATTACTTTGACGCATGAACTACTGAAGGGATGTCAACCGCGTCCCAATTACGAACAAGTCTTCCAGGTGTAACGAATGCAGGCACTATCTCTTCAGGAACATCTTCTAAAACGGCATTGGCTTCTGGCGGGGCGTTGATGAACCCGGCACTACAAAAAGTGCTATTGATGGAGCTCGACCCAACACCGCTCTCTGAGGATCCTGGAAAAGAAGCAAAGCCCAACCCTTCACGGTTCTTACTTTCTGGCAACTGCACAACTTTTCCCCATCCTACAGCTGTTCCTTCCTGCACCACCTTCTGTGCACTCTTCAAAGATGCAAAAGACACTTTGTTCTTCTCTGGCTCCTCTACAGTCAGCCCTTGGAAAGGTGTTCCTTCTGTATCATCCGCACCAATGAAAGAAAAAGTTGACAAATGACTAACCAACAGAGCTTCTTCTCCACTCACAGTAATCAATCTTCCATTTCTGACAAACTTCAGCTTTTGATGCAAGGTTGATGTCACGACCCCAGCTTCATGGATCCACGGCCTACCCAAAAGACAACTGTATGCAGCCCGGATATCCATCACCTGGAATGTAATTTGGAAAACAGATGGTCCGATTGTAATGGGCAAATCGACCTCCCCGATGACAGACTTCCTTGATCCATCAAATGCTTTGACAACCACCCCGCTTCTTCTCATAGGAGTCCCTTGGTAGGAGAGTTGATCTAGTGTTGTTTTGGCCATTATATTCAATGAGGAACTAGTGTCCACAAGTACATTTGACAAAGCATCAGACTTGCAGTTCACCGATATATGTAACGCCAGATTGTGGTTTCTTCCCTCTATACTGTCCAATTGATTAACAGTCACGTCCTTTTCCACAAAAGCTTGGTCTAACACCCTCATCAGGGCCTCACGGTGCGCTTCAGAGTTCAACAGTAAAGACAAGATGGATATCTTGGAGGGAGTTTGTAGCAACTGGTCTACTACTTTATACTCACTCTTCTGGATCAGTTTCAGAACTTCATCATGATCGGAATCCTTGCTGGTCCCGCTAAATTGGCCCACTTCCTTCTTCGTACCAGGACCATTCACTGTCACCTGTTCAACTACCGGACCATTCACTTTCTTTGAAAACAAAGTGGGGATAACACGCCCATTCCTCAGAACCCTGCTGTCACTGGCAATATTGTCCACAGAAGTCGCAGGAGTTAGAGAGGGCAAAGGCACCTCCTGTCCACCTTCCAACATTGTGGCACTATACTTGTAAGGGACCGCTTTTAGAGAAGCGTACGGTACAGGTCCTAGCAAGCTAATCACCAGTGGAGTAGCAGCTGGTTTCTCACTGTTATAGCTTATCTCCAACCGCTTGAACTCCGGGGTGATGACACACACCTCCTTGTCTTTCCTTGTGATGATTAATTCTCTGCTGTCTATCAGCCCTTGTATATCCTCTTGTACCTTCTGACATCCTTTTACATTCACAAGACACACTTCACACGATGTATGATCATGGTCAAACAAAGCTGCCTCGCACATCTTGATGTGTATTGGAACCAGGGGGTTCGAACATGCTGGACATTCAGGATGACACCGTCTTCATCACAATCTTGTATCATGTTGACAGCAGGTCCATGGTTCGGCAGAGGGTTTGCCTGAACATTTGGATTTTGATCTTTCAAAGATAGCAAGTTGGCCCGGACTAACTTTTGCACTTCATTCTTCAGAATATAACAGTTTTCGATGTCATGGCCTGGGGCCCCTTGGTGAAAGGCGCAGGTTAGGTCATGCCGGTACCAGGGAGGTAAAATATCTGGTGTTCGGGGAGGTGCCCTGACCTGGACAAGGTTTTTGGCGAGTAAAGCAGGGAGCAAGTCAGCATACTTTATCGGGATTGGATCAAAGGTTGTTCTCTGGCGGTTTTGTGGGTGATATGGTTGTTGAGGGGTTTGTGGGCGATTTTGTTGTTGTTGAGGGTATTGTGGTTGATGGTATTGTTGTGGAGGATATTGTTGTGGAGGGTATTGGTAGGGGTAATGTGGCTTTTGTTCGTGATATGCTGGGTTCGGGATAGTGGATGCGACATTCGCAACCTGGCGGTATGGGGTGTAATTCTGCTGGGGCTTACCATGGGCTATCATTCCCACCTCTTGATCTTTCTTCTTCGCAAAGTGGTTTCCAAACTTCTTGGCATTACTTGCAGCAGGGGTACTTTCCACGGTCAAACGTCCCTCTCGGACACCTTCCTCTAATCGTACACCCATGTTGACCATTTCGGTAAAGTCTGTTGGTGCGCTTGCAACCATCTTCTCGTAATAAAACTGACCCAAGGTCTTCAAAAATATTTTGGTCATTTCCCTTTCTTCCAATGGTGGGACAATCTGAGCAGCCACTTCCCTCCAACGCTGTGCGTACTCCTTGAACGTTTCTTTATCTTTCTGTGTCATTGCACGGAGCTGATCACGATCTGGGGCCATGTCCAGATTGTACTTATATTGACGGATGAACGCTTCACCATGATCATTAAAAGTGTGGATGCTTGCACTGTCCAGATTCATATACCACTTCAGAGCGGCGCCAGTCAAGCTGTCCTGAAAGAAATGGATGAGCAGCTTATGGTTATCAGTATACATGGACATTTTTCGCGCGTACATCACCAGGTGACTGCGTGGACAAGTGTTTCCTTTATACTTTTCAAAGTCCGGGACCTTGAATTTGTGGGGTATCGTAATATTTGGGACCAAGCATAATTCACGGGCATCTTTCCCGAACAGGTCTCTCCCTCGGAGGGCTTCAACTTCCCGTTGCATACCATCAAATTTCTCTTGAAGCTCATCCATCTTGTCAAAAGCTCCAATACTCTCAGCATGGAAAATTGGCTCAGCCTCTTGTTGAATGGTGTGAATCAGTGGTGTTGAATAAATCATTGCAGCTTGAGGGAAAGACGGGCCGGGTTGTGAAACCGGTGTTGACTGCTGAGCGAAAGGGAGTGGAACTTCAGATACAGCGGGCTGGAGATTTCCACAGACTGGAGGTGGCATTCCCCATGTACAACCTGGAGGCATGAATAAAGGTGGAGAAGTCACCGTAGACAGCGGGGTTGTGCTTACAAAAGGCTGCTCTACAACAGCAACAGCAGCTTGAGAACTTTGGGCTGACAGAAGTGCATTCATCATAGTCGTCAACCTATCCATTCCTTCTCGTAAACTGGCAACCTCCTCTCTGAGATTCTGATTTTCTTGCTCAACTAGATCCATCTTCTTCCGATTAGCCCTAGTGTTGTAAATGCGAGTTGGTTTGCGGAGAATTCGTCGGGCCACTTTCTTTGGACGGCGGCTGATTAACCTTTTATTAGTGAACAAAATGTGAGACTCGATTTGGAAACTATGAATGCAGTATGATGCATGATTATGCTGATGCAAAAAGAAAAAAAACAAATTATTATCGAAGGACTTGTTAGAGTAATTGTAAACATCATAAATTGAACACTTCACTTAAGCATTGAAATATTACAAAAGAGCTTTTTGTTTACAAGTCAAGAGATTTTGGAAGCTAAAATCTAAACATAAGGTCCTAAGAACTTCAAACTCAAACTCCTGGAATAGATGGATCCTCGAAATCTGGATGTGCACTAGAGAGCGAATCCATAAACCTCCTCTTCCTCCTAGCATCCTGGCTGAGCAATGCGTCCTTTCGACGAAGCAAGTCATCCTTTTCAATTATCCTCTGGCTCTGGACGAAAAGCTCACGGCTCTGCTGGGCTAGCTTCCCCTTCAAGGTCTCATTCTCTCGCTCGAGTTCCTGGTATCTCCTCTTCCAGGTTTCCTTCTCTTGCTTTTCCTTGGTTAGCTGCTCCTGAAACTCCTCCTTGGTGTCAAAGGGGATAGGCAAGGATGATGGTGGTATGGTGGACGATAGGTATCTAGGTAGATGGTAGGGTAGGCCAAAACTCATGGTCCTATCAATGACCCACTGAGTATAAGATTCATGCACATAATCAAATTTCTTCCCCAGCTGACTTCTGTTAAGTCTGCGGATGGCGCTCCAAGCTTGTGCGAATCTCTCTCTCCTGTTTGTGTGGTCTTCATGATTAAGATAGAACTCACTGGTCAAAGCAAGGTTGTTTGGTTTTGTTCTCACCGGGTAACCAAACTGTCGACGGGCTAAAAAAGGGTTGTAGCTAATTCCGCCACGCATACCAAGAAGAGGTACGTTCGGGTATTCACCACAGCTGACAATAACCTTCCCTACGTCACAGGCTGCCTGGTACCAAACTATATCTGAGGGGTGGAGGGCCATGATTCTGTGGGACCAAGGAAGATCCTCAAGGTTGGCTTTGAAAGTATGAGTTTGAGGTAGGTGGGAGATAAACCATTTGTAAAGCAGTGGTGCGCAGCAAAGGATAGTTCCACGGCCGGCTTGGGTACGTTCATGGATGGAGTGGTAGGTATCGGCGAGTAGCGTGGGTACAGGGTTCTTGGCGAGGAAGATTTTGATGGCATTGATGTCGATGAAGTTGTCAATATTTGGGAAGAGTACAAGGCCATATATAAGGAGGGCTAGGGTAGAATGGAAGGCATGTATGCTAGCTGCTTCAGCAAATATGGAGGCTTGTTGATAGAGGAAGTGGGTAGGAAGACCTTGGAGGCCTCCTTTAGAGGTAAGGTTTGCTTGGATGATGGAGGTTTCGAGATGGAGAGCGGCTGCGATGTCGGAGGGTTTAGGGGTAGGCTCGAGACCGTGGAATGGTACCTTGTCTGGCACAGGTAAACCAACTAGGTAGGAGTACTCGTCAAGTGTAGGGACAAGCTGGTAGTCAGGAAAAGTGAAGCAATGGTAGAGTGGGTCATAGAACTGAACCAAAGTCTCTAAGCATCCTTCCTCAACATCTACTCTCAGGATACTAAGCAACCTCCTACGATGAGTTCAAAAATCCGTTGGATCACTTACTAAAGACCCTAGCTCCCTTAATTTTGACAAGTCTGGTTTCTTGAAAAGATACTTCTTAGTACTCCTTCGTGGAATATCCATATCTACAATGTTTACAAAAAGTTTATTTAAGTCCTTCGATGTTTTTGGATGAAAAAGAAAAGAGTTTATGCATGGATGCATGTATGCATGATTATGCTAAAGAGCGGAGAAAACATGGTGAGTTTAGGTCCAAAATGTTGGAGTCAAGGGTAAACACGCCATTTGGTAAGGACTATGGTTTCACATGTACCTGTATCACGGGTTCTACCAAGTTCCCAAAGTCTTCAACCCCTTCCAAATATCGTCGGGTTACGAGATTGACTCCCGATCCAATAATATTTGTAAGAAAATCTCGTTTGAGTGTAGTATCGCGTATCAACTAATTCAAGATTACTCTTGGTTAGCCACCGCACTACGTCCTAAAAGGCCAAGATGGGTTAAAGGTAACTAAAGGTCCTCAACTTCATAGGTCACTTGAAAATATCAATGCCGAACACGACTTACTCATGCCAACATAGTAATACTTCCAAGATTCCTCCATTGAGTGGGGTTATCACATGTGCCACATCCGAAATTTACTCTCGGAAAGACACTTTGATTATACCACCATCCTATCTTATGTTTCCCTCAAGTCCGGGTATAGGACATATCTCACCACTCACGTAAAAAGATAAACATTTAAACATGTATTTACAATTACAAATAATAATAAAGCATAAAGATAAAGAAAAGCAAGATAGGTTTAACCCACTTAGGATTTTGGTCCCCAGTGAAGTCGTTAGTCTTTTACACTTAAGCATTTCTTTACAAACAAATAATCAATTTAGCATAAAGATAATTAAATGCAAGAGGTTCCTATAGAGTACTATAGACGTTTAGGATGCTAATACCTTCCCTTTGCGTAACCAACCCCCGGACCTTTGATCTCTAAAACGTAGGGTTTTTCGAACTTTCTCCCTTTTCCTCGGAAAAATAAAAGATCGGTGGTGAGCTTAAAATTGTGAGTCAAGGCTAACTAATAGCTTGATATCCAAAAATCACCGCGACAGAAAAATGGCGACTTCACTGGGGACCAAAATCCTAAGTGGGTTAAACCTATCTTGCTTTTCTTTATCTTTATGCTTTATTATTATTTGTAATTGTAAATACATGTTTAAATGTTTATCTTTTTACGTGAGTGGTGAGATATGTCCTACACCCGGACTTGAGGGAAACATAAGATAGGACGGTGGTATAATCAAAGTGTCTTTCCGAGAGTAAATTTCGGATGTGGCACATGTGATAACCCCACTCAATGGAGGAATCTTGGAAGTATTACTATGTTGGCATGAGTAAGTCGTGTTCGGCATTGATATTTTCAAGTGACCTATGAAGTTGAGGACCTTTAGTTACCTTTAACCCATCTTGGCCTTTTAGGACGTAGTGCGGTGGCTAACCAAGAGTAATCTTGAATTAGTTGATACGCGATACTACACTCAAACGAGACTTTCTTACAAATATTATTGGATCGGGAGTCAATCTCGTAACCCGACGATATTTGGAAGGGGTTGAAGACTTTGGAAACTTGGTAGAACCCGTGATACAGGTACATGTGAAACCATAGTCCTTACCAAATGGCGTGTTTACCCTTGACTCCAACATTTTGGACCTAAACTCACCATGTTTTCTCTGCTCTTTAGCATAATCATGCATACATGCATCCATGCATAAACTCTTTTCTTTTTCATCCAAAAACATCGAAGGACTTAAATAAACTTTTTGTAAACATTGTAGATATGGATATTCCATGAAGGAGTACTAAGAAGTATCTTTTCAAGAAACCAGACTTGTCAAAATTAAGGGAGCTAGGGTCTTTAGTAAGTGATCCAACGGATTTTTAAACTCATCATAGGAGGTTGCTTAGTATCCTGAGAGTAGATGTTGAGGAAGGATGCTTAGAGACTTTGGTTCAGTTCTATGACCCACTCTACCATTGCTTCACTTTTCCTGACTACCAGCTTGTCCCTACACTTGAAGAGTATTCCTACCTAGTTGGTTTACCTGTGCCAGACAAGGTACCATTCCACGGTCTCGAGCCTACCCCTAAACTGTAACACCCTAACCCTTAATCGCCGATTATTAACTTTAATAAAAAAAAAACGTTAAGGACATAGGAAGTTACAACATAATGAAAACGCATTTTCATAAACATCAACAGATCAAAATATATTTGATTCACATACAGCAGCGGAAAAAAAATAACAAACAGAGACGTGCGAAAAAGACGCAAAACATGAAACAGAAAATGCTGTCACAGTACAATTTCACTAAGACCTCCTGGGAGTATTTTCATCATAACTCAAAAACTAAAAATCATTTTCACGTCAAACCAAAGCCACTGGAAAGCTAACAAAATTATCTAAAACTTTCATGTTTACACCCAAGGCCAATTCTGTACCGATCAGTACCAGTTTTTGTTTCAAATTCGGAAAAGATGTGCAGAAAATCAGACCAACAGCATTAGAGAAACTAACATCCAAATCTACAACAGAGACCATTGCCAAATTTATACATACACGTTCAAATACCCAAAGTAGTGTTACAACTATCAGAGCCCTAAACTCTAACTAGGATACAACACCTAGTACAAAAAGTAAGGATAGCTAAGCTATGTCCTCACCACTACGCAAGCTTCTAAACAGCAAAATGCTACTCCTCGACGATAGCCTTGTCACCCTGATATTCTGGATCCCCAAAGATCCAGCAAATAACACAAAACAGAGAGTGTTAGTATCACAACCAATAAACATGTATAAATAACACATTATTATACATAACCAAAACACAACACGTAATCGACAAAACACAAAACTCCTCAACCCCACACGTAATTGACAAAGCACAAAACTCATCAACCCCACACGTAATTGACAAAGCACAAAACTCATCAACCCCACACGTAATTGACAAAGCACAAAACTCATCAATAACAAGTATCACTTAACAACCATTATGCACACATAATTCCTCAAGCACACTAATGTTACAAAGGATGCATGCCTTAAATGCATTCTCTAATGCATGTGGTACCAAATCATTTTGGATAAACTTATATCCTTATCAAGCACTCTTGATAACCAAGCACTCTTGGATTTCATATCCGCACACGGATATCATCGAATAACCCGCTCCGGGTATCATACAATCATGAAATGCATGATGATTCACTTAGCAAATATATGATACTTACACTACATATTCACTAATATTAGTGTACACTTATCACTATACTTACTAACACAACTAATTATCAGCACTCTGATAATTATCACAACAACAACAAACACAAACACTAGGCTTTCATGGCCAGATCATAAGACACAACATGTATATACTCAACCATGTTCAACAATCTCAAATAAACCAAGCAATCATATCAAAATCTCAAACACATAAGGGTTTCAAAAGAAAACCCACACACTTTGATAACTTATCCATTTCAAACATATTCATCACTTCTCACACCTTAGTCTTTAATATTACTAAGTCCAAATCCACTTTCAAAACCTTAGACACACTCTATTAGTTCCTAACAGCCATTCCAAGTATTATATAACACATACTCACACAATATGATGCCCTTAACAAAAACCACCATGTTAGAGTTTTACTCAAGCTTTTCTTGAACAACAACAACATTTTCGAAAATTCCCAAAACATAGGTAAACATCATATAACTTCAATTAAACATGCTAGCAACATCACTTAGCATCAAATAAGCATAACATGATCATTAACAACTTTAATCATAAAAACTTTCCATCAAAACCTAGATAAAGTGAAAGGAGAAGTTTGGGATGGAGAAATAGACATTCTCCCCTTCTCAAAATCACTTGTGAATAAGCAATACTACCTCTCTTACCTAGCAAACTCAAGCTTCTCCACTTGCCCTAGTTCCTCTTGCTTTTCCCCTTCTCTTTCACGTGAGCTTCTCCTCTCCCAAAACCCTTGGCTTTTGCGTTTTCCAAACAATGACAAATGAATGAAGAATGATACTATTCATTGTCTTATGAGATATTTTCTTCTTCTCCAAAGAAGGATCTTGGCCATCCAATTAATATCTTAACTCATGATCAATCCTAGCCCTTCAATCCAATCCAAGTTCACTAAATTTCATCCACTTGATCATTACTACTTATTCATGACCAAGCCCATTACTATTCACGCCCTAGGCCCAATTTCACCCAAAACTCTAAAAACTCGATTACGAACTTATCCTCGCGCCAAATAATTATTTCTAGATTACGCGAAAATATTTTTAAATGCAAATCCATAAAATAAAATATATAAAAATATAACATACGAAAATAGGGTCGTTACAACTCTACCCCCCTAAAAAGAATTTTCGCCCTCGAAAATACCTGAAAACAACTCTGGATAGGAGTCCCGCATCTTGCTCTCGAGCTCCCACGTCGCATATTCACCGGCTGGGCCTCCCCAAACGACTTTCACCGATGAAATCTCTTTGTTCCTGAGCCTCTTCATCTCTTGTCCTTCAATCCTTAAGGGTACCGTTGCAACCGTTAAATTCTCTCTCACTTGTATCTCGTCCGACTCAATCACATGTGACGGATCCGATACGTATTTCCTTAATTGAGACACGTGAAAAACGTCATGTAGATTTGACAACGACGGCGGTAACGCAATCCTATACGCCACCTTCCCAATCCTCTTCAAAATCTGATACGGACCAATGAACCTCGATGCTAACTTCTTCGATTTCAAAGCTCGTCCAATACCCGTAGTCGATGTAACTCTTAGAAACACATGATCTCCTTCTTGAAATTCTATATCCTTTCTTCTCTTGTCGGCATAGCTTTTCTGGCGACTCTGCGACGCTCTCATCTTTTCTTGGATCATCTTGATCTTCTCGGTCGTTTGTTGCACAATCTCAGGTCCAAGCACCACACTTTCTCCCGATTCAAACCAACACAAAGGTGTTCTACATCTTCTCCCATACAACGCTTCAAAAGGTGCCATACCAATGCTCGAATGAAAACTATTGTTATACGTAAACTCAATCAATGGTAAGCAAGCTTCCCAACTCACTCCTTGTTCCAAAATGCACGATCTTAATAAATCCTCCAATGATTGAATCGTCCTCTCTGACTGACCATCCGTCTGCGGGTGATAAGCAGAACTCATCCGCAACTTAGTCCCCAACGCCTCTTGCAAACTCTCCCAAAACCTTGAAGTAAAACGGGGATCTCGATCTGATACGATACTCGACGGAATTCCATGCAATCTCACGATTTGCTCAACATAAATCTCAGCCAACTTCGGTACTAGCATACCGGTCTTGATAGCTATGAAATGAGTAGACTTTGTTAACCTGTCGACAACTACCCAAATCATATTGTTACCTTTCGACGTCTTCGGCAAACCGCTTACAAAATCCATCGCAATACTATCCCATTTCCACGCTGGAATAAACATAGGTTGCAATAGCCCCGACGGCTTCTGATGCTCCACCTTGGACTTCTGACAAGTCAAACACGCGAAAACAAACTCGGCGATCTCTTTCTTCATCCCTTGCCACCAAAACATTTTCCTCAGATCTTGATACATCTTAGTAACACCAGGATGAATACTTAAGTTGCTTCTGTGACCTTCCTCCAAGATCATCCGCTTCAACTCAGGCACATCAGGTACACATAACCTTCCCTGACACCTCATCACGCCTTTCTCATCGATCTCAACGTTTACCTTTTTCCCTTGCTCGATGAGCGTCTTAAGCTTCGTCAATCTCACATCAGACTTTTGCTTTTCCACAACCTCTTCAAGAAAATCATTCGTCAACCTCAACATCCCTAGCTTCACGCTTCTGGTTGTCCTTTCACAAACCAAACTGAGGTCTCTAAACTCTTCAATCAATCTCAGTTCCTTCGCCATCAGAGACGACATATGCAAAGACTTCCTACTCAACGCATCGGCTACCACAT
Organism: Medicago ruthenica; assembly: GCA_018208015.1. Classification (NCBI taxonomy): domain Eukaryota; kingdom Viridiplantae; phylum Streptophyta; class Magnoliopsida; order Fabales; family Fabaceae; genus Medicago; species Medicago ruthenica. The sequence continues at coordinate 48,484,375 of CM031373.1, read as the reverse complement.
TAGCCTTACCCGGGTGATAACTCAACTCGAAATCATAATCCTTAAGAAACTCTAACCATCTTCTTTGCCTCATATTGAGCTCCTTCTGATCAAACAAGTATTTCAGACTCTTGTGATCGCTGAAAACCTCGAACCTTGACCCATACAAGTAGTGCCTCCAAATCTTGAGAACAAACACAACAGCAGCTAGCTCCAAATCATGCGTAGGATAGTTCCTCTCATGAATCTTCAGCTGTCTTGATGCATAAGCAACGACTTGTCCCTTCTGCATCAACACACCACCTAGACCCATCTTCGACGCATCACAATAAACCACGAACGGTTCCTTCGGATTTGGCAGAATTAGCACAGGTGCAGATGTCAACCTCCTCTTCAGCTCTTGGAAACTCTGCTCACACTTGTCATCCCAAATGAAAGCTTGACTCTTCCCAGTCAACTGTGTCAACGGCAACGCCAACTTTGAAAATCCTTCGATGAACCTCCGATAGTAACCGGCCAAACCAAGAAAACTTCGGATCTCAGTAACAGACTCCGGCGTTCCCCAATCTTGCACGGCTTCTACCTTAGCAGGATCCACTGCTATACCACCACTTGAAATGACGTGACCCAAAAAGCTAACTTTATGCAACCAAAATTCACACTTAGAAAATTTTGCATAAAGCTTCTTCTCGCGCAACACCTCCAACACAATCCTCAAATGCTCGGCATGTTCCTCTTCCGTCTTCGAGTATACCAAAATATCGTCTATGAAGACCACCACGAATCGATCCAAAAAGGAATGAAATATACGATTCATATATTCCATAAACACTCCAGGTGCATTAGTAACTCCAAAAGGCATAACAGCGTACTCGTAGTGACCATACCTTGTCCTGAAAGCAGTCTTCGGTATATCCTCCGCCTTAACTCTTATCTGGTGATATCCCGATCTCAAATCAATCTTGCTGAACACACAGGCTCCCACTAACTGGTCCATCAAATCATCTATCCTCGGAAGTGGATACTTGTTCTTGATAGTTGCTTTATTCAACTGACGATAATCGATGCACAGACGCATACTACCATCTTTCTTCTTTACCAACAGAACCGGCGCACCCCACGGCGATACATTCGGTCTTACAAACTTTTTCTCTAACAATTCCTCCAATTGTTCCTTCAACTTTTCTAGTTCAGCAGCTGACATACGATACGGCGCCATTGATATTGGACTAGTACCAGGTACTATGTCAATTGCGAATTCAACCTCTCTCTCGGGTGGTAAATCCAAAATGTCATCTGGAAAAACATCTGTGAAATCACGCACCACCGGCAACGCATCAACCTCAATCTTCTCTTCCACTCTCAACGAAGCAAACATAGCAAACACGTCCTCTTGAGCCTTCACTGATCTTACCACTTCTCGACAACACATGAGCTTCGAACACAACTCTGGCTCCAGTCTTGGAAACATAACCGTCTTCTTACCACAGTTGATATGAACCCGATTAAATTCTAACCAGTTCATACCAAAGATAACGTCTATTCCGCTCAACGGAATGCAGACTAAATCCATACCAAAGTGTCGACCATACATAGTGACTGAACAGTCAACACAGACTAGAGTAGTCGATACCGAACCACTTGCAGGCGTTTCTATAACCATGCGTCCCATCATATTTTCTACTCTAAGACCCAACCTCTTAACGCAATCCACAGAAATAAACGAGTGGGTAGCACCCGTATCAATAATAGCAGACAAAGGAGTATTATTGATAAAGCATGTACCTCTGATCAAGTTGTCCGCCTTCGCATCACCACCATCTAAAGCAAACACTTTTCCTCCAGCCGCTCTAGGCTTCTTACACACGTTGCTCTTATGACCCGCTTCTTTGCAGTTGAAGCACACAATACCCTTCTTGCACTGATCAGCTTTGTGGTTAGGATCACCACACTTGAAACATTTTCCATCATTCTTCGGGCACTCAAAAAAACGATGTCCCGGTTGTCCACACTTAAAGCAATTCCTATTACCTCCAAACTTGTCACCACTACTCCCACCTTCATTTGGTTTCTTCCCACCTCTGCCATACGGTTTACCTCTAGCCATGTCCTTTCCCCTCTTCTCATTCGCGGCTTTGTAGTAATTAGCCTTAGCTTTACTGTCCTTATTGTAACGACCCTATTTTCGTATATTATATTTTTATATATTTTATTTTATGGATTTGCATTTATAAATACTTTCTAGTAATCAAGGAATAATTATTTAGCGCGGAGATAGGTTCGTAATTGAGTTTTTAATGTTTTGGGCCAAGAGGGTGAATAGTGTTGGGCTTTAGTTTATGAGTATTAGTAATAATCCTATGTGGATGAATGTAGTAAGCTTGGATTAAATTGTATGGCTAGGATTGGTCCATGATGGTTAGTAAAGATGGATGGCTAGGATCTATTGCTAGAGATATAAGATTTTGTGTGAACATGAATAGTGCCATTCCTCTTTTCTTTGTGAGAAAAACGTGAGAGAAGGAGAAGAGAAGGAGAAAAACAAGAGAAAAGCTAGGGCAAGTGATTGGAAGCTTGGGTTGCTAGAGAACTTTGATTTCAAGGTAAGAGAGTTGGTATTACATGATTACAAGTGATTAAGAGAAGGGGAGAATGTCTATTTCTCCATCCCAAACTTCTCATTCACTTTGTATAGGTTTTGATAGAAGTTTTTATGGTTTAAAAGTTGTTGATGATTATGTTTTACTTGCTTGAATGCTAAGTGATGATGCTAGTATGTTTTGTTGAAGTTATTGTGTTGTGAATTCATAAGAAAAGTTATGAAAAGTTATTGTTTTTGAACCCTAATTTCTTGATGGATGTAATCCTTGTTTGTGATGGTTTATAAATGATGTTTTATGATGGAAAGTTGTTTTTTAACAAGTTCTGGAAGTTGGGTAACCTTGAATGGGCTAAAATGGTGGAAAAATCACATTTTTATGACTGTGTACTGATACGGTCGCTTGTAGCGACGGAACCTCGCTTGTAGCGACCAGGCAGGATTATTCCCTGCCTAACCGCGCTTGTAGCGACCACACTGGCGCTTGTAGCGACCAGGCTCGCTTGTAGCGACCGAAGGTTCGCTTGTAGCGACCAAGCAGGATGATTCCCTGCCTATGCTCGCTTGTAGCGACCACATGCTCGCTTGTAGCGACCAGCCCTGTACTTGCCAACTTTGTTGAGCTGTTTTGAGGGTCCTGGTACGCGCGGGGATGGCTTTTTGCTACTGTATTCTCAAAATATGTTTTGGAAATCTTGCACACCATTTTAACTTATTCTTAATGTTTTCTAAAGATTATTTGTTTCAAGAAAAAGCTTGAATAAAACCCTAGCATGAGTGTGGGATTATCAAAGTGTGTGGGTCTTTCTTTGAGACCCTTTTGTGTGAGATTTTGATATGATTTGATTGGTAAATTTGAGAATTGTTGAACTTGGTGAGTATATTCATGTTGTGTCTTATGATTTGGCCATGAGGGCCTAGTAGTGGTGTTTGTTGTTGTTGTTGATGTTGTGATAATTATCAGAGAGCTGATAATTAGTTGTGTTATTTGTGTTTGTTATTGTTGTGATCATTATCAGAGAGCTGATAAATAGTTGTGTTAGTAAGTATAGTGATAAGAGTATCATATATTTGCTAAGTGAAGCATCATGCATTTCATTACTTGATGATATCCGGAGCGGATATGAAATCCATGAGAGCGTGGTTATCAAGAGAGCTTGATAAGGATATAAGTTTATCCGAAATGATTTGGTACCACATGCATTAGAGAATGCATTTTGAGGCATGCATCCTAATTGACATTAGTGTGCATTTTAGACATTATGTGTGCATAATGGTTGTGAGTGGTATTTGTATTAGATGAGTTTGGTGTGTTGCCAATTACGTGTTGAGTTTTGGTTATGTATAATTATATGATATTATACATGTTTATTGTTTGTGATACTAACACTCTCTGTTTTGTGCTATGTGCTGGATCTTTGGGGATCCAGATCATCAGGTTGACGAGGTTATCGTAGAGGAGTAGCTTGATGTTTAGAAGCTGCGTAGTGGTGAGGGCATAGCTTAGCTATCCTTACATTTTTGGTACTAGGTGTTGTATCCTAGTTAGAGTCTAGGGCTCTGATATTTGTAACACCATTTTGGGGTATCTGAACGTTATGTATAGATTTGGCAATGGTCTTTGTGGTAGAATTGCCTCTTTTGAAAATCTTATGTATATATTTTTGTGTAATATATGCAGTGCTTGGTTATAAGCAATTGTTTGCTATTTTTCCGCTGCTGTTTGAGAATCAAATATATTTTGATTATGTGTTGATGTTTATGAATTGAGTTTTATTAATGTTGTAACTTCCTATGGCCTTAACGTTTTCCTTATTAAAGTTAATAATCGGCGGTTAAGGGTTAGGGTGTTATACTTATCACATATCCGGCTCTTATTCACCAACATCGGAAAATTCCTGATCTCGCTAAACCCAATCAACTGCTTGATGTCTGGCCTCAGCCCATTTTCAAACTTTACACACTTGTCTTCCTCAGCTTCCATCGTGTTGTAATGAGGAGCAAAACGACACAAATCTTCAAACTTGGCCGCATATTCAGAAACAGATAAACTCCCCTGCTTGAGCTCCATGAACTCAATCACCTTACGGTTCCTCTCGTCTGCCGGAAAATACTTGGTTAAAAACTCTCTCCGGAAACGAGCCCAAGTAACTAAAGCTCCACCAGCTCCCAACCTCTGACTAGCGTTTCCCCACCAATGATCGGCCTCATCATGGAGAACATACCCTCCTAACAATACCTTATGCGCGTCCAGGCAACGCATAGCCCCGAAAATTCTCTCAATTCCTTCCAACCAAGTCTGAGCTCCATCTGGATCGTATCCTCCCTTGAAGATAGGCGGTTTGTTGTTCATAAACCTCTTGAGCCTCAGCTCATCTTCCCCGCCTCCTCTAGCTTGTTGTGCGGCTCTATCCGCGGTCCTACTAGCAGCCTCCTGAGTCATGGCATCCGCCATCCGCTCCATCGCGTCAGCAAGTGCTCGTTGCGTCATATCTACACACTACCAATCATCACATAACACAAGTGAGAACACAGTGTTTAAGGAAACACATGCTACACAAAGGGTATACTAAACTTAATTGATCCAATGGATCGACCTGCTCTGATACCACCTATTAACACCCTAACCCTTAATCGCCGATTATTAACTTTAATAAAAAAAAACGTTAAGGACATAGGAAGTTACAACATAATGAAAACGCATTTTCATAAACATCAACAGATCAAAATATATTTGATTCACATACAGCAGCGGAAAAAAAATAACAAACAGAGACGTGTGAAAAAGACGCAAAACATGAAACAGAAAATGCTGTCACAGTACAATTTCACTAAGACCTCCTGGGAGTATTTTCATCATAACTCAAAAACTAAAAATCATTTTCACGTCAAACCAAAGCCACTGGAAAGCTAACAAAATTATCTAAAACTTTCATGTTTACACCCAAGGCCAATTCTGTACCGATCAGTACCAGTTTTTGTTTCAAATTCGGAAAAGATGTGCAGAAAATCAGACCAACAGCATTAGAGAAACTAACATCCAAATCTACAACAGAGACCATTGCCAAATTTATACATACACGTTCAAATACCCAAAGTAGTGTTACAACTATCAGAGCCCTAAACTCTAACTAGGATACAACACCTAGTACAAAAAGTAAGGATAGCTAAGCTATGTCCTCACCACTACGCAAGCTTCTAAACAGCAAAATGCTACTCCTCGACGATAGCCTCGTCACCCTGATATTCTGGATCCCCAAAGATCCAGCAAATAACACAAAACAGAGAGTGTTAGTATCACAACCAATAAACATGTATAAATAACACATTATTATACATAACCAAAACACAACACGTAATCGACAAAACACAAAACTCCTCAACCCCACACGTAATTGACAAAGCACAAAACTCATCAACCCCACACGTAATTGACAAAGCACAAAACTCATCAACCCCACACGTAATTGACAAAGCACAAAACTCATCAACCCCACACGTAATTGACAAAGCACAAAACTCATCAATAACAAGTATCACTTAACAACCATTATGCACACATAATTCCTCAAGCACACTAATGTTACAAAGGATGCATGCCTTAAATGCATTCTCTAATGCATGTGGTACCAAATCATTTTGGATAAACTTATATCCTTATCAAGCACTCTTGATAACCAAGCACTCTTGGATTTCATATCCGCACACGGATATCATCGAATAACCCGCTCCGGGTATCATACAATCATGAAATGCATGATGATTCACTTAGCAAATATATGATACTTACACTACATATTCACTAATATTAGTGTACACTTATCACTATACTTACTAACACAACTAATTATCAGCACTCTGATAATTATCACAACAACAACAAACACAAACACTAGGCTTTCATGGCCAGATCATAAGACACAACATGTATATACTCAACCATGTTCAACAATCTCAAATAAACCAAGCAATCATATCAAAATCTCAAACACATAAGGGTTTCAAAAGAAAACCCACACACTTTGATAACTTATCCATTTCAAACATATTCATCACTTCTCACACCTTAGTCTTTAATATTACTAAGTCCAAATCCACTTTCAAAACCTTAGACATACTCTATTAGTTCCTAACAGCCATTCCAAGTATTATATAACACATACTCACACAATATGATGCCCTTAACAAAAACCACCATGTTAGAGTTTTACTCAAGCTTTTCTTGAACAACAACAACATTTTCGAAAATTCCCAAAACATAGGTAAACATCATATAACTTCAATTAAACATGCTAGCAACATCACTTAGCATCAAATAAGCATAACATGATCATTAACAACTTTAATCATAAAAACTTTCCATCAAAACCTAGATAAAGTGAAAGGAGAAGTTTGGGATGGAGAAATAGACATTCTCCCCTTCTCAAAATCACTTGTGAATAAGCAATACTACCTCTCTTACCTAGCAAACTCAAGCTTCTCCACTTGCCCTAGTTCCTCTTGCTTTTCCCCTTCTCTTTCACGTGAGCTTCTCCTCTCCCAAAACCCTTGGCTTTTGCGTTTTCCAAACAATGACAAATGAATGAAGAATGATACTATTCATTGTCTTATGAGATATTTTCTTCTTCTCCAAAGAAGGATCTTGGCCATCCAATTAATATCTTAACTCATGATCAATCCTAGCCCTTCAATCCAATCCAAGTTCACTAAATTTCATCCACTTGATCATTACTACTTATTCATGACCAAGCCCATTACTATTCACGCCCTAGGCCCAATTTCACCCAAAACTCTAAAAACTCGATTACGAACTTATCCTCGCGCCAAATAATTATTTCTAGATTACGCGAAAATATTTTTAAATGCAAATCCATAAAATAAAATATATAAAAATATAACATACGAAAATAGGGTCGTTACATAAACCCTCCGACATCGCAGCCGCTCTCCATCTCGAAACCTCCATCATCCAAGCAAACCTTACCTCTAAAGGAGGCCTCCAAGGTCTTCCTACCCACTTCCTCTATCAACAAGCCTCCATATTTGCTGAAGCAGCTAGCATACATGCCTTCCATTCTACCCTAGCCCTCCTTATATATGGCCTTGTACTCTTCCCAAATATTGACAACTTCATCGACATCAATGCCATCAAAATCTTCCTCGCCAAGAACCCTGTACCCACGCTACTCGCCGATACCTACCACTCCATCCATGACCGTACCCAAGCCGGCCGTGGAACTATCCTTTGCTGCGCACCACTGCTTTACAAATGGTTTATCTCCCACCTACCTCAAACTCATACTTTCAAAGCCAACCTTGAGGATCTTCCTTGGTCCCACAGAATCATGGCCCTCCACCCCTCAGATATAGTTTGGTACCAGGCAGCCTGTGACGTAGGGAAGGTTATTGTCAGCTGTGGTGAATACCCGAACGTACCTCTTCTTGGTATGCGTGGCGGAATTAGCTACAACCCTTTTTTAGCCCGTCGACAGTTTGGTTACCCGGTGAGAACAAAACCAAACAACCTTGCTTTGACCAGTGAGTTCTATCTTAATCATGAAGACCACACAAACAGGAGAGAGAGATTCGCACAAGCTTGGAGCGCCATCCGCAGACTTAACAGGAGTCAGCTGGGGAAGAAATTTGATTATGTGCATGAATCTTATACTCAGTGGGTCATTGATAGGACCATGAGTTTTGGCCTACCCTACCATCTACCTAGATACCTATCGTCCACCATACCACCATCATCCTTGCCTATCCCCTTTGACACCAAGGAGGAGTTTCAGGAGCAGCTAACCAAGGAAAAGCAAGAGAAGGAAACCTGGAAGAGGAGATACCAGGAACTCGAGCGAGAGAATGAGACCTTGAAGGGGAAGCTAGCCCAGCAGAGCCGTGAGCTTTTCGTCCAGAGCCAGAGGATAATTGAAAAGGATGACTTGCTTCGTCGAAAGGACGCATTGCTCAGCCAGGATGCTAGGAGGAAGAGGAGGTTTATGGATTCGCTCTCTAGTGCACATCCAGATTTCGAGGATCCATCTATTCCAGGAGTTTGAGTTTGAAGTTCTTAGGACCTTATGTTTAGATTTTAGCTTCCAAAATCTCTTGACTTGTAAACAAAAAGCTCTTTTGTAATATTTCAATGCTTAAGTGAAGTGTTCAATTTATGATGTTTACAATTACTCTAACAAGTCCTTCGATAATAATTTGTTTTTTTTTCTTTTTGCATCAGCATAATCATGCATCATACTGCATTCATAGTTTCCAAATCGAGTCTCACATTTTGTTCACTAATAAAAGGTTAATCAGCCGCCGTCCAAAGAAAGTGGCCCGACGAATTCTCCGCAAACCAACTCGCATTTACAACACTAGGGCTAATCGGAAGAAGATGGATCTAGTTGAGCAAGAAAATCAGAATCTCAGAGAGGAGGTTGCCAGTTTACGAGAAGGAATGGATAGGTTGACGACTATGATGAATGCACTTCTGTCAGCCCAAAGTTCTCAAGCTGCTGTTGCTGTTGTAGAGCAGCCTTTTGTAAGCACAACCCCGCTGTCTACGGTGACTTCTCCACCTTTATTCATGCCTCCAGGTTGTACATGGGGAATGCCACCTCCAGTCTGTGGAAATCTCCAGCCCGCTGTATCTGAAGTTCCACTCCCTTTCGCTCAGCAGTCAGCACCGGTTTCACAACCCGGCCCGTCTTTCCCTCAAGTTGCAATGACTTATTCAACACCACTGATTCACACCATTCAACAAGAGGCTGAGCCAATTTTCCATGCTGAGAGTATTGGAGCTTTTGACAAGATGGATGAGCTTCAAGAGAAATTTGATGGTATGCAACGGGAAGTTGAAGCCCTCCGAGGGAGAGACCTGTTCGGGAAAGATGCCCGTGAATTATGCTTGGTCCCAAATGTTACGATACCCCACAAATTCAAGGTCCCGGACTTTGAAAAGTATAAAGGAAACACTTGTCCACGCAGTCACCTGGTGATGTACGCGCGAAAAATGTCCATGTATACTGATAACCATAAGCTGCTCATCCATTTCTTTCAGGACAGCTTGACTGGCGCCGCTCTGAAGTGGTATATGAATCTGGACAGTGCAAGCATCCACACTTTTAATGATCATGGTGAAGCGTTCATCCGTCAATATAAGTACAATCTGGACATGGCCCCAGATCGTGATCAGCTCCGTGCAATGACACAGAAAGATAAAGAAACGTTCAAGGAGTACGCACAGCGTTGGAGGGAAGTGGCTGCTCAGATTGTCCCACCATTGGAAGAAAGGGAAATGACCAAAATATTTTTGAAGACCTTGGGTCAGTTTTATTACGAGAAGATGGTTGCAAGCGCACCAACAGACTTTACCGAAATGGTCAACATGGGTGTACGATTAGAGGAAGGTGTCCGAGAGGGACGTTTGACCGTGGAAAGTACCCCTGCTGCAAGTAATGCCAAGAAGTTTGGAAACCACTTTGCGAAGAAGAAAGATCAAGAGGTGGGAATGATAGCCCATGGTAAGCCCCATCAGAATTACACCCCATACCGCCAGGTTGCGAATGTCGCATCCACTATCCCGAACCCAGCATATCACGAACAAAAGCCACATTACCCCTACCAATACCCTCCACAACAATATCCTCCACAACAATATCCTCCACAACAATACCATCAACCACAATACCCTCAACAACAACAAAATCGCCCACAAACCCCTCAACAACCATATCACCCACAAAACCGCCAGAGAACAACCTTTGATCCAATCCCGATAAAGTATGCTGACTTGCTCCCTGCTTTACTCGCCAAAAACCTTGTCCAGGTCAGGGCACCTCCCCGAACACCAGATATTTTACCTCCCTGGTACCGGCATGACCTAACCTGCGCCTTTCACCAAGGGGCCCCAGGCCATGACATCGAAAACTGTTATATTCTGAAGAATGAAGTGCAAAAGTTAGTCCGGGCCAACTTGCTATCTTTCAAAGATCAAAATCCAAATGTTCAGGCAAACCCTCTGCCAAACCATGGACCTGCTGTCAACATGATACAAGATTGTGATGAAGACGGTGTCATCCTGAATGTCCAGCATGTTCGAACCCCCTGGTTCCAATACACATCAAGATGTGCGAGGCAGCTTTGTTTGACCATGATCATACATCGTGTGAAGTGTGTCTTGTGAATGTAAAAGGATATCAGAAGGTACAAGAGGATATACAAGGGCTGATAGACAGCAGAGAATTAATCATCACAAGGAAAGACAAGGAGGTGTGTGTCATCACCCCGGAGTTCAAGCGGATGGAGATAAGCTATAACAGTGAGAAACCAGCTGCTACTCCACTGGTGATTAGCTTGCCAGGACCTGTACCGTACGCTTCTCTAAAAGCGGTCCCTTACAAGTATAGTGCCACAATTTGGAAGGTGGACAGGAGGTGCCATGCCCTCTATAACTCCTGCGACTTTTGTGGACAATATTTCCAGTGACAGCAGGGTTCTGAGGAATGGGCGTGTTATCCCCACTTTGTTTTCAAAGAAAGTGAATGATCCGGTAGTTGAACAGGTGACAGTGAATGGTCCTGGTACGAAGAAGGAAGTGGGCCAATTTAGCGGGACCAGCAAGGATTCCGATCATGATGAAGTTCTGAAACTGATCCAGAAGAGTGAGTATAAAGTAGTAGACCAGTTGCTACAAACTCCCTCCAAGATATCCATCTTGTCTTTACTGTTGAACTCTGAAGCGCACCGTGAGGCCCTGATGAGGGTGTTAGACCAAGCTTTTGTGGAAAAGGACGTGATTGTTAATCAATTGGACAGTATAGAGGGAAGAAACCACAATCTGGCGTTACATATATCGGTGAACTGCAAGTCTGATGCTTTGTCAAATGTACTTGTGGACACTAGTTCCTCATTGAATGTAATGGCCAAAACAACACTAGATCAACTCTCCTACCAAGGGACTCCTATGAGAAGAAGCGGGGTGGTTGTCAAAGCATTTGATGGATCAAGGAAGTCTGTCATCGGGGAGGTCGATTTGCCCATTACAATCGGACCATCTGTTTTCCAAATTACATTCCAGGTGACGGATATCCAGGCTGCATACAGTTGTCTTTTGGGTAGGCCGTGGATCCATGAAGCTGGGGTCGTGACATCAACCTTGCATCAAAAGCTGAAGTTTGTCAGAAATGGAAGATTGATTACTGTGAGTGGAGAAGAAGCTCTGTTGGTTAGTCATTTGTCAACTTTTTCTTTCATTGGTGCGGATGATACAGAAGGAACACCTTTCCAAGGGCTGACTGTAGAGGAGCCAGAGAAGAACAAAGTGTCTTTTGCATCTTTGAAGAGTGCACAGAAGGTGGTGCAGGAAGGAACAGCTGTAGGATGGGGAAAAGTTGTGCAGTTGCCAGAAAGTAAGAACCGTGAAGGGTTGGGCTTTGCTTCTTTTGCAGGATCCTCAGAGAGCGGTGTTGGGTCGAGCTCCATCAATAGCACTTTTTGTAGTGCCGGGTTCATCAACGCCCCGCAGAAGCCAATGCCGTTTTAGAAGATGTTCCTGAAGAGATAGTGCCTGCATTCGTTACACCTGGAAGACTTGTTCGTAATTGGGACGCGGTTGACATCCCTTCAGTAGTTCATGCGTCAAAGTAATGTGTCTTTGTTTTTCTGTTTTTTTTTTCAAAAAAGATCCTTTCGTCTTGCCCAGGACGAAAGTGCAATCATGTAGGGCTGTTTTGTTTCAAGTACTACTTTTATTAATGGAAAATGTGGTTTATCCTGATTGTGCGCACCTCGTTTAAAAAACGCGCAAATCCTCCGAGGACGTCCTCGAACGCTCGGAGGGCCTTTGTGAAGTCGCCACCAAAGTTTTTGTGTAAAGGGAACGTTGATAAACCCTTAAGTTTTTTTTTGTTTAAAGGGAAACGATAATAAAACCCTTTGACGATGAGGAAAGGATGGTCATCGCAACCATTGTCGGGTTCGGGAGTCGATTACGCAAGGGGAAGGTATTAGCACCCCTCACGTCCGTTGTACTCAACGGGAACCTTCTATTTGGCTAAAGCCTAAATTGTTTTTAAATGTTTTGCGCGCATGCTTATCTATGTCAAAATATAATAAAGGGGGGAAAGAGATGAAAACAAACGAAAGGGAAAAAAAAGTTTTTATATTATTGCGCTTGACAAGATGTCGATCTTGCTCCTACGTATCTCCCGGTAGTCGGAGAATTCAAAGCGTACGTAGTTCTTTGGTAGAAAAACGTACATGTGTTGGTTAATTTTAAAAGGATGATGTTTTAACCGAATTCTTGCAATTAAAACGTAGCTTGTATGCTCGCGCTCGGGAGACTTATTAAGCGTATAGCTTGTATGCTCGCGCTTGGGAGACTTATTAAGCGTTTGTTTATGAATCGCGCTAGAATTGTTAAAAGGTACATCTGTTGGGTAAAAGGGTTCGAATTGGTCGCTATGGGACCAAAAGAGGTGCAATGGACTCAATCGAGTCAATCATTGACCGAGGAGACTCCAACGAGTCGGGGGATTGTTCGATTGATCTACTGGGATCAAGAACGGGTACAATGGACTCGGACGAGTCGAACATTGACCGAGTGACTCAAACGAGTCGAGGGATGGAATCTAGTGGCCACGAGGGACCAAAAGGTTCGGATTGACCACAAGGGGCCAAGATTTGGTTTGGTTATGGTTGGATACGTTTGAAAATGGAATGACGATTGTCCGAACGACGAGACATACGTCACGCATTCGTACAATCGGGGCAATGGAGAGACATACGTCACACCATCCCTTTTTCATTCAAGTTTTTGGGTAGATTTCTTTTAGAAATCCCAAGGTATATCAAAACATTTGGTTTGAAAACCCAAAATGGAAAGATTTAGCAATTTTGCTAGAAAACGCACAAGTTCGGCTCGTTTTTGCGAATTGTTTTGAAAAGCAGACAAATTTGGCGTATGTTCATGCTTGAGTTTTGAAAATCATGAACAATGTTTATTGTTCAAGTTTTGATTTGAAATGATGAACATAGCTTGTTTGTTCATGCTGTTTTGAAAGTTTAGGAACATAACTTGTTTTGCAAGTTATCCACAAAATGACACTCGGACTTGCGAATTTTCCAATATTGTGCAAAATCCTTGAACTGGTTTGAAAAACATGAGTTTTAAAACTCCTAGGTTCTGAGCTCTTGGGCTAGAACCTCAAAAATTGGCCATTTGGGCACCTAAACTCAGATTCTGAGTTCTGTCATGGTCGCTCTGCGACCATGACTTCGCACTGCGAACAATGCGAAAAATTGAGTTCAGAAGCTGTTTCTGAACTTTTGTTCAGAAACAACTTCTGAACACACTCAGGACCTTTTAGGTGAGTGAAAAACTTTGAGTTTTTGGGATGAAAAAGGCTGGACAAACCAGTTTTGATGTTTTGAAAACCTTGGGATTTCTTTGAAATTCAAAAGGGGTTTTTTAGAACCAAAAGGTTTTGAACCAAAATTGCTATGCAAACACAATTGAAAATGCAAAACAAAAGCTTGGAAACTTACAGAGATCCTTAGCAAAGCTCCAGCTGCAATGGATTTGAATTGATTGAAGGTTCTTGCAAAAGGTTTTGAATGTTGGTAATGGTTTTGAACTTTGTAATGCTTTGTGTTTGGATTGTTTTTTTTTCTGGTTGTTTGTAAGTGTTTGTAAGCTGGAATGAGTAGTGTTTCTTTGTGTGTATAATGCTCTTGAATTGCTGTTATGAGAAGTGCTTGTAACCTTGGGCATTGCCTTCTATTTATAGGCCAAAACCAAATCAATTTCATCATTAGAAATCCCCAAAATCCAGCTGATCTGTGGGCTAGGATCAGGCTGAATCCCTTTGCATTAAATGCTAATGGATAGAGGCAACCTTGCCTTGTGCCAAGGGTCAAGACTCAGCCTTATTTCAGCCACAAATTCAAAGGTTTTTGGATAGCAATGATGATGAAATAGGGCTGAATTGCAATTGGCCAAGCTTGGGGATCAATCCTTGCAATCTCAATGGTTGATCAATAAAAACGTGCACTGTGATGTGCAGAGATTGAGGGATGCAAAAGGCTATAATTGGCTGGTGTGAGAGGGTGAAAAGCTGTTGCAAAACAGGGTAGGCACTCATGGCTTTTTCAAGTGAAAAATCCAGCTGGTTTGACTGGTTTTGGGGGAGCAAGCAGGAGGAAAGTCTTCAAGCAGGTGGCTGGCAACCTTGGGGTGGTTAACAGGTCACTTGGGAGGGACAAGAGCTGCCCAAGGGCAAGCCCACTTGCTTGTCACATGCTAGGTTGGAAGAAAAAGCTTCCAACCTTGGCATTAATGGCAAGTCTCTCATTTCTGGTTTTGCTTGGCCCAAATAGCCATGAATGCTGATTAAAATAAATATGGAAATGATATGCAACAAAATCTGGAATTAAATCAAAAACACCAAAAATCTGCAGAAAAATCGCAGACTTCGCAGTGCGAAGGGAGCTTCGCAGTGCGAAGTCCTCAATTTTGAAATGTTGACTTTTCTGTTGACTTTTGTTGACTTTGACTTTTTCTCCCTCTTTGATTTTTTTGATTTTTTTGTTTTAAAAGGCTTAGGACAAAATTGGGGTACTACAGCTGCCCCTACTTAATTGTGTCTTTGCATAGAGTGTGTGAGTGCCGAGGGCATCTCATGAACTCTTTGCGAAGATCAATTAGGTAAAAGAAGGACCCGAATTTTGTCCTTCGCGGTATGGAAAGATTGCAGTAAAAGTAAAATATGCAAATGCAATGATTTGGAAAGGTTGATCGTATCCAGCCGCTAACACTGGAGGTAGATCCACTGGGGAAGAAGGTAATCGTATCCAGCCGCTTACACTGGAGGTAGACTCCTAAGGGCAAAGGTGATCTTATCTAGCCGCTTACACTAGAGGTCGATACCTAATGGTGAAGTGATCTTATTCAGCCGCTAACACTGAAGGTCGAACACTGAGGGAAGGTGATCTTATCTAGCCGCTTACACTAGAGGTTGATACCTAAGATAGGTAATCTTATTCAGCCGCTAACACTGAAGGTCGATTCCTAACGGGGAGTGATCTTATTCAGCCGCTAACACTGAAGGTCGAACACTGAGGAAGGTGATCTTATCTAGCCGCTTACACTAGAGGTCGATACCTAAGATAGGTAATCTTATTCAGCCGCTAACACTGAAGGTCGATTCCTAACGGGGAGTGATCTTATTCAGCCGCTAACACTGAAGGTCGAACACTGAGGAAGGTGATCTTATCTAGCCGCTTACACTAGAGGTCGATACCTAAGATAGGTAATCTTATTCAGCCGCTAACACTGAAGGTCGATTCCTAACGGGGAGTGATCTTATTCAGCCGCTAACACTGAAGGTCGAACACTGAGGAAGGTGATCTTATCTAGCCGCTTACACTAGAGGTCGATACCTAAGATAGGTAATCTTATTCAGCCGCTAACACTGAAGGTCGATTCCTAAACAGGGATGGTCTTACCCTAAATAGGTGCCTAGCTTTGAGCCGGAAAACATGATTGTATGATGCATGTTATGCTCCATGTTATGCAGTATGATATGCAATGCAATAGGATATGAGATAGACTCAATCAAAGATTCCCGCTGGGGGATTGGGGACAGTTTGTGAAGGAGGTTCACTGGGGAACGCTTACTTAACTATTGATGGAGGCTGGTGAATATGTGATATTCACTGGAGAATCCTTGTTGAGGATGCATGACATGATTTATGAAATGCATGTGTATGAATGATTTGTATATGTCATACCCCATTTTTTGACCCATTTTCATTTTTGTTTTTCTCGTCCTTTTAAGCCAGAAATTCTCGTCGTTTCAGACGAAATTTCGGCAGGGAGGTATTTTAAAATACCTCATTTTTTTTTCGGTTCGTTTTAGGGCCACTTGTTATTTTTTTTATGTTTATTTTTTTTCATTTTACTTTTTAGTCTCAGTTTTCATTTATTGTTCATTTATTCCATTTTATTATTATTATTACCATCATTATTATTACTATTTAATTTTTTTCCTTTTTATTATTATTTTTTTTTAAAATTCTTTTTTAATTATTTTTTGGTCAAAGTGATTTCAGTGTACAGTGTACACTGCACACTGTTCCTGCATCGCCCATCATCCCTCTTCCTGCCTTCACCTTCTTCACGGTTCATTTTGTCCATTTTTTCACACAACCATTCACCAAATTCAGAAAACAAAGACTACTGCTCACTTTTTTAATCATCACCTAAAATTGAATCTACCTATATAGTGAACAAAAATCCAGCAAAAAAAAGGAGGAGATCATTTTTTTTTCTCATCAGAGAAGAGAGCAAAAAAGGAACAGAAAGAAAAAGAGAACAAAAGAAAACAGTGAAAATAACCATCACCGAACCACCACTCAACAACCCAAAACCACCGTACCACAACTCAACCCTCCTCCCACAATCTCCTTCAACCCACACGCGCAAACAGCAACCACCACCACCATAACCCAACAGCATAACCGTGCCCCCCATCTCCCACAAATTCACAAACAACCTCACAACCCCAACCAAAACCGACCGCGGCCCTCCCTCCAACCAACAGCCACCCTCCTCCTGTAACACCCATACTAAAATTATCTAGAATATTTAGCATGTGTATTAATCTGATACTGGGTACATTAAAATTTTCAATAATTAATAAATATACAAGCTACTGAATGAGTACAATTTGCTCGTTTACATAAATATCCAAATGTCATATAATACATGATCTTATACATATATAAAATCTGTCAACCTCCTGAGCTTGCCTTGACGAGCATCTGCACTCCATCCAGCGTCTTCCTGAAGATCTTCATCTGAAAACCACGTGGCTACCTGAAACCTGCACCAGAAGGATAGGGATGAGACATAATGTCTCAGTGAGCTCCTACCCTACCTACTGTTGGCAACCACAGGGAACCTAGGGTCGCCGTGCCTACCTCGGCAATCTTGGGGATACCTATGATCGCCAAGTCTTAACTTTACTTATTTCGCGATCAAGGGGAAGAACTAGGATCGCTTCATTGTCTTATCTTTCTTATACTTGTCATATACATAATCTTATGCATTTCATACTCTATTTTTATCTTAGTCTTATACGTAGTGATCTTGGGGACATCCTATGATCACATCGCGTTCACTAGGAACTAATCATCATGTCTCGTATTACATATAAAATATACATATTCATATTCGTATTCGTATCATCTTTTCATATCACGTTAAGTTAGAAGTTAGGGTTGAACAAACAATCATTATCTTGGTTCATTTTACGGAGTGCATCCGGGTGGAGTAACCCCGAAGTACATCTCCCATCATACCGGTGAAAATCCTATCATATCAGGCTAACACCGGACTCCTCTTATCTTTGTGTAGGCAACCCTCTCGGTGAAGCCCCATCCGGCATAATCCGGAGCCTGCTGGACACATCTTGCATGTAGACAACCCTCTCGGAGAAGTCCCATCCGGCGAATCCCGGAGCCTGCTGGACATGCTTAAGTCTTTTAACATACGTGTGGACAATCCTCTCGGAAGAGTCCCATCCGGCGAAACCCGGAGTCTGATGAACACGTTTAATATCGTCTTATAACTTACGTGTGGATAGCCCTTTCGGAGAAATCCCATCCGGCATAATCCGGAGTCTGATGAACACGTTATCATATTCTTTATCATTAGATTCTTAACTTAAATTCATAAACATATCTATTACGTTTCATAATCTTGTGCATATCTAATGCATTCTTAATTAATCATTCTTAATTGCCTAACCTATAAATAGGTCCTTAACTTAAACATTAATTCTCATCTTAAGTACTTGTAAGTACTTACTTTACTTTACTATAGTTGGCACAATAATACATTCTTAGGGAGAACAAACTCCCAATACATAACTTATGAAATTATAGTCTTAGGCTTATTGTTCTCTTAAGCCTTTGCTTGGTTATTTAGAAACATTCCATAGTTAATAACCTTTCTATGCCAACTTGTGGATTAAGGTATCCATCTCTCAATGTGTGCCTATCCTCACCTTATGTTAATCTAAACATTCTCTAATGGACATGAAAATCGGTGGCCGATTACAAGAATTCGGGGGCCGAACTTACTGAAATCGGGGGCCGATATTATAAAATCGGGGGCCGATATTTTACGAAACAATCATGAAAAATTGAATAACAATTCGGTGGCCGATTTTATGAAATCGGTGGCCGATTTCTGCATTTTCCAAAACGTGATTTCAGTCCTTTGAGCTAAACCAACCATGTCCAACATCAAAACAGCTCAAGAGAAGAGTCTTCTAAAACATATTGATAAATTACAACATGATTAACTAAAGAATTTGACTAGCATGAGGAATTGGGCACTAATTACAAATTTTATCCAATACACAACTTATTCATCAAAAGTTCAACAAGGTGGGTTCTAAAACCCCAAGGGAACTCACCTCAAACTTGATTTAGTGCTAGCTAATCCTTTAACTTCAACCTTGTTCCAAATTCCCCAAGACTAGGCTTACTAGCAAGAACCAAAATTTCTGCAGATTTGCAGTTTCGGACCCCTGACTTCAAACTCGTCCCCAGACTTCAATACTCAGCCAAACTTCACGAAATTGGTACCAAAACGTAGATAATTTTGTTAGCTTTCCATAGCATCAAAGACCACTTGATTCGGAGTTATAGAGAGAGAGTTCTTACCATTTAAGTGGAGCCCTGTCCCCAAATACGGGTTTCTCCAACTTCCTCCAAATCTCTACCCAAAACTTCTTCTTCTTTAGGAATCATCATGCAAGATGAAATAGAGGTTTAGGCTCAACAATAGGCACGAAAATCTTGAAGTGAGAAAGGAAGATTGAGGTGATTCTTACCTTATTTCTCCTTTTCATTCCTTTGCTCTAACCTTACCAAATACAAGCTTGTTTTGCAAGATTTTCCCACAAGAACTTGAATGAAGTTTGCTAGATTGTGGCAATAGGGAGGGGGCGTGTGAGATGAGAGGAAAGAGGGAGAGGATATTGATTTTGGAAGTGTGTAGAAGAATGAAGAAAAAGATGGTAAGAATATCTTACCTCTTGTTTCAAATAATCTTTCCCTTTCCAAATATTTACCACAAAGCCATTACCACTTATTTACTAAATTGCCAAGCTTGTTTCATAAGTTTCTGACACTGTTAACCGTTACATCTAAGCGGGATATTACACTTGCCATATAAATAAACCCATTAACTGACAATTTACCAAACTGTCCTTTGCTTAAAACATTCCGATACATCGTCTCAATATTAATAAATATTCGAATCTTAGGCGGGATGTTACAATCTACCCCCCTTAAAGAAATTTCGTCCTCGAAATTTAGAATTCAACATCATACATGAATTAATCTCTCATATTATTTCCTTCATTAGCCAAGACTCCAGTTCATCATACTTATCGGAATCCCTTAGATTCTCAATTCTATAAGTCGAATGTATTCGACAATCTCTTCGTTATCTGAAACGCTTGATGTGCATTACACTTTTCTTGCGTAGTAGAATATGAGGTTATCCGAACCATCGCATCCAACTTGTTGACCATACCCTTGTTTATACACTTCTTGCAACCCAAACTTGAGTTATCCAATCCTAACACTTGTGCTGAATCTTATAATCTCGTCATAGTCCGCGTAATCTTACTTTGACGGCATTGGACTTTCTTATTATCCTCGACAATTCCATTGAATTCTTATAATCGTTCTTTGCCTTATACAACGGCATTTTACATATATGGTTTTACCATAAATATACCAGTCTTTAATGAGAGTAAAAGTACCGCACTACCTCCATTGTACAAATACAAGGAAGAGGCATCCTGGTGTGTTACTTTCCCTAATCTTAATCATTGCTTCCATCACGGAATTCCTCAAGGACTCGCGAATTCTTACTGATTACCCGCGTTCTGCTTCGATGGATCTATGTCGTTACTTATCTCAATAACTTAGAAATCATTTTCATACTAGGAGTTTGCCAGTCTCCCATCGCTCTTGTCACAACTTATTCTCGTTTTCTTGTCGTAGCATAAATGTTTTCTACACCGATAATCCCAAACTTATAGGAGTTCAGTCTATGTGATGAGTGGCTTAGGTCGTCTCACATATCATTATATAATATATTTCATAGCATATAACTTACACACATAAGCGAGCATGTGTACACTTTACATTACCTCATCTTTGTCCGACTAACGGAACATCATTTTTAATCTTAACATATTTGAGACACTACCACATCAATTGGGAATCTTTTCTTACTCTTAACTCATTTCGTAACATCCGGGATTTGCCTTTCAACTGGCTTGCCAGGTTTGCCCCGCCAATGTTACTCATGTTTATTCTTAAGTATACAACAACCTATAATGTAAATTTATGGTTACAATTCACCAGCATCACAAACTTATTTCTCGTTCTGAATGCCAAATTCAAGATTCTTATTTCCAACGGAAAACTCTACTCGATTGCTACCCGAATAGCACACTCAGTCTCTAATCCTTTAGTCATAACCTGAAATTACGCAGCCCTTTACCGTGGACTACAAATAACCTTTTAATCTACTTAAACATTCTCCTTCCTTTACTTGTAAACATTAAGTTCAAGACTTCCGAAATCTTCGGCTAATATAGGTTAACATGACATGGTTACAACATGAAATTAAACTCATTCGCCACTGCATTGTCGTATCTGATCAAGGCCTCTATTCAAATATTTCATTCCTCATAGATTTCGAGATTTAAGGTATTCATTAACTTAGCTTCCCTAACTTTCCATTAGAACTCATGATGTGTTCAAATCACTTATACTTACTACTATCCCGTATAATAAGAATTAAGCACTTAACATCTTCTCATACTCTAAGCCTCAGCTTAGCGTTGATCATTATATCATTCTTGGATTACCACTCCGCTGCGCCACTCTGATTTTAACACTCAAGTTAGCATCGGAGGAAGACTTCACTATTGTCACATAAAATTCCGTCGACCAATCCTTTTACTCTATCACTTTGTAATCACTGTAACAAATTTGTCTGACGTTACCATTTCTCTTGGTCAGCTTTTCATGTAGAATCATTAAACATTGCGGTAACCCGACTGGAAATATATCTGAGGCAGTTTAAATTCATGTACATCCGTTCGTGGCAACTTCTAAAGACACTTAAAGCTTTTGAAGGTTCATATCTTTCATTTGAATCTTGTTACTATTCACTCTTTCTTTATCCGTAATGATTTCATATCTATAATCTTCCCGGAACAACTTTAGTCTCCTTAGCTCTATCATGTCCCTTACTTTACCCTTTGAGTTTCTATGGAACATTCCGTCCTGAAAAGTTCCGAATTCTTACCGGTTCTCTAAAACGCCCAACATAAGTTGCGTTTCTTCGAGTGCTCGATCAATCGATCTTAAACTTTTGCACATTATCATGATCTACTGGATCCCTCCAGTAACTCGTTATTGTATTTCACAATTCAAATCTATGCCTTATTACTGCCCTCGGAAACTTATCAACACGGGGTGATCTCTTTCTATTCTATGATTTGTGGAAGGAACCTCTTCAATGGGGTGCAGACAACTCCTTAGCATTTACCTCAATCTTAAAATTTCATGTTCAAGACGATCCTCCGTATATTAAAATCTCAACATAATTTCTCGGCTGAAATCCCGAGCATCCTTCAACACTGATCTACTATAACCTTGTGTTTTCTTGAACTTGTCTTCTTTAATCAATCAAGGAAATTCAATATTGTTCGTCTAATCAAGAGTGTTCAACTTAATTTCGTCCATCAGTATACTAAATTCTAGCAACTTATTATTTATTATCCAACCTTCATTAAGTAAAGTTCTAGTCTAGCTTCTCTTACTTCTAATCTTCTTACCATTAGGATACATCCAAAAATCTGATTCACGCTTTGACATGCAACGAGTCTTATTGTTACTACTTATTCCTCCATCTTAGTTCTTAGGCTGCACCTAATCTCCTCTTCTTATTTCACAAATCTGGTTCAGGAGACGTGGCTGATCTGATGGGGTCAAACTTACTTGTGATTCATACTCAATAACCAAACTTGAGTGGTTAGTTTCATCTGTCCAAACCACTCACGTAATCCATAATTAATTCTCTTAACTGTTCGGCGTTAAAATCTCATCCGATTCAAGTTCAATCCTTCAACTCTGTACTCAGAATTGTTACTTAGTCCACACTTCACTTTAACTTCTCAAACTACGGTTTCCGTCAAGGTTCCACGTCATTCCTTAGAGCATTCCATGATTCCTTAATCCTTATGTCTTCCGCAGACGAGGCATTGTCCAACGATGCGTCCAACTGGGTTGAGAAGCTTCGCCTCACTCTTAAATATCCCTTATGTCTCTAAGACCTTGCCACTATCAGGCTTCGTCACTTTATAGTTTGATGGCCACCATTGGCATGAATACTTCTTCGTCAATTCCGTCTTAAAATTCTACCATCTTAATCTTCGCCCTTCATAAACTTCATTCCTCCTTGGTCACATTCAGCTCTCGGACATTTATCCTAACTGTCATATACTAGACTGAGTTGATCAGGCTCAACTAGATGTGACCTTTAGAATAATATCCGGAACCCAATGGTCCCACTACTTTTATTGAATCTTTAATGACCCAAGGCACGGTCTGAATCGACCTGCTCTGATACCAATTGTAACACCCATACTAAAATTATCTAGAATATTCATGTGTATTAATCTGATACTGGGTACATTAAAATTTTCAATAATTAATAAATATACAAGCTACTGAATGAGTACAATTTGCTCGTTTACATAAATATCCAAATGTCATATAATACATGATCTTATACATATATAAAATCTGTCAACCTCCTGAGCTTGCCTTGACGAGCATCTGCACTCCATCCAGCGTCTTCCTGAAGATCTTCATCTGAAAACCACGTGGCTACCTGAAACCTGCACCAGAAGGATAGGGATGAGACATAATGTCTCAGTGAGCTCCTACCCTACCTACTGTTGGCAACCACAGGGAACCTAGGGTCGCCGTGCCTACCTCGGCAATCTTGGGGATACCTATGATCGCCAAGTCTTAACTTTACTTATTTCGCGATCAAGGGGAAGAACTAGGATCGCTTCATTGTCTTATCTTTCTTATACTTGTCATATACATAATCTTATGCATTTCATACTCTATTCTTATCTTAGTCTTATACGTAGTGATCTTGGGGACATCCTATGATCACATCGCGTTCACTAGGAACTAATCATCATGTCTCGTATTACATATAAAATATACATATTCATATTCGTATTCGTATCATCTTTTCATATCACGTTAAGTTAGAAGTTAGGGTTGAACAAACAATCATTATCTTGGTTCATTTTACGGAGTGCATCCGGGTGGAGTAACCCCGAAGTACATCTCCCATCATACCGGTGAAA
This sequence comes from Medicago ruthenica, assembly GCA_018208015.1. Lineage (NCBI taxonomy): Eukaryota > Viridiplantae > Streptophyta > Magnoliopsida > Fabales > Fabaceae > Medicago > Medicago ruthenica. Next base: position 48,460,315 of record CM031373.1, on the reverse strand, counting down.
ATCCTATCATATCAGGCTAACACCGGACTCCTCTTATCTTTGTGTAGGCAACCCTCTCGGTGAAGCCCCATCCGGCATAATCCGGAGCCTGCTGGACACATCTTGCATGTAGACAACCCTCTCGGAGAAGTCCCATCCGGCGAATCCCGGAGCCTGCTGGACATGCTTAAGTCTTTTAACATACGTGTGGACAATCCTCTCGGAAGAGTCCCATCCGGCGAAACCCGGAGTCTGATGAACACGTTTAATATCGTCTTATAACTTACGTGTGGATAGCCCTTTCGGAGAAATCCCATCCGGCATAATCCGGAGTCTGATGAACACGTTATCATATTCTTTATCATTAGATTCTTAACTTAAATTCATAAACATATCTATTACGTTTCATAATCTTGTGCATATCTAATGCATTCTTAATTAATCATTCTTAATTGCCTAACCTATAAATAGGTCCTTAACTTAAACATTAATTCTCATCTTAAGTACTTGTAAGTACTTACTTTACTTTACTATAGTTGGCACAATAATACATTCTTAGGGAGAACAAACTCCCAATACATAACTTATGAAATTATAGTCTTAGGCTTATTGTTCTCTTAAGCCTTTGCTTGGTTATTTAGAAACATTCCATAGTTAATAACCTTTCTATGCCAACTTGTGGATTAAGGTATCCATCTCTCAATGTGTGCCTATCCTCACCTTATGTTAATCTAAACATTCTCTAATGGACATGAAAATCGGTGGCCGATTACAAGAATTCGGGGGCCGAACTTACTGAAATCGGGGGCCGATATTATAAAATCGGGGGCCGATATTTTACGAAACAATCATGAAAAATTGAATAACAATTCGGTGGCCGATTTTATGAAATCGGTGGCCGATTTCTGCATTTTCCAAAACGTGATTTCAGTCCTTTGAGCTAAACCAACCATGTCCAACATCAAAACAGCTCAAGAGAAGAGTCTTCTAAAACATATTGATAAATTACAACATGATTAACTAAAGAATTTGACTAGCATGAGGAATTGGGCACTAATTACAAATTTTATCCAATACACAACTTATTCATCAAAAGTTCAACAAGGTGGGTTCTAAAACCCCAAGGGAACTCACCTCAAACTTGATTTAGTGCTAGCTAATCCTTTAACTTCAACCTTGTTCCAAATTCCCCAAGACTAGGCTTACTAGCAAGAACCAAAATTTCTGCAGATTTGCAGTTTCGGACCCCTGACTTCAAACTCGTCCCCAGACTTCAATACTCAGCCAAACTTCACGAAATTGGTACCAAAACGTAGATAATTTTGTTAACTTTCCATAGCATCAAAGACCACTTGATTCGGAGTTATAGAGAGAGAGTTCTTACCATTTAAGTGGAGCCCTGTCCCCAAATACGGGTTTCTCCAACTTCCTCCAAATCTCTACCCAAAACTTCTTCTTCTTTAGGAATCATCATGCAAGATGAAATAGAGGTTTAGGCTCAACAATAGGCACGAAAATCTTGAAGTGAGAAAGGAAGATTGAGGTGATTCTTACCTTATTTCTCCTTTTCATTCCTTTGCTCTAACCTTACCAAATACAAGCTTGTTTTGCAAGATTTTCCCACAAGAACTTGAATGAAGTTTGCTAGATTGTGGCAATAGGGAGGGGGCGTGTGAGATGAGAGGAAAGAGGGAGAGGATATTGATTTTGGAAGTGTGTAGAAGAATGAAGAAAAAGATGGTAAGAATATCTTACCTCTTGTTTCAAATAATCTTTCCCTTTCCAAATATTTACCACAAAGCCATTACCACTTATTTACTAAATTGCCAAGCTTGTTTCATAAGTTTCTGACACTGTTAACCGTTACATCTAAGCGGGATATTACACTTGCCATATAAATAAACCCATTAACTGACAATTTACCAAACTGTCCTTTGCTTAAAACATTCCGATACATCGTCTCAATATTAATAAATATTCGAATCTTAGGCGGGATGTTACACCTCCACACAAAACCCAACCAGCAGACACACTCACACTCACAACACACCAACCGAACCAGAATCAAAAAGGAAAACACATTCAAGCCCAAAATCGAACCACAACGAGGTAGATTCCTATCTTTGTTTAAAATCTTAGATCTAGGATTCCCTTTAAGTTTCTTTAAAAAAGCAAGTTCGGATTTGAAGAATAGAGGAAAAAGGAATTCTGAAAACGAAAAGAATTTAAAAAAAAAGAGGTTTATTCCTCCGGCGCGGTGGCGCCGCCGGCGGCCACCGCGCCGGATTCCTTTTCCGGCGAGGTTGAGAGGGAGAAGTCAGAGAGAGAGGGCGAGAGAGAAGATAAGAGAGAGGGAGGAGAGTTTAAAATGGGAAAATCTGAAATTTTTTGAACTTATAGCCCCATATGCCAGGCCCAAACGCGCTCAGCCCACTCTTCTCTTCTCTTCTCTTCATTTCTGGTTTCTTCCCCCACCCCCTTTTCTTCTCCTGCACCCCCCTTTTTCTTTTGTTTTATTTTCTTTGTTTTCTTCATTTTTGTTCTTGCATTTTTTTTATTTCATTCATTTTATTCTTGCACCTTATTTTTCTTATTTACTTCTATATTTTCATGTCATTTTATTTTTGCTCTATTTATTTATTTTTATTTTGCTTTACTTATTTATCTATTTTTATGTCTTTTTTTTCTTTATAACTTAGATTTATTCCAATGCATTTTTCTTTTCTTTTGTAGTATAGTTCATTTTCATTATTCATTTTTGCATTTTTATTTTATGTCCAGCATATCATGCATTCTTACTTTTATTCTTTTACCTATTTAGGCAACACATTTATTTAATGCCTTGCATGACATGCATTTTTATTTTTATTTTTTATTATTTTTTATTTATTCCAATGCAACATATTTGTTTTATGACCAACACTTCATGCATTTTTATTTTCTTCCTTCTATTTTATGCAACATGTTTACTTAATGTAAAATCCATCTCATGCATTTTTTATTTAGTTTTGTGTATCTTGCATATTTATTTATTCTTATGCACTTGCAATTTATTTTTCTTTATTTATTGCTTTATTGTTCTTATTTCATTGTTGATACTTAGAATGTATTTAGGGACAATGTAAATATAAATGAGAATATTGCACTGACACACACATTTATTTATTCCGCTTTATGTCAAAAAACGATAAAACGCAAAAATAACGAACGTATCCGAGGAAAAGGGGATCTCACTTTGATTCAACGTCTTTGTGAGAAAACCCTCGCGCTTAGTTTTATTTTGACTACCACTTAGTTTTTTTTGTTAATTAACTTAATCAAAAATCAAAAACATTTCAAAATAACAAAAAGCCAAAAAATCTTTTCTCAATCAAATTTCATTTTCAAGTAAATTAATTCCTACTTTTTCTTCAAAAACAATTTCAATCAATTTTAATTATTTCAAACCCTTTTTTTCAAATTAAAATCAATCAAACTCACATCTTTATCCTTCTATGCCATTTCGGCCTCTTATCTTTCTCAAAAATATTTTCAAACTTTAAAATCAATCATAACAAATCACTCGGCTTTTTACCCCGAACTACGTGATTTTGATCCCGCTCGGGTACGTAGGCAAAAGACATTGTCTTTCCAAATCAATAAAAATAACAAAAACATTTTCTTTCTTTTTAACTCATCCCTTTAGTCTTTTTACACTTAAGCATTTATTTACAAACAAATAATTAATTTAGCATAAAGATAAATAAAAACAAGAGGTTCCTATAGAGTACTATAGACGTTTAGGGTGCTAACACCTTCCCTTTGCGTAACCAACCCCCGGACCTTTGATCTCTAAAATTTAGGGTTTATTCGAAATTTTCCCCTTTTCCTTGGAAAAAATAAAAGATCGGTGGTGAACTTAATTCTGTGAGTCAACGCTAATTAATAGCTTGATATCCGAAAATCACCGCGACAGAAAATGGCGACTTCACTGGGGATTATGTTCCTAAAGTGGGTTAAACCTATCTCGTTTTTCTTTATCTTTATGCTTTATTATTATTTGTAAATTGTAAATAAGTGCTTAAGTGTTTATTATTTTACGTGAGTGGTGAGATAAGTCCTACACCCGGACTTGAGGGAAATCATAAGATAGGATGGTGGTATAATCAAAGTTCCATACCAGGAGTAGTCTTGGGTTTTGGTACATGTGATACAACCCCGCTCAATGGAGGTCTCTTAAAGGTAATATCATGTCAACATGAGTAGTCGTGTTTGGCATTGTTATTTTTAAGTGACCTATGAAGTTGAGGACCTTTAGTTACCTTTAACCCATCTTGGCCTTTTAGGACGTAGCGCGGTGGCTAATCAAGAGTAGTCTTGAATTGGTTGATACGCGATACTACACTCAAACGAGACTTTCCTACGAACGTCGTTGGACCGGGAGTAGTCCCGTAATCCGACAATATTCGGAAGTGGTCGATGACTTTGGGAACTTGGTAGAACCCGTGATACAGGTACACCTGAAACCATAGTCCTTACCAAATGGCGTGTTTACCCTCAACTCCAACACTATGGACTTAACCTCACCATGTTTTCTCCGTTTCTTTAGCATAACCATGCATACATACATTCATTCATAAACATTTTTTTCCATCAAGTATCGAAGGACTTAGACAAGTTTTGTTGTAAACATCGTAGGAATGAACTTCACAAGAAGGAACACTCAGAAGTATAACTTCAAAAGCCTGGATTTGACAAAATTAAGGAAGCTAGGGTCTTTGGTAGCTAGTCCGGAGGATTTCCGAAGGCGTTATGGGTATTTGCTCAGCATCCTCAAGACAAACGTTGAAGAAGGGATCCTTAATACCTTAGTCCAGTTTTATGACCCTCTCTATCATTGTTTCACGTTCCCGGATTACCAGCTTGTCCCCACTTTGGAAGAATACTCCTACCTGGTTGGCTTACCGGTGTCTGACAAGTTTCCTTTCAGTGGCCTCGAACAAACTCCCAAACCTTCAACCATCGCCGCAGCCCTCCATCTCGAAACTTCCGACATAGCCACTAACCTCACTACTAAAGCAGGCTCCCAGGGCCTAACTTCCACTTTCCTCTACCAAAAAGCCTTTACCCTTGCCGAAGCCGCCAGTACTGATGCCTTCGAATCCATCCTTGCCCTGCTCATCTATGGTCTCATACTTTTCCCTAATATTGACGATTTCGTTGATATCAGCACAATCCAAATCTTCCTATCCAGAAACCCTGTCCCTACCCTACTTGCAGATACCTACCATTCCATCCACCATAGAACACAAAAGAGAGGCGGAGTTATTATTTGTTGTGCGCCTTTGCTATACAAATGGTTCACTTCGCATCTACCCCAAACCCACCTTTTCAAAACCAATCCAGAAAAAACCCGTTGGCCCCAAAGAATCATGTCCCTTACTCCAGCCGACATCGTGTGGTACCGACCAGCCAGTGACATTGGAGTAATCATTGACAGTTGTGGAGAGTTTCCCAACGTACCCCTCATCGGTACGCGAGGGGGAATTACTTACAGCCCTGCTCTCGCTAGACGCCAGTTCGGTTACCCCATGAAAGAGAAACCTAACAACCTCTCCCTAACCGGTGAATTCTACCTGAATCATGAAGACCATACAGATATGAGATTAAGATTTGTGCGAGCTTGGCATACTATCCGTAGGGTTGACAAAAATCAGGTAGGAAGGAGGACAGGTTTTGTACATGGATCTTACACTCAGTGGGTCATCGACAGAGCTTCGAGTCTTGGTTTACCATACCCCCTACCCAGACACCTATCTTCAACCGTTCCGCCATCATCCCTACCCATACCTTTTGATACCCAAGAGGAGTTCCAGGATCGGATGACTGAACTAAGGCTTGAGAGGGATGCTTGGCAAAGAAGATATCAAGAGGCTGAACTTGAAATTGAGACATTGAGAGGAAAATTAGAACAGAAAGACCACATGATCTTCATCCAAAGCCAGCAAATCATTGAGAAGGACGATCTACTCCAACAGAAAGATTTTCGGCTTAGGAAAGATGCTAGGAGGAAGAAGAGGCATATGGACTTTTTCTCCAGTCCCCATTCGGATTCTGATGGCCAATCTACTTCAAGAGTTTGAGATACCGGGTGTTCTCGAGTTTTTTTTAGATTCTAAGCTTTTATTTAAAAGAACTTTTGAGCTTGTCATTTTGACTTTGTTTGCTAAAAGGAGATTTGTTTTGTAATATTTTAATGCTCAAATGCAATGTTCACTCTGATGTTTACAATTATTTTGACAAAGTCCTTCGATAACAAAGTATTCTTTTCGCATAAACATAATCATGCATCATGTTGCATATGTAGTCTCAAAAGTCGAGTCTCACCTTCTATTTTTTCCATAAAAAAGGTCTACCTGCTCCCAAAAGTGGCCCGACGGATTCTTCGCAAGTCTACTCGCGTTTACAATACTCGAGCTAATCAGAGGAAGAAGATGGATCTTGTCGAGCAGGAAAATCAGAACCTTCGGGAAGAGGTCGCCAGTCTGCGAGAGGGGATGGACAGATTAACAGAAATGATGAGTTCTCTTTTGTCTGCTCAGGCTTCTCAGTCCGCTGCTGCTGCTGTAGAAGAACCGTTTGTAAGCACCACTCTACTCTCCACTGCAGTTTCCCAACCACTGTGTAGTACCCTAATTTTGTCCTAAGCATTTTAAAAAATCAAAAAAAATCAAAGAGGGGAAAAAGTCAAAAGTCAACAAAAGTCAACAGAAAAGTCAACATTTCAAAAATGCTGACTTCGCACTGCGAAGCTCACTTCGCACTGCGAAGTCTGCGATTTTTCTGCAGATTTTTGGTTTCTTTGATTTAATTCCAGAATTTGTTGCATATCATTTCCATAATTATTTTAAGTAGCATTCATGGCTAATTGGGCCAAGCAAAACCAGAATTGAAGGACTTGCCATTAATGCCAAGGTTGGAAGCTTTTTCTTCCAACCTAGCATGTGACAAGCAAGTGGGCTTGCCCTTGGGCAGCTCTAGTCCCTCCCATGTGACCTGCTAACCACCACAAGGTTGCCAGCCACCTGCTTGAGGACTTTCCTCCTGCTTGCTTCCCCAAAACCAGTCAAACTAGCTGGATTTTCTCACTTGAAAAGCCATGAGTGCCTACTCTGTTTTTGCAGCAGCTTTTCACCCCTCACACCAGCCATAAGTAGCCTTTTTCATCCCTCAATCTCTGCACATCACAGTGCACGTTTTCATTGATCAACCATTGAGATTGCAAGGATTGATCCCCAAGCATTAGCCAATTGCAATTCAGCTTTGTTCTTCATCGTTACCTTCTAGAATTGGTTGAATTTGTGGCTGAAATCAGGCTGAATCTTGCCCCTTGGTACAAGGCAAGGTTGCCTCTATCCATTAGCATTTAATGCAAAGGGATTCAGCTTGATCTTAGCCACAAATCAGCTGGATTTTAGGATTTTGTAATGATGAAATAGATTTGGCTTTGGCCTATAAATAGGAGGCAATGCCCAAGGTTACAAGCACTTGAAAAAACACAACTGATAACAGCATTTCAAGAGCAGAAACTCTACTCATTTTAGCTTACAAACCCCCACAAACAACCAGAAAAAACCAATCCAACACAAAGCTTTACCAAAGTTCAAGTTCATCACCAATATCAAAAACCTTTGTGAAAGCCTTCAACCAATTCAAATTCATTACAGCTGGAGCTTTGCTAAGGAGTTCTGTAAGTTTCTAAGCACTCATCTTGCATTTACAATTGTGTTTGCATAGCTATTTTGGTTCAAAACCATTTGATTCTAAAAAACCCCTTTTGAATTCCAAAGAAATCCCAAGGTTTTCAAAACATCAAAACTGGTTTGTCCAGCCTTTTCCACCCCAAAAACTCAAAGTTTTTCACCCACCTAAAAGGTCCTGAGTGTGTTCAGAAGTTGTTTCTGAACAAAAGTTCAGAAACAGCTTCTAAACTCAAAATTTCGCATGCTTCGCAGTGCGAAGTCATGGTCGCAGTGCGACCATGACAGAACTCAGAATCTGAGTTTTTGTGTCAAAATGACCAATTTTTGAGGTTCTAGCCCCAGAGCTCAGAACCTAAGAGTTTTTTAACCCATGTTCTTCAAACCATAACAAGGATTTTGCATAATCTTGACAAAATCACAAGTTCGTATGACATTATGTGGATAACTTGCAAAACAAGTTATGTTCCCAAACTTTCAAACAAGCATGAACAAACAAGCTATGTTCATCATCTCCATTTAAACTTGAACAATAAATATTGTTCATGATGTTCAAAACTCAAGCATGAACATACACCAAATTTGTTCGCTTTCCAAAACCGTTCGCAAAATGAGACGAACTTGTGCGTTTTCTAGCAAAATTGCTAAACCTTCCCATTTTGGGTTTTCAAACCAAATGTTTTGACATACCTTGGGATTTCTAAAGGATTCAACCCAAAAACATGAATGAAAAAGGGATGGTGTGACGTATGTCTCTCCATCGCCCCGATTGTACGAATGCGTGACGTATGTCTCGTCGCTCGGACAATCGTCATTCCCCTTTTCAATATGTACAACCCCAACCAAACCAAAACTTGGCCCCTTGTGGTCAATCCAAACCTTTTGGTCCCCCGTGGCCATTAGACTCACCCCTCGACTCGTTTGAGTCACTCGGTCAATGTTCGACTCGTCTGAGTCCATTGTACCTGTTCTTGATCTCAGTGGATCAATCGAACAATTGCCCGACTCTTCGGAGTCCACTCGGTCAATGATTGACTTGTATGAGTCCATTGCACCTCTCTTGGTCCCATAGCGACCAATTCACCCTTTTACCCTAACGGACGTACCTTTTAACAATTCTAATGCGATTCACGAACAAACGCTTAATAAGTCTCCCAAGCGCGAGCATACAAGCTATACGCTTAATAAGTCTCCCGAGCGCGAGCATACAAGCTACGTTTTAATCGCAAGAATTCGGTTAAAACATCGTCCATTAAAAATTAACCAACACATGTACGTTTTTCTACCAAAGAACTACGTACGCTTTGAATTCTCCGACTACCGGGAGATACGTAGGAGCAAGATCGACATCTTGTCAAGCGCAATAATAAAAAACTTTTTCTTTCTTTTCTTTCGTTTATTTTTATCTCTTTCCCCCCCTTTTATTATATTTTTTGACATAAATGAACATGCGCGCAAAATATTAAAAAACAATTCAAGCTTTGACCAAATAGAAGGTTCCCGTTGAGTACAACGGACGTGAGGGGTGCTAATACCTTCCCCTTGCGTAACCGACTCCCGAACCCGACAATGGTTACGATGACCAATCCTTATCCTCATCGTCAAAGGGTTTTATTATCGTTTCCCTTTAAAACAAAAAAAAAACTTAAGGGTTTATCAACGTTCCCTTTACACAAAAACTTTGGTGGCGGCTTCACAAAGGCCCTCCGAGCGTTTGCGAACGACCTCGGAGGATTTGCGCGTCTTTTTCCCAAGGAAAAAAACGAGGTGCGCACAGCTGGCGACTTCACTGGGGAATCCTGTTCCCACTAGTGAGTCAAGCCTAACCTATTTGGTTTAAAGCCAATTGTTTTATTTTCTTTGCGTGCCATGTTTATTTATTTTATGCATACATGTTATATTTATGCTTTATGTTTATATTTGCTTTATCTGCTTTATATTCATATCATATATATCAAATGCGGGGGTTACTTGAGTGATGTTACTCCACATTGTTCGGGTTAATGCCGGACGTGTGAGGCTCTCTACCCGAGCTTGAGAAAAAAACTAAGTTAGAAGGAGGTTGTGTGCGGAAGCCCGCGTTGACGTATGTCCGTGAGGTAGGATGTCCAACCCCGCTTAGATGAGATTTTCACGTGGAATTAATTGAAGTCATGTCGACGTATGTCCATAGACAACCCTAATTCCATGTGAGGTCTATGACTCTAAGGACCTCTTCTTAGGAGATTTCACAATTTAGAGCCCACATGTGAGGATGGGGGGGAATTCCGAACCTCCACATATCATTCATTCGCTTTCGCTCATGTTTGTACATTATGTTTTATTTTAGCAGGGGCAATCAACCTTTATTTGTCTATTACTTGTTTATGCATAAATCATAATTGGGGATATGAATGGCCAATATGTGAGGGGTAGCAAAATTTCAAAAAAAATTTTAAGTACTTCACAGTGCGAAGGTACTTCGCAGTGCGAAGTACGCGAATTTTGTCAGCCCAGCTGACCCTTCATTTACTCCCTCTCAACCACCCATTTCCACTATCTTGTTATCCCAACCGTTTTCTTTCTTTAACTCTTAATGCTAAAATAATAACTTTTATCCCATAACTAAAAAAACACTCACAAATCTAAAAAAAGAGGGAGTGGGCATATCCATTGGTGAATCTTCTTTTCTTTAAGTTTTTACTTTATTCAATTCAGAACCAACTACCAGGTACGATTCCTTTTCTTCTTTCTCTATACATCTGATTCGTATTTCAAACAATAAGGGTTTTAGGGTTTCTAATTTTGAAATTCCCATTTTGAAGTTTAAGTTTATATTATGCTGCATTTAGTCCCTAGTTTATTGTATTAAGTTGAGATTTAGCAAGCATGCCTCATGGGTATCTGAACACAAGCCTGTTTCTTTCAAATCCCATTTTGTTTTTGAAAACCCATTTACGAAATTTGAAAAAAAAAAGAGGCTGTTAGGTTGTTTTTTCTGATACCCAGTCATTGATTCTGAGTTTGTTGCACGCATTATATGTTAGAAGCTTAAACCCAGAGGTGTAGGTGCAGATTTCTGGGGTTTGCTGTCATGGTCGCAGAGCAAAGTTCAACTTCGCACTGCGACCGTTTCTGGGCAACCCAGAAATTTTCGAACACCTTCGCACTGCGAACCTACCTTCGCAGTGCGACTGTAGCAGGAACAAAACCTGTGTTTTTCCCATTTTTTCCTTTCAAATCCTTTTGTTTCACCTCATATCACCTGTAAATCCACTAACTTTGCCCTTTTCCTTGCAGATGGCACCAAGACCAGTAGGAAAACGCTCAAGGGGTGAGGCATCCGGATCTAGACCCCAAGGGGGTTTCGACGCCTCTCGCTTCCTAAGTCTTCGGAACCAAGAAAGATACGAGGAACTTCTTGGCAGAACCTTCTGGCCTGAGAGGCAATTCATCATAAGTGACAGGGGTACTTGGAGAGAGCTGGCCCGGTTGATAAACCACCGCCGGTGGGGAGTTTTGGTAAACCCTCCCCTTAACCTCAACTACGATATAATCCGGGAATTCTACGCAAATGCCATTCCCGTGGATCCAGAGGGAGAGTTTACGTATCAGACCATGGTGCGTGGTCGGGTCATTAGATTCGATCGCGACGCCATCAACACCTACCTCCGAGACCCTTTCCAATTGGAAAATGATGAGCTGTGTGCTTTCCATAAGCACCAGAATCGTGGTAATTGGAACCACGATCTCTACGCTCAGACCATTTTCCAATCCGGAAAAAGTTATGAGCTTAATGCTGCAGGGCAGCCCACCAAGGCCCTCAGGGGCAACCTCACCACCTACGCCCAGGTCATTTTCCATCTTATTGTCCACAACATAAAGCCCAAAAGCCATACCTCCACCACCACCATGGACGTGACCCCCCTAATCTACTACATCCTCACCGGTAAGCAAGTAGATGTGGCTAGGGCCATCTGCCAGGAGATGAAAATAGTGGTCGAGAGTGGCATCAAGCCACCGGCCAAGAAGATGTGCCCACTTGCTTTCCCGGGTCTTATCATGGGACTCTGCCGGGACGCCCGAGTAGCCATCCCTCCCCAGGTGTCCGAAACCATTAAAAACCCCATCACGGACGAGTATATTTCCAGACATTGCACGGGGAGGAGAGCGGCGAGAGCACAGCAGCCACGGCCTAGGCCTCCACCAGCATCAGGGGATTGTCGCACTTGCACTTTCATATTGGAGCAGAATGCTTCCTCCCATCGATACATGACTATGATGCATGATTCCATGTATCGTCTTCAGAGGCAGCTGGGTAGGCCGACAGATCCCGATGATCAGATACCGACACCCCAGATGTTCGCGGCTCATGGTCGTTGGCCCAGGGATAGGCCAGAGCATGCAGAGGCTGGAGGCAGTGGTACAGCGGCCGGAGGCCAGGGAGGGGGTGATGAGGATGATGAGGACGAGGAGGACGAGGATGAGGAGACCGAGGATGATGAGGCTTTCACTCCATGAGTGACCCCTTTTTTTATTATTTATGCTTTCTCATATTTTGTTGTTTATGTTTATGTCGTTTGTCTCGTACACTTTTTAGAGGTTTCTTTTGTTTCGTTACTTTGTAGTTATATTGATACTCTTGCTTTATTATTCGAGTACTGTTCGCTTTTATTACCTAGCTTTTGCATCATAATCATGCTTACGTTTTATGTATATACGTATGAATGTTTGAAATTTTTGTTACCTATCATTGATAATGTGAATTCAACAAATCTTTCCGCAACCGAATAAGCCAAAGTTTTTAACCATAGACAAATGGTAGTGATGAATGTGATTAATTTTCGCAAAGCTAAAAATGCATGTTTCCTATTTCTTTCCCTGATTAAAATTTGAAAGGAGAATGTATATTCCATACCAAATTATACCATACAATTCACGTTATTTAATATGCTTGTTCTATGAACCATTTTAGAACCAGCCAGATGTGAGGAATCCCCAAAGTTATCATAATACATATGCAGGAGATCGACATTTTTGTTTAACTCGATCTTTTTATGTTAAATCTGAATTTTGTATTTTAATTACATAAAAGTATTGACATGATCAAGGCATTTGTTTGAAACGAGAGACAACAATCAACCACAAACAACCCACCCTGTGAGAAGTGAGTATTTGTTAAACCCCTTCGAGCCTAACAAATCAGAATATTTAACTATGAACTGCCAACTTTCATAAGCTCAACTGCTTAATGAGATTGCCGGAGTTTGTAAAAAAAAATAAATATATTTTCAGTTCATAGTTAAAACATCACTGAATTCTGATAATTTCCTTTCAAGTTTTGAACCCTTAAAAACATCATGATTAGTGTCCCTTGCCAAAAGAGGAGAGAACATTCAATTAGGACATCATACTGAAACAAGTTGGGAAAAAGGGGAGGGTTGTGAAAGTCAAGCAACGTTGAATTTCTTAATTGATCTTGACGACCAAAGGAAAAAAGAAGGAAAGAAAAGCAAAGCAAACCAAGAAAAAGAAAAGAGAAAAGAGAAAAGAAGACCGATAAAATCCAAGAGTTGTCGAGATCAAGGAGAAAAGCATTTGGGAATCACCAAAATTGTGATTTGAACAAAGAAAGGGGTAAGTTAGAAAGAATGTTCCCTCTTGCTTGGCCATTTGAATTCAATTTCCCCACATATGACATTTCTTTTGTAGCCCAGCCAAATTACAACCCTTAAAGACCTTTTGATCAATGCTTTCATGTTTTTAAGAAACAATAATTGGATGGACATATAACTCGATCGGAATGTTAGCAAAATTGCCGGATGAGTGTTCATAACCCCTCACCATTAATATTCAATTTGTTTATTTACTTAAATGAGTGATAGGTTGGTTCATTAATAAGCATGTTATTAATTTGAACTGTACGATATGATTTTTGTGTGGTATTTATTTCGACTTTTTCAGTACAATCTCGGAATAATAGGAGGCATAAATTTGCGTGCGCAAATTTCATATGAATCCTCAAAACCAAAAAGCCCGACCTCGCTCGGCAACCAAAACCAAAAAGCCCGACCTCGCTCGGCAACCAACAATAAAGCCCAATTTCCATTGGCACCTGCAATTTTTAAACCAAAACCTGATTACTCCCGGTGCACAAATCATTTAAGGCTCAACCATGCTCAACACTCTCCTTGCAAATCACAAAGAGCCCAATTGCCGTTGATATTCCTCAAACACCCAGCAAAAGGCCCAATTGGCATCAGCAATCCCAAACACGATTAAAGGAACTACACCTTTGGGGCAGATAAGCCTCGCAGGCCAAGCATGTTTAATTGCTAAAGGGATTTCTGGTCACCGGTGAATCAAAAAGGAATATCCCCGTCAAATCAAGAGCCTGAAGGGACGATTCAAGCAAGACTGACCAGCCAGAGCACAAGCATCCCCGGCAGAGCCATCAGTTATACTCCTCTGCGGTTTAGCACGATTTACTCAGCGGATTAATAATCCCCACGAGGTATTTATCCTTTATCAATTATCGCGGTCTCACCCCGTCCATATTTAAATATATCCCCTGAGAGTTTATCCCTGTGAGGATTACCGGATGTTTATGCCGGTCCACTTTTTACCTCGCCGGGCTAATCTTGTCTCATCAAGCTCCCAAGGTTTAAGAGGAACAAAATTCCCCAGTAAACACCCTAAAACATCCAAACACCAACCAAGGCTGGATATCGATCATGCTTCCAAAATGATCCTTATATCCCCATAAGCCAAACCTCATTGATATTCCCCAGGGAGTCTCAACCCCAAACAAAAGTCCAATCATTATTGGCAAACCCACACAAATCTTCGGGCATGGCTCGAACTACACCGGTTTTGATCCCATTCGGGTATGTAGGCAAAGGACCTTGTCCTTCCAAACCGACCAACCAAAAAAAAAACAAAACACAAATCTTCGGGCATAGCTCGAACTACACCGGTTTTGATCCCATTCGGGTATGTAGGCAAAGGACCTTGTCCTTCCAAACCGACCAACCAAAAAAACAAACAAAACACAAAAAGAGAGCCCAATTGTCATTGGCACAACCGCAACCAAGACCGACTTTGCTCGGCACCCAACCAGCATCATTTCATTTTCATTCATGCATGCATATTCAGATCATTCATACACATGCATTTCATTCCATAAATCATGCATCCTCCACAAGGATTCTCCAGTGAGTATCACGTATTCACCAACATCCATCAAACATTCAACCAGGGGCACCTATTTAGGGTAAGACCACAGCTCGTTAGGAATCGACATTCAGTGACAGTGCCTGAATAAGATTACCTAGCTTATGTATCGACCTCTAGTGACAGTGCCTAGAGTAGATCACCTCAATTTTCCAACCTCTAGTGACAGTGCCTAGAGAAGATCACCTCCATCAATGTTCGACCTCTAGTGACAGTGCCTAGAGTAGATCACCTCAATTTTCCAACCTCTAGTGACAGTGCCTAGAGAAGATCACCTCCATCAATGTCCAACCTCTAGTGACAGTGCCTAGAGTAGATCACCTCAATTTTCCAACCTCTAGTGACAGTGCCTAGAGAAGATCACCTCCATCAATGTCCAACCTCTAGTGACAGTGCCTAGAGTAGATCCCCTCCCTCAATTTTCCAACCTCTAGTGACAGTGCCTAGAGTAGATCACCTCCATCAATGTATCGACCTCTAGTGACAGTGCCTAGAGTAGATCACCTCAATTTTCCAACCTCTAGTGACAGTGCCTAGAGAAGATCACCTCCATCAATTTTCAACCTCTAGTGACAGTGCCTAGAGTAGATCACCTCAATTTTCCAACCTCTAGTGACAGTGCCTAGAGAAGATCACCTCCATCAATGTTCGACCTCTAGTGACAGTGCCTAGAGAAGATCACCTCCATCAATATTCCACCTCTAGTGACAGTGCCTAGAGTAGATCACATCAATTTTCCAACCTCTAGTGACAGTGCCTAGAGAAGATCACCTCCATCAATGTTCAACCTCTAGTGACAGTGCCTAGAGTAGATCACCTCAATTTTCCAACCTCTAGTGACAGTGCCTAGAGAAGATCACCTCCATCAATGTTCGACCTCTAGTGACAGTGCCTAGAGTAGATCACCTCAATTTTCCAACCTCTAGTGACAGTGCCTAGAGAAGATCACCTCCATCAATGTATCGACCTCTAGTGACAGTGCCTAGAGTAGATCACATCAATTTCCAACCGCTAGTGACAGTGCCTAGAGAAGATCACCATCCTCAGGAATCGACCTCTAGTGACAGTGCCTAGATAAGATTACCTTCATCCCCCAGTGGATCTACCTCCAGTGTTAGCGGCTGGATACGATCAACCTTTTCCAACCATCGCATTTGCATTTCGCGAAGGACAAAATTCGGGTCCTTCTTTTTACTTAATTGATCTTCGCAAAGAGTTCATGAGATGCCCTCGGCACTCACGCACTCTATGCGAAGACACAATTAAGTAGGGGCAGCTGTAGTACCCTAATTTTGTCCTAAGCATTTTAAAAAATCAAAAAAAATCAAAGAGGGGAAAAAGTCAAAAGTCAACAAAAGTCAACAGAAAAGTCAACATTTCAAAAATGCTGACTTCGCACTGCGAAGTCTGCGATTTTTCTGCAGATTTTTGGTTTCTTTGATTTAATTCCAGAATTTGTTGCATATCATTTCCATAATTATTTTAAGTAGCATTCATGGCTAATTGGGCCAAGCAAAACCAGAATTGAAGGACTTGCCATTAATGCCAAGGTTGGAAGCTTTTTCTTCCAACCTAGCATGTGACAAGCAAGTGGGCTTGCCCTTGGGCAGCTCTAGTCCCTCCCATGTGACCTGCTAACCACCACAAGGTTGCCAGCCACCTGCTTGAGGACTTTCCTCCTGCTTGCTTCCCCAAAACCAGTCAAACTAGCTGGATTTTCTCACTTGAAAAGCCATGAGTGCCTACTCTGTTTTTGCCGCAGCTTTTCACCCCTCACACCAGCCATAAGTAGCCTTTTTCATCCCTCAATCTCTGCACATCACAGTGCACGTTTTCATTGATCAACCATTGAGATTGCAAGGATTGATCCCCAAGCATTAGCCAATTGCAATTCAGCTTTGTTCTTCATCATTACCTTCTAGAATTGGTTGAATTTGTGGCTGAAATCAGGCTGAATCTTGCCCCTTGGTACAAGGCAAGGTTGCCTCTATCCATTAGCATTTAATGCAAAGGGATTCAGCTTGATCTTAGCCACAAATCAGCTGGATTTTAGGATTTTGTAATGATGAAATAGATTTGGCTTTGGCCTATAAAGAGGAGGCAATGCCCAAGGTTACAAGCACTTGAAAAAACACAACTGATAACAGCATTTCAAGAGCAGAAACTCTACTCATTTTAGCTTACAAACCCCCACAAACAACCAGAAAAAACCAATCCAACACAAAGCTTTACCAAAGTTCAAGTTCATCACCAATATCAAAAACCTTTGTGAAAGGCTTCAACCAATTCAAATCCATTACAGCTGGAGCTTTGCTAAGGAGTTCTGTAAGTTTCTAAGCACTCATCTTGCATTTACAATTGTGTTTGCATAGCTATTTTGGTTCAAAACCATTTGATTCTAAAAAACCCCTTTTGAATTCCAAAGAAATCCCAAGGTTTTCAAAACATCAAAACTGGTTTGTCCAGCCTTTTCCACCCCAAAAACTCAAAGTTTTTCACCCACCTAAAAGGTCCTGAGTGTGTTCAGAAGTTGTTTCTGAACAAAAGTTCAGAAACAGCTTCTGAACTCAAAATTTCGCATGCTTCGCAGTGCGAAGTCATGGTCGCAGTGCGACCATGACAGAACTCAGAATCTGAGTTTTTGTGTCAAAATGACCAATTTTTGAGGTTCTAGCCCCAGAGCTCAGAACCTAAGAGTTTTTTAACCCATGTTCTTCAAACCATAACAAGGATTTTGCATAATCTTGACAAAATCACAAGTTCGTATGACATTATGTGGATAACTTGCAAAACAAGTTATGTTCCCAAACTTTCAAACAAGCATGAACAAACAAGCTATGTTCATCATCTCCATTTAAACTTGAACAATAAATATTGTTCATGATGTTCAAAACTCAAGCATGAACATACACCAAATTTGTTCGCTTTCCAAAACCGTTCGCAAAATGAGACGAACTTGTGCGTTTTCTAGCAAAATTGCTAAACCTTCCCATTTTGGGTTTTCAAACCAAATGTTTTGACATACCTTGGGATTTCTAAAGGATTCAACCCAAAAACATGAATGAAAAAGGGATGGTGTGACGTATGTCTCGTCGCTCGGACAATCGTCATTCCCCTTTTCAATATGTACAACCCCAACCAAACCAAAACTTGGCCCCTTGTGGTCAATCCAAACCTTTTGGTCCCCCGTGGCCATTAGATTCACCCCTCGACTCGTTTGAGTCACTCGGTCAATGTTCGACTCGTCTGAGTCCATTGTACCTGTTCTTGATCTCAGTGGATCAATCGAACAATCGCCCGACTCTTCGGAGTCCACTCGGTCAATGATTGACTTGTATGAGTCCATTGCACCTCTCTTGGTCCCATAGCGACCAATTCACCCTTTTACCCTAACGGACGTACCTTTTAACAATTCTAATGCGATTCACGAACAAACGCTTAATAAGTCTCCCAAGCGCGAGCATACAAGCTATACGCTTAATAAGTCTCCCGAGCGCGAGCATACAAGCTACGTTTTAATCGCAAGAATTCGGTTAAAACATCGTCCATTTAAAATTAACCAACACATGTACGTTTTTCTACCAAAGAACTACGTACGCTTTGAATTCTCCGACTACCGGGAGATACGTAGGAGCAAGATCGACATCTTGTCAAGCGCAATAATAAAAAACTTTTTCTTTCTTTTCTTTCGTTTATTTTTATCTCTTTCCCCCCCCTTTTATTATATTTTTTGACATAAATGAACATGCGCGCAAAATATTAAAAAACAATTCAAGCTTTGACCAAATAGAAGGTTCCCGTTGAGTACAACGGACGTGAGGGGTGCTAATACCTTCCCCTTGCGTAACCCACTCCCGAACCCGACAATGGTTACGATGACCAATCCTTATCCTCATCGTCAAAGGGTTTTATTATCGTTTCCCTTTAAAACAAAAAAAAACTTAAGGGTTTATCAACGTTCCCTTTACACAAAAACTTTGGTGGCGGCTTCACAAAGGCCCTCCGAGCGTTTGCGAACGACCTCGGAGGATTTGCGCGTCTTTTTCCCAAGGAAAAAAACGAGGTGCGCACACACTGTTTATGCCTCCGGGCTGTTCATGGGGAATGCCTCCCCCGGTTAGTGAAAGTCTCCAACCTGCTGTAACAGAAGTTCCGCCTCCCTTCGTTCAACAATCAACACCGGTTCCTCAACCCGGCCCGCCTTTTCCCCAAGCTGCGATGACCTATTCCGCGCCTCTAGTATTCACAGTTCAGGATCAGGGACCTATTTTTCATACCGAAAGTGTCGCAGCTTTCGACAGGGTGGACGATCTGCAGGATAAGTACAATGAGATGCAAAGGGAAATGAAAGCTCTTCGGGGAAAAGAGTTGTTCGGCTCGAATGCTCACGAGCTTTGTCTAGTTCCCAATGTGGTAATCCCGCACAAATTCAAAGTCCCAGATTTCGAGAAGTACAAAGGGAATTCTTGTCCCAAGGCACACTTGGTGATGTATGCGAGGAAGATGTCCACGCAGACGGACAATGACAAGCTTCTGATTCATTACTTCCAGGACAGTTTGACTGGCGCTGCTATGAGATGGTACATGGATTTGGATGGTGCTGATATCCGTACTTTCAATGACCTTGCTAATGCCTTTATACAACAATACAAGTACAATTCTTATCTGGCCCCGGATAGAGATGAGCTCAGGGCAATGACTCAGAAGGAGAAGGAGTCGTTCAAGGAATATGCACAAAGATGGCGAGAGTTGGCTGCGCAGATTCGCCCTCCCTTAGAAGAAAAAGAATTGACCAAGCTGTTCCTTAACACACTTAGTCCTTTTTACTACGAGAAGATGGTTGCAAGCGCTCCCAATGACTTCACAGAGATGGTAGGGATGGGGATGAGAATCGAGGAAGGTGTCTGAGAAGGACGGTTAGTGAAGGAAATTGCCCCTGTTAACAATGCTAAGAGGTTCGGAAGTAGCTATCCGAGAAAGAAGGAGCAAGAGGTAGGTATGGTCGCCTACGGAGGACCCCAGTTGCAGTACCCAACTTACCCACACATTGCCAATGTTTCGCCGCCCGTAACACAAAATTTCCAAATACCTCAAAGACCACCCTCCCATTACCCACAAAATTTCCAACAGCCTCGCCCACAATCATCATACCCTCAACAACAACAAAATCGACCACAAACCCCTCAGCAACCATATCACCAACAAAACCGCCAAAGAACAACCTTTGATCCAATCCCGATGAAGTATGCTGACTTGCTCCCTGCATTACTCACCAAAAATCTTGTCCAGCTTAGGGCACCACTCCGTACACCAGATATTTTACCTCCTTGGTATCGGCATGACTTGACTTGCGCCTTTCACCAAGGAGCACCTGGCCACGATGTTGAGCATTGCCTTGCTCTTAAAAACCGAGGTCCAAAGGCTAATCCGGGCAAAACTTCTGACCTTCAAAGATTCCAACTCAAGTCCCAACGTCCAGGCCAATCCCTTACCTAACCATGGGTCCTCTGTTAATATGGTCCAAGATGACCAAGAAGGTTGCTCTATTTTCAATGTTCAAGACATCAGGACACCTCTGGTCCCGATGCACACAAAGATGTGTAAAGCAGGTTTGTTCAAACATGATCATATGAAGTGTAAGGTTTGCTCTGTGGATACCCGAGGATGTGCGCAAGTACAGGATGACATCCAAGGCTTGTTGGACCACAAGGAGTTGTCTGTGACGAGGAAGAGTGAGAATGTTTGTGTGATAATGCCTGAATTTCACATCCCAGAACATTTAGAATTAACCCTTGGTAATCAAGAGAATGCTGCTGTTACTCCCTTGGTGATCTGTTTACCGGGAGCCTTACCGCACGCATCATTGAAGGTGGTGCCATACAGGTACAATGCAACTATCCTGGGCGATGGACAAGAGTCCCCTATACCTCCTCTGTCATCTGTTAGCAACATTGCAGACAGTAGCAAAGTATTGAGAAGTGGGCGCATTCTTCCGACCATAGTGCAAGAGAAGATCAACACTTCAGTCATCGATCCAGTGCCAGCTAGCGGGAGTGGATGTTCAGAATCAGATGAAGTGCTGAAATTAATAAAGAAAAGTGATTACAAGATCATCGACCAACTGTTGCAGACACCTTCAAAAATCTCAATGTTATCCTTGTTATTGCATTCTGATGCTCACAGAGAGGCATTGATGAAAGTGCTAGACCAAGCCTATGTTGACCATGACGTGACTACTAGCCAGTTTGGAGGGATAGTTGGCAACATAACCGCTTGCAACAACCTGGGATTTAGTGATGAAGAGCTCCCAGAAGCTGGAAGAGATCATAACCTAGCCTTGCATATCTCTGTTAATGTTGGTGGACACCAGGTCGTCTTTGAATGTGATGGCAAAAACTACACTCGATAAGTTGTCATACCAAGGTGCACCTTTGAGGTACAGTGGGGTTATTGTGAAGGCGTTTGACGGATCAAGAAAGTCAGTGATGGGGGAGATAGTATTGCCTATTACTATTGGGCCCCAGGTTTTCCAGATACCTTTCCAAGTCATGGACATTCAAGCCTCTTACAGTTGCTTGTTGGGAAGACCTTGGATTCATGAAGCAGGGGCGGTCACATCCACGCTCCACCAAAAGTTGAAGTTTGTGCGGAATGGGAAGCTGATCACTGTGAATGGTGAAGAAGCGTTGCTAGTAAGCCATTTGTCGGCTTTTTCTTTCATCAGTGCAGATGAGATAGATGGAACGTCCTTCCAAGGACTTTCTATAGAAGGCGAGAGTTCAGGCAAGGAATCCATGGCATCTTTGAGAGATGCGCAGAAGGTTCTAAAGGAAGGAACTGCAGGAAGATGGGGAAAACTGGTACAGGTACCCAAGAACAAGAACCGAGAAGGTTTGGGCTTTGCGTCATCAACAAGTGTCCTTAAGGCCAGCATGGGTTTGGAGCCCACCAACGTCACGTTCAATAGCGCTGGGTTTATTCATGCCCCGCCGGAAACCAATGCTA
Source organism: Medicago ruthenica (assembly GCA_018208015.1). Lineage (NCBI taxonomy): Eukaryota > Viridiplantae > Streptophyta > Magnoliopsida > Fabales > Fabaceae > Medicago > Medicago ruthenica. Next base: position 48,438,380 of record CM031373.1, on the reverse strand, counting down.
TCCTGGAGGATGATCCGGAGGAGGTGACACCTGTGTTTGTGACGCCAGAAAGCTCTGCCCGCAACTGGAATGCTGTTGACGTGCCCCTTGCCATCCATGTGTCTAAGTAATGTGTTTGTTTGATTTACTTTCTTTCCAAAAATCCTTTCGTCTCGCCCAAGACGAAAGTGAAGTCATGTAGGGCTCAACTTTGATTTTAAGTTATTGCTATGAATGAAAAATCGTCGTTTTCTTCCACGACATTTATTTTTATTTTACTGCTTTTTCTGAAAAAATGGTAACACAAAAAACCAAAAAAAAACATTTTATTTTCTTTTCAATCGATTTCAAAGAGTCTGCATCTTTCACTCATTTACTAAAAATCAATCATCAATCATACGCAGACTAAACATCAATAAGCCCGTTGAACACCGTGACCCTATGCTTCCTCCCAATTTTGAGTCTCCCGTTTATGAAGCTGAAGAGGAGGATGATGAAGAAGTTCCTGACGAGATTAGACGTTTATTAGAACAAGAAAGAAAGGCCATTCAGCCTCACGAGGAAGCAGTGGAGGTTATTAACTTAGGTTCTGAAGAGGACAAGAAGGAAGTCAAGATTGGGGCATTGTTGGATGCGTCTGTCAAAGAAAGAATGGTTGAGCTTCTCAAAGAATATGTAGATATCTTTGCATGGTCGTATCAAGATATGCCAGGGTTGGACCCTGAGATCGTGGAACATCGTTTACCCTTGAAGCCTGAATGTCCTCCAATCAAGCAGAAGCTGAGAAGAACTCGCCCTGATATGGCCCTCAAGATCAAGGAGGAAGTGCAAAAGCAGATTAATGCAGGTTTTCTTATTACATCAGAATATCCTCAGTGGTTGGCCAACATAGTGCCCGTTCCCAAAAAAGATGGTAAGGTCAGGATGTGTGTTGATTATAGAGATCTGAACAAGGCTAGTCCAAAGGATGATTTCCCGCTACCCCACATCGATGTATTGGTTGACAGCACCGCTAAGTCCAAAGTCTTCTCCTTCATGGACGGTTTCTCCGGGTACAATCAGATCAAAATGGCAGTAGAAGACAGAGAAAAGACGTCTTTTATTACACCTTGGGGTACTTTCTGTTATCAAGTGATGCCTTTTGGGTTGACGAATGCCGGTGCTACCTACCAAAGAGGCATGACTACTCTCTTCCATGACATGATGCACAAAGAAATTGAGGTTTATGTCGATGACATGATTGTCAAATCAGGTACTGAAGATGAGCATGTCGAGTATTTGTTGAAGATGTTCCAACGATTGAGAAAGTATCGGCTTCGCCTGAATCCTAACAAGTGTACGTTTGGTGTGAGATCTGGAAAGCTTCTAGGTTTCATCGTCAGTCAGAAGGGTATTGAAGTAGATCCCGACAAAGTCAAAGCCATCAGAGAAATGCCTGCTCCACAGACTGAGAAGCAAGTGAGAGGATTTCTAGGACGCTTGAACTACATCTCTAGGTTCATATCACATATGACAGCCACATGTGGGCCTATTTTCAAATTACTTCGCAAGAACCAAGAGATAAAATGGACGGAAGACTACCAGAAGGCCTTCGACAGCATCAAGAATTACTTGCTAGAACCTCCAATTCTTATCCCTCCAGTTGAAGGAAGACCTCTGATCATGTACTTGACGGTGTTGGAAGACTCCATGGGTTGTGTACTCGGGCAGCAGGATGAGACCGGTAGGAAGGAGCATGCTATTTACTACCTGAGCAAGAAATTTACAGATTGTGAGTCTCGATACTCCCTACTTGAGAAGACTTGTTGCGCACTAGCTTGGGCCGCCAAGCGTCTTCGTCATTACATGCTTAATCATACTACTTGGTTGATATCCAAGATGGATCCAATCAAGTACATCTTTGAGAAGCCCGCTTTAACAAGGAGAATTGCTCGTTGGCAGATGTTGTTGTCAGAATATAACATTGAATACCGCACTCAGAAGGCCATCAAAGCTAGCATCATTGCCGACCATTTGGCTCATCAACCGATTGAGGATTATCAACCAATCAAGTTTGACTTTCCCGACGAAGAAATCATGTACTTGAAGATGAAAGATTGTGACGAACCATTACCTGAAGAAGGTCCAGATCCTGAGTCTAGGTGGAAGTTGATCTTTGACGGGGCAGTTAATGTTTATGGTAATGGAATTGGGGCAGTTATTGTCACCCCTGAGGGCAAGCATCTTCCTTTTGCTGCAAGACTGTTATTTGAATGCACAAACAATATGGCAGAGTATGAAGCGTGTATTCTGGGAATCGAAGAAGCCATTGACCTAAGGATCAAAAACCTTGACATTTATGGAGATTCAGCGCTTGTGATCAATCAGATCAAAGGAGAATGGGAAACTCGCCACCCCGGCCTGGTTCCTTACAAAGACTACGCAAGGCGTTTGTTAACCTTCTTCAACAAGGTCGAGCTGCATCACATCCCTCGGGACAAGAATCAGATGGCGGATGCTTTGGCAACCTTATCTTCTATGTACGAGGTCAGCCGTAGAAATGAGATTCCAACGATCAAGGTTCAAAACCTAGAGAGGCCCGCACATGTGTTTGCAGCTGAAGCGGTGATAGATAACAAACCATGGTTCCACGACATCAAATGTTTTCTTCAAAGGCAGGAATACCCACTTGGGGCATCTAACAAGGATAAGAAGACTTTGCGAAGACTGGCTGGCAATTTCTTTCTAAATGGAGAGGTGTTGTACAAGAGAAATTTTGACATGGTGCTGCTCAGATGTGTGGATGAGCAAGAAGCAGACCGGATAATGCATGAGATACACGAAGGTTCCTTTGGAACTCATTCCAGTGGACATACGATGGCTAGGAAAATCTTGAGAGCAGGGTATTACTGGATGACTTTAGAAAAAGATTGTTACAAACATGTCAGGAAATGCCATAAATGCCAGATTTATGCTGACAAAATTCATGTGCCGCCAACTGCTCTGAATGTTCTTTCATCTCCTTGGCCTTTCTCCATGTGGGGCATCGACATGATTGGCAAGATTGAACCCAAAGCTTCAAATGGGCATCGTTTCATCCTAGTGGCGATTGATTACTTCACCAAGTGGGTCGAAGCTGCATCGTACGCCAATGTGACCAAGCAAGTGGTGGTCCGTTTTATCAAGAATCATATCATTTGCCGCTACGGTGTACCTAATAGAATCATCACAGACAATGGGACCAATCTGAACAACAAGATGATGAAAGAGTTGTGTGAAGAGTTCAAGATTGGACATCATAATTCCTCTCCTTACAGGCCTCAAATGAATGGCGCAGTCGAAGCTGCAAACAAGAACATCAAGAAGATAGTACAGAAGATGGTAGTCACCTACAAGGACTGGCATGAAATGTTACCGTATGCTTTGCACGGGTATCGTACCTCCGTACGCACTTCAACAGGGGCAACCCCTTTTTCTTTGGTATATGGCATGGAAGCAGTTCTTCCTGTAGAGGTCGAGATCCCATCAATGAGAGTCCTGATGGAAGCTGAGTTATCCGAGGCTGAATGGTGTCGAAGCAGATATGATCAGTTGAATTTAATCGAAGAAAAACGCATGGCGGCCTTGTGCCATGGTCAGTTATATCAACAGAGGATGAAGCAAGCTTTTGACAAGAAAGTTCGTCCCCGTGAATTCAAAGAAGGAGATCTTGTGCTCAAAAGGATCTTATCATTTCAGCCCGACTCCAGGGGCAAGTGGGCCCCTAACTACGAAGGCCCGTATGTTGTCAAGAGAGTTTTCTCCGGTGGTGCAATGATTCTCGCAACCATGGATGGTGATGAGCTTCCCCGTCCTGTAAACACCGATGCAGTCAAGAAATACTTTGTCTAAAAAATAAAAAGAATAGCTCGGTAAGTCGAAAACCCGAAAGGGCGGCTTAGGCAAAAATGAGCGTCTCGGTGGGCTGAAAACCCGAAAGGGCGGTCCAGGCAAAAATTAGAGATATAAAACAGAAAAACAGTCATCCTGATAGGTCGAAAACCCGAAAGGGCGGTCTATGCAAAAATTAAGGATCAAAAGACAAAGTAACTGCATCGGGTTAGCCACGACTCACTCGGGGCACGTTAGCTGTCAAAGAAACTCTGAATCTGAAGCATCTAAACGGTGGAATTCAAAGTGGGTAGGGAGAATGACGGTTATTGTGTTCAATGTACCTTCCCCTTTATTTACCATTTTTTCAAACTTTGTGAGATCCGTGGAACCACGCCATTGGCAGGCCACCACTCTATTAAATAAATTTGAGCTTGTGCCTCTTGTTTGGAAGTCTCATTCATTCTATTTTTCAAAAAAATTCTTCTATTATTGATAGCAATACTTGAAAGTAAAGTTTTTTTAAACAATAAAATCTTCTTCATGCCTTTTGAAAAGTGTAAACAAACAATTGCATTTTCTTCGTACTCATGAATAAGTAAAGTGTATATCAACATCCATCTCAGGAACGAGCAAACTCCGCAGATTTAACTTGGTCAAATACAAAAAAAAATAGAAAAAAAGATCAAAAAGAAAAAAAAGAGAAAAAGAAAGAGCTCGGTAAGTTGAAAACCCGAAAGGGCGGCTTAAGCAAAAATGAGCGTCCCGGTGGATCGAAAACCTGAAAAGGCGGTCCAGGCAAAAATTAGGGACATACAAAAGAACATATTCCCGGTGGATCGAAAACCCGAAAGGGCGGTCCAGGCAAAAGTTAGGGATTCAAAAGAACAAAAGATAAGCATGACCACAGAAGCATCAGTTCTTCTACCATGGTTTTTGGATTGGCACGTTCTCCCCAGGAAGTGTCTATTCCCCATCAGTTGTTGTATATGTCGGGCTTTACCTCGTCATTGTTTTGATATGCCCCCAGTGGCATCATCCCCATTGAAGATTACCGAGTGTTTGTGATGCGACGTCGGGTCACTTTCCATCTTATCCGTCCAATCTTGTCTCATCAAGTTTATCATTCATACAATCATACAAGTCAATCCTTCATACAATCATACCAGTCAATCCTTCATACAATCATACCAGTCAATCCTTCATACAATCACAAGTTAATCAGTCATGCCAGTCGTACAAGTCGTGTCGTCATTCATGCATTCATACATTCATGCATATACGCATTCATGCACATACAACGTGCAAACAATATCATTGATACATGGTTGCGTTCACCACTCTGAGTCTTGTTTTGAATATCTTTCCATGCCAATCAATCGTGAATAATTTGTAACACTCTTTTCCCCTCAAGTGTCGCCCCCAGTGTGTCTGGTCCTGAGATGTCGTCTTCTTTATGCCAAGTGGCAGTTTTTATCAAACAACTTATATGTAGCTTTTATTTTTCATCAAGCATTTATCTTTCATCCAACCTTTATCTTTCATCAAGCATTTATTTTTCATCCAGCATTCATCTTTCATCAAGCATTTATCTTTTATCCAGCATTTATTTTTCATCCAGCATTTATTTCATCCAGCTTTTAAATTTCATCCAGCTTTTAAATTTCATCCAACTTTTATATTTCATCCAGCTTTTAAATTTCATCCAGCTTTTAAATTTCATCCAGCTTTTAAATTTCATCTAGCTTTTTATATTTTATCCTGCATTTATTTCTCATCCGCTTTTATCTTTCATCCAGCTTTTATCTTTGATCCAGTTTTATGTTTCATCCAGCATTTGTCTTTCATCCAGCATTTATCTTTCATCCAGTTTTAAATTTCATCCAGCATTTATCTTTCATCCAGCAAATTATCCTTCATCATTTATCTTTCATCCAGTCTTATTTTTCATCCAGCATTTATCTTTCATCCAGCATTTATCTTTCATCCAGTTTTATCTTTCATCTCGACATTTATTTATCATCCAGCATTTATTTTTCATCCAGCATTTATTTCCTCATCCAGTTTTATCTTTCATCCGGCATTTATTTTTCATCCAGCCTTTATCTTTCATCCAGCTTTTATTTTTCATCCAGCATTTATCTTTCATCCAACATTTATTTTTCATCCAGCATTTATCTTTCATCCAGCATTTATTTTTCATCCAGTTTTATCTTTCATCCGGCGTTTATTTTTCATCCAGCATTTATCTCTTCATCCAGCTTTCACCTTTCATCCGACATTTACCTTTGTTTCTTGTCGTCAGTGGCAGTTCGGCACCAACCCGAACAGCTGACATTTATCCTCTTATCCTGTCGTCAGTGGCAAGTTCGGCACCAACCCGAACAGCTGACACTTATCCCCCAGTCAAACCATATAATCCCCAGTGGAGTCGGATCCCATTTCTTTAGCAAGCTCAGGTGTCCTTTTGTTTTGTCCCCAGTCAAATCATCTTCGCCGTCTTGCATGTATACCTGCATCGCGAGCATTCGCAGCATTGCAAGCATAACATTGCATCCATAGCATTCTCCAGTCAAAATTGGTCAAAAATGGTGTACTCTGTATTTAAGTCTCTTCGACCCGTCGAATTAAAAATTTCACTTTTAAATCTCCGTAACGAATAAACTTAAATAGGGGCATCTGTCATACCCCATTTTTTGACCCATTTTCATTTTTGTTTTTCTCGTCCTTTTAAGCCAGAAATTCTCGTCGTTTCAGACGAAATTTCGGCAGGGAGGTATTTTAAAATACCTCATTTTTTTCGGTTCGTTTTAGGGCCACTTGTTATTTTTTTTTATGTTTATTTTTTTTCATTTTACTTTTTAGTCTCAGTTTTCATTTATTGTTCATTTATTCCATTTTATTATTATTATTACCATCATTATTATTACTATTTAATTTTTTTCCTTTTTATTATTATTATTTTTTTTTAAAATTCTTTTTTAATTATTTTTTGGTCAAAGTGATTTCAGTGTACAGTGTACACTGCACACTGTTCCTGCATCGCCCATCATCCCTCTTCCTGCCTTCACCTTCTTCACTGTTCATTTTGTCCATTTTTTCACACAACCATTCACCAAATTCAGAAAACAAAGACTACTGCTCACTTTTTTAATCATCACCTAAAATTGAATCTGGCTATATAGTGAACAAAAATCCAGCAAAAAAAAGCAGGAGATCATTTTTTTTCTCATCAGAGAAGAGAGCAAAAAAGGAACAGAAAGAAAAAGAGAACAAAAGAAAACAGTGAAAATAACCATCACCGAACCACCACTCAACAACCCAAAACCACCGTACCACAACTCAACCCTCCTCCCACAATCTCCTTCAACCCACACGCGCAAACAGCAACCACCACCACCATAACCCAACAGCATAACCGTGCCCCCCATCTCCCACAAATTCCCAAACAACCTCACAACCCCAACCAAAACCGGCCGCGGCCCTCCCTCCAACCAACAGCCACCCTCCTCCACACAAAACCCAACCAGCAGACACACTCACACTCACAACACACCAACCGAACCAGAATCAAAAAGGAAAACACATTCAAGCCCAAAATCGAACCACAACGAGGTAGATTCCTATCTTTGTTTAAAATCTTAGATCTAGGGTTCCCTTTAAGTTTCTTTAAAAAAGCAAGTTCGGATTTGAAGAATAGAGGAAAAAGGAATTCTGAAAACGAAAAGAATTTAAAAAAAAAAAAGAGGTTTATTCCTCCGGCGCGGTGGCGCCGCCGGCGGCCACCGCGCCGGATTCCTTTTCCGGCGAGGTTGAGAGGGAGAAGTCAGAGAGAGAGGGCGAGAGAGAAGATAAGAGAGAGGGAGGAGAGTTTAAAATGGGAAAACTGAAATTTTTTGAACTTATAGCCCCATATGCCAGGCCCAAACGCGCTCAGCCCACTCTTCTCTTCTCTTCTCTTCATTTCTGGTTTCTTCCCCCACCCCCTTTTCTTCTCCTGCACCCCCCTTTTTCTTTTGTTTTATTTTCTTTGTTTTCTTCATTTTTGTTCTTGCATTTTTTTTATTTCATTCATTTTATTCTTGCACCTTATTTTTCTTATTTACTTCTATATTTTCATGTCATTTTATTTTTGCTCTATTTATTTATTTTTATTTTGCTTTACTTATTTATCTATTTTTATGTCTTTTTTTTCTTTATAACTTAGATTTATTCCAATGCATTTTTCTTTTCTTTTGTAGTATAGTGCATTTTCATTATTCATTTTTGCATTTTTATTTTATGTCCAGCATATCATGCATTCTTACTTTTATTCTTTTACCTATTTAGGCAACACATTTATTTAATGCCTTGCATGACATGCATTTTTATTTTTATTTTTTATTATTTTTTATTTATTCCAATGCAACATATTTGTTTTATGACCAACACTTCATGCATTTTTATTTTCTTCCTTCTATTTTATGCAACATGTTTACTTAATGTAAAATCCATCTCATGCATTTTTTATTTAGTTTTGTGTATCTTGCATATTTATTTATTCTTATGCACTTGCAATTTATTTTTCTTTATTTATTGCTTTATTGTTCTTATTTCATTGTTGATACTTAGAATGTATTTAGGGACAATGTAAATATAAATGAGAATATTGTACTGACACACACATTTATTTATTCCGCTTTATGTCAAAAAACGATAAAACGCAAAAATAATGAACGTATCCGAGGAAAAGGGGATCTCACTTTGATTCAACGTCTTTGTGAGAAAACCCTCGCGCTTAGTTTTATTTTGACTACCACTTAGTTTTTTTTGTTAATTAACTTAATCAAAAATCAAAAACATTTCAAAATAACAAAAAGCCAAAAAATCTTTTCTCAATCAAATTTCATTTTCAAGTAAATTAATTCCTACTTTTTCTTCAAAAACAATTTCAATCAATTTTAATTATTTCAAACCCTTTTTTTCAAATTAAAATCAATCAAACTCACATCTTTATCCTTCTATGCCATTTCGGCCTCTTATCTTTCTCAAAAATATTTTCAAACTTTAAAATCAATCATAACAAATCACTCGGCTTTTTACCCCGAACTACGTGATTTTGATCCCGCTCGGGTACGTAGGCAAAAGACATTGTCTTTCCAAATCAATAAAAATAACAAAAACATTTTCTTTCTTTTTAACTCATCCCTTTAGTCTTTTTACACTTAAGCATTTATTTACAAACAAATAATTAATTTAGCATAAAGATAAATAAAAACAAGAGGTTCCTATAGAGTACTATAGACGTTTAGGGTGCTAACACCCCCGGACCTTTGATCTCTAAAATTTAGGGTTTATTCGAACTTTTCCCCTTTTCCTTGGAAAAAATAAAAGATCGGTGGTGAACTTAATTCTGTGAGTCAACGCTAATTAATAGCTTGATATCCGAAAATCACCACGACAGTATATGCATGCATGAATGATTGACATGATGCGTGTATTATGTTATGCATGATATGTGGGATGCATGTTGAATGTTGGGAGTTAAGATTGGATGCCGAGCAAGGTCGGGCTTTTCCTGGGGATTTGTGATGGTCTGCCAATGATGATTGGACCTTTTGTTTTGGGTTGAGACTCCCTGGGGGATGTCAATAAGGTTTGGCTTCGTGGGGATATAAGGATCATTTTGGAAGCATGATCGATATCCAGCCTTGTTTGGTGTTTGGATGTTTAGGGTGCTTACTGGGAAATTTTGTTCATTTTGTACGACTGATAAACTTGATGAGACGAGATTAGACCGGCGAGGTAAAAAGTGGACCGGCATAAACATTCGGTAATCCTCGCAGGGATGACGTCTTATGGGATATATTCGAATATGGACGGGGTAAGACCGCGATAATTGATAAAGGATAAATACCTCGTGGGGATTGTTAATCCGCTGTGTAAATCGTGCTAAACCGCTGAGGAGCATAATTGATGGTTCCGCTGGGGATGCTTGTGCTCTGGTTGGTCAGTCTCGCTTGAATCGTCCCTTCAGGCTCTTGATTCGACGGGGATATTCCTTTTTGATTCACCGATGACCAGAAATCCCTTTAGCAATTAACCATGCTTGGCCTGCGAGGTTTATCTGCTATATGGATAGATATTGATGCACGTTTTTTAAGTACTCACAATTCAGAGAAAATGTGCTTGTTATTATTTATTCAAAAACATAAAAGATTCCACGTAATTTTTTTTGGAAATATATACACTATCATAGATGGAATTTTTGACAAAAGTAAAAGACTTCGCTTGGGGAGAAATTTGTTAATGGGGAGGTGTAGTTCCTTTAATCGTGTTTGGGATTGCTGATGCCAATTGGGCCTTTTGTAAATTGTAGGGAGAGTACCAAGCATGGTTGGGCCTTGAATAATTTGTGCACTGGGTACAATCGGGTTTTTGGTTTAAGATTGTGGGTGCCATTGGGCTTTATTGCTGGGGATACCAATGAATATTGGGTTTTATTGCCGAGCGAGGTCGGGCTCTTCGGTTTTGGTTGCCGAGCGAGGTCGGGCTCATATGAAACTTTCGCATGCAATTTTAATGCCCCATTGTTCCGAGATTGTACTGAAAAAATTCGAAATAAATACCACACAAAAATTATATCGTACAGTTCAAATTAATAACATGTCTATCCATGAACCAACCTAATCACTCATTTAAGCAAAAGAACAGACTGAAAATTAATGTGATCGGGTAATGAACACTCATCCGGCAAGTTTGCTAACATTCCGATCGAGTTATGTGTCCATCCAATTATTGTTTCTTAAAAACATGAAAGCATTGATCAAAAGGTCTTTAAGGGTTGTAATTTGGCTGGGTTACAAAAGAAATGTCATATGTGGGGAATTTGAATTCAAACGGCCAAGTGAGAGGGAACATTCTTCCTAACTTATACCTTTTCTTGTTCAAATCACCATTTTTTGGTGGCTTACAAACGCTCTCTCTTTGATCTCGACAACTCTTGGATTTTATCGATCTTCTTTTTTTTTCTCTCTCTTTCTTTCTTTTCTTTTTCTTGGTTTGCTTTTCTTTCTCTTTTTCTTTTTTTTGGTCGTCAAGATCAATTAAGAAATCCAACGTTGCTTGACTTTAACAACCTTCCCCTTTTTCCCAACTTGTTTCAGTATGATACCCTAATTGAATGTTCCCTCTTCTTTTGGCGAGGGACACTAATCATGATGTTTTAAGGGTTCAAAAAAAATCGAAAGGAAATTATCAGAATTCAGTGATGTTTTAACTATGAACTGAAAATATATTTTTTTTACAAACTCCGGCAATCTCATTAAGCAGTTGAGCTTATGAAAGTTGGCAGTTCATAGTTAAAAATTCTGATTTGTTAGGCTCGAAGGGGTTTAACAAGTACTCACTTCTCACAGGGTGGGCTGTTTGTGGTTGATTGTTTTCTCTCGTTTTCAAACAAATGCCTTGATCATGTCAATACTTTTATGCAATTAAAAAAAGAAAATTCAGATTTAACATAGAAAGATCGAGCTAAACAAAAATGTCGGTCTCCTGCATATGTATTATGATAACCTTGAGGATTCCTCACATCTGGCTGGTTCTAAAATGGTTCATAGAACAAACATATTAAATAACGTAAATCGTATGGTATAATTTGGTATGGAATATACATTCTCCTTTCAAGTTTTAATCATGGGAAAAAAATATGAAACATCCATTTTAGCTTTGCGAAAATTAATCACATTTATCACTGCCATTTGTCTATGGTTAAAAACTTTGGCTTAATCCGTTGCGGAAAGATTTGTCGAATTCACATTACCAATGATAGATAACAAAAATTTCAACATTCACACATATTAAACATAAGTAGGCATGGTGATGATGCAAAGGCTAGGCAAATAAAAGCAAAAGTACTCGAATAATAAAACAAGAGTACAAATATAGCTACAAAATACCAAACGAAGGAAGTCTCTAAAGAGTGTACGAGAAAAAATGACATAAACATAAACAACAAAATATGAGAAAGCATAAATAAATAAAAAAGGGGTCACTCAAGGAGTGAAAGTCTCATCATCCTCAGTCTCCTCATCCTCATCATCCTCGTCCTCATCATCCTCATCATCCCCTCCCTGGCCTCCGGCCGCTGTACCACTGCCTCCAGCCTTTGCATACTCTGGCCTATCCCCGGGCCAACGACCATGAGCTGCGAACATCTGGGGTGTCGGTATCTGATCATCGGGATCTGTCGGCCTACCCAGCTGCCTCTGAAGGCGATACATGGAATCATGCATCATGGTCAGGTATCGATGAGTGGAGGCATTCTGCTCCAATATGAAAGTGCAAGTATGATGATCCCCTGATGCTGGTGGAGGTCTAGGCCGTGGCTGCTGTACCCTCGCCGCTCTCCTCCCTGTGCAGTGTCTGGAGATATACTCATCTGCGATGGGGTTCTTAATGGTCTCGGACACATGCGGAGGGATGGCTACTCGGGCTTCCCGGTAGAGTCCCATGATAAGACCCGGGAAAGCAAGCGGGCACATCTTCTTGGCCGGTGGCTTGATGCCACTCTCGACCACTATCTTAATCTCTTGGCAGATTGCCCTAGCCACATCTACTTGCTTACCGGTGAGGATATAGTAGATTAAGGGGGTCACATCCATGGTGGTGGTTGAGGTATGGCTTTTGGGTTTTATGTTGTGGACTATGAGATGAAAAATGACCTGGGCGTAGGTGGTGAGGTTGCCCTTGAGGGCTTTTGTGGGCTGTCCCGCCGCATTAAGCTCATAGCCCTTTCCGGATTGGAAAATGGTCTGGGCGTAGAGATCGTGGTTCCAATTACCACGGTTTTGGTGCTTATGGAAAGCACAAAGCTCATCATTTTCCAATTGAAAAGGGTTGTGGAGATAAGTATTGATGGCGTCGCGATCGAATCTAATGATCCGACCACGCACCATGGTCTGATATGTAAACTCCCCCTCCGGATCCACGGGAATGGCATTCGCGTAAAATTCCCGGATTATGTCATAGTTGAGGTTAAGGGGAGGGTTTACCAAAACTCCCCACCGGCGTTGGATTATCAACCGGGCCAACTCTCGCCAGGTGCCCTGTTCGCTTATGATGAATTGTCTTTCAGGCCAGAAGGTTCTGCCAAGAAGCTCTTCGTACCTCTCTTGGTTCCGAAGGCTTAGGAAACGAGAGGCGTCAAATCCCCCTTGGGGTCTAGATTCGGATGCCTCACCCCTCGAGCGTTTTCCTGCTGGTTTCGGTGCCATCTGCAAGGAAAATGACAAAGTCAGTATACAAGGTTCATGATTGTAGGTGATATGGGGTGGAATCAATGGAATTGGAAAAGAGGCAGTGAAAAACAAGGGTTCTGTTTCTGCTTATTTCGCACTGCGAAGGCATGTTCGCAGTGCGAAGGTGTTCGAAAATTTCTGGGTTGCCCAGAAAAAGGTCGCAGTGCGAAGTTGAACTTTGCTCTGCGACCATGACAGCAAAAACCCAGAAATCTGAACCTACACCTCTTGGTTTAAGCTTCTAACATACAATGCATGCAACTAAGCGACCTCAGAATCAATGACTGGGTATCAAAAGGAACTCTTTAACAGCTCTCCTTCTTTCAATTTTCGTAAATGGGGTTTCAACAAAAACAACTTGGAATTTGAAAGAAACATGCCTCTTGCAGATACCCATGATGCATGCTTGCTAAATCCCAACTTAATATAGCAAACTAGGGCCTAAATGCAGCTTATTATAAACTTAAACTCAAAAGGGGAATTTCAAAATTAGAAACCCTAAAACCCAAATAGTTGTAATGCGAATTAGAGATAGGCAAAGGAGGAAGAAAAGAAAATCGTACCTGGTTGCTGGTTCTGAAGAGAATAACGCAAAGCTTTAATGCAGAAAAGGGAAGATTAACAAAAAAGAGTATGCCCCTTTTTTTTCAAATTTTAGAGCTCTTTTTTTTTTGAAGTTATGGCAAAAGTAATGTGTTTTTTTTGTTTTAAGAGTTAAAGAAAAGGAGATAAACAGTTGGAATAAAAAGATAGTGGAAATGGGTGGTTGAGAGGGAGTAAATGAAGGGTCAGCTGGGCTGACGAAATTCGCGTACTTCGCACTGCGAAGTACCTTCGCACTGCGAAGTACCTTCGCACTGCGAAGTACTTGAATTTTTTTGAAAAATTTGCTACCCCTCAACACATTGGCCATTCATATCCCCGACTATGATTATGCATAAAAACAATTAATAAACAAATAAGTATTGATTGCCCCTGCTAAAACATAATGTAACAAACATGAGCGAATGCGAATGGATAATATGTGGAGGTTCGGAATTTCCCCCATCCTCACATGTAGGCCCTAAGAGGTGAAATTTCCTAAGAAGAGGTCCTTAGAATCATAGACCTCATATGGAATTAGGGTTGTCTATGGACATACGTCGACATGACTTCAATTAATTCCACGTGAAAATCTCCTCTAAGCGGGGTTGGGCATCCTACCTCACGGACATACGTCAACGCGGGCCTCCGCACACAACCTTCTTCTAACTTAGTTTTTTTCTCAAGCTCGGGTAGAGAGCCTCACACGTCCGGCATTAACCCGAACAATGTGGAGTAACATCACTCAAGTAACCCCCGCATTTGATATATATATGATATGAATATAAAGCAAAATAAAGCAAATATAAACATAAAGCATAGATATGATATGTATGAATAAAATAAAAGCATGGCGCGCAAAAAAAAATAAAAACAATTGGCTTAAAAGCCAAATAGGTTAGGCTTGACTCGCTAGTGGGAAAAGGGTCCCCAGTGAAGTCGCCAGCTGTGCGCACCTCGTTTAAAAAACGCGCAAATCCTCCGAGGACGTCCTCGAACGCTCGGAGGGCCTTTGTGAAGTCGCCACCAAAGTTTTTGTGTAAAGGGAACGTTGATAAACCCTTAAGTTTTTTTTTGTTTAAAGGGAAACGATAATAAAACCCTTTGACGATGAGGAAAGGATGGTCATCGCAACCATTGTCGGGTTCGGGAGTCGATTACGCAAGGGGAAGGTATTAGCACCCCTCACGTCCGTTGTACTCAACGGGAACCTTCTATTTGGCTAAAGCCTAAATTGTTTTTAAATGTTTTGCGCGCATGCTTATCTATGTCAAAATATAATAAAGGGGGGAAAGAGATGAAAACAAACGAAAGGGAAAAAAAAGTTTTTATATTATTGCGCTTGACAAGATGTCGATCTTGCTCCTACGTATCTCCCGGTAGTCGGAGAATTCAAAGCGTACGTAGTTCTTTGGTAGAAAAACGTACATGTGTTGGTTAATTTTAAAAGGATGATGTTTTAACCGAATTCTTGCGATTAAAACGTAGCTTGTATGCTCGCGCTCGGGAGACTTATTAAGCGTATAGCTTGTATGCTCGCGCTTGGGAGACTTATTAAGCGTTTGTTTATGAATCGCGCTAGAATTGTTAAAAGGTACATCCGTTGGGTAAAAGGGTTCGAATTGGTCGCTATGGGACCAAAAGAGGTGCAATGGACTCAATCGAGTCAATCATTGACCGAGGAGACTCCAACGAGTCGGGGGATTGTTCGATTGATCTACTGGGATCAAGAACGGGTACAATGGACTCGGACGAGTCGAACATTGACCGATTGACTCAAACGAGTCGAGGGATGGAATCTAGTGGCCACGAGGGACCAAAAGGTTTGGATTAACCACAAGGGGCCAAGATTTGGTTTGGTTATGGTTGGATACGTTTGAAAATGGAATGACGATTGTCCGAACGACGAGACATACGTCACGCATTCGTACAATCGGGGCAATGGAGAGACATACGTCACACCATCCCTTTTTCATTCAAGTTTTTGGGTAGATTTCTTTTAGAAATCCCAAGGTATATCAAAACATTTGGTTTGAAAACCCAAAATGGAAAGATTTAGCAATTTTGCTAGAAAACGCACAAGTTCGGCTCGTTTTTGCGAATTGTTTTGAAAAGCAGACAAATTTGGCGTATGTTCATGCTTGAGTTTTGAAAATCATGAACAATGTTTATTGTTCAAGTTTTGATTTGAAATGATGAACATAGCTTGTTTGTTCATGCTGTTTTGAAAGTTTAGGAACATAACTTGTTTTGCAAGTTATCCACAAAATGTCACCCGGACTTGCGAATTTTCCAATATTGTGCAAAATCCTTGAACTGGTTTGAAAAACATGAGTTTTAAAACTCCTAGGTTCTGAGCTCTTGGGCTAGAACCTCAAAAATTGGCCATTTGGGCACCTAAACTCAGATTCTGAGTTCTGTCATGGTCGCTCTGCGACCATGACTTCGCACTGCGAACAATGCGAAAAATTGAGTTCAGAAGCTGTTTCTGAACTTTTGTTCAGAAACAACTTCTGAACACACTCAGGACCTTTTAGGTGAGTGAAAAGCTTTGAGTTTTTGGGATGAAAAAGGCTGGACAAACCAGTTTTGATGTTTTGAAAACCTTGGGATTTCTTTGAAATTCAAAAGGGGTTTTTTAGAACCAAAAGGTTTTGAACCAAAATTGCTATGCAAACACAATTGAAAATGCAAAACAAAAGCTTGGAAACTTACAGAGATCCTTAGCAAAGCTCCAGCTGCAATGGATTTGAATTGATTGAAGGTTCTTGCAAAAGGTTTTGAATGTTGGTAATGGTTTTGAACTTTGTAATGCTTTGTGTTTGGATTGTTTTTTTTCTGGTTGTTTGTAAGTGTTTGTAAGCTGGAATGAGTAGTGTTTCTTTGTGTGTATAATGCTCTTGAATTGCTGTTATGAGAAGTGCTTGTAACCTTGGGCATTGCCTTCTATTTATAGGCCAAAACCAAATCAATTTCATCATTAGAAATCCCCAAAATCCAGCTGATCTGTGGGCTAGGATCAGGCTGAATCCCTTTGCATTAAATGCTAATGGATAGAGGCAACCTTGCCTTGTGCCAAGGGTCAAGACTCAGCCTGATTTCAGCCACAAATTCAAAGGTTTTTGGATAGCAATGATGATGAAATAGGGCTGAATTGCAATTGGCCAAGCTTGGGGATCAATCCTTGCAATCTCAATGGTTGATCAATAAAAACGTGCACTGTGACGTGCAGAGATTGAGGGATGCAAAAGGCTATAATTGGCTGGTGTAAGAGGGTGAAAAGCTGTTGCAAAACAGGGTAGGCACTCATGGCTTTTTCAAGTGAAAAATCCAGCTGGTTTGACTGGTTTTGGGGGAGCAAGCAGGAGGAAAGTCTTCAAGCAGGTGGCTGGCAACCTTGGGGTGGTTAACAGGTCACTTGGGAGGGACAAGAGCTGCCCAAGGGCAAGCCCACTTGCTTGTCACATGCTAGGTTGGAAGAAAAAGCTTCCAACCTTGGCATTAATGGCAAGTCTCTCATTTCTGGTTTTGCTTGGCCCAAATAGCCATGAATGCTGATTAAAATAAATATGGAAATGATATGCAACAAAATCTGGAATTAAATCAAAAACACCAAAAATCTGCAGAAAAATCGCAGACTTCGCAGTGCGAAGGGAGCTTCGCAGTGCGAAGTCCTCAATTTTGAAATGTTGACTTTTCTGTTGACTTTTGTTGACTTTGACTTTTTCTCCCTCTTTGATTTTTTTGATTTTTTTGTTTTAAAAGGCTTAGGACAAAATTGGGGTACTACACTGATATATATATTTATTGCTTTTTCTGGAAAATGGTAACACAAAAAAACAAAAAAAAAAACATTTTATTTTTACTTTTATTTCCAACCAATTTCAAAAAGTTTGCATTGTTCACTCATTTTCTAAAATCAATCATCAATCATATGCAGACTAAGCATCAATGAGCCCGTTGAACATAATAACCCTGCGCTCTCTCCCAACTTCGAATTTCCTGTCTACGAAGCCAAAGAGGAAGAGGATGAGGAAATTCCAGATGAAATTGCTCGGTTATTGGAATACGAGAAGAAAACCATTCAGCCTCATGAAGAGGTAGTAGAGGTGATCAACTTGGGAACTAAGGAAGATAAGAAGGAAGTCAAGATTGGGGCATTGCTTGAAACAACTGTTAAACGGAGGGTGATTGAATTACTCAAAGAATATGCTGATGTGTTCGCATGGTCATACCAGGATATGCCCGGCTTGGATCCCCGTATTGTGGAGCATTGTTTGCCTTTAAAGCCCGAATGCCCGCCGGTCAAGCAAAAGTTGAGAAGAACTCGCCCC
Source organism: Medicago ruthenica (assembly GCA_018208015.1). Classification (NCBI taxonomy): domain Eukaryota; kingdom Viridiplantae; phylum Streptophyta; class Magnoliopsida; order Fabales; family Fabaceae; genus Medicago; species Medicago ruthenica. The sequence goes on along the minus strand of CM031373.1, from coordinate 48,420,358 downwards.
GACATGGCTCTCAAGATCAAAGAGGAAGTACAGAAGCAGATTGATGCAGGTTTTCTTGTCACATCAGAGTATCCTCAATGGTTAGCCAACATAGTGCCTGTTCCAAAGAAAGATGGCAAGGTCAGGATGTGTGTCGATTACCGGGATTTGAACAAGGCTAGTCCGAAGGATGATTTCCCTTTACCCCACATCGATGTTTTGGTTGACAGTACGGCTAAGTCCAAAGTCTTCTCCTTCATGGACAGTTTCTCTGGATACAATCAGATCAAGATGGCAGTTGAAGACAGAGAAAAGACATCTTTTATCACGCCTTGGGGCACCTTTTGTTACAGGGTAATGCCTTTTGGGTTGATAAATGCAGGTGGCACTTACCAAAGAGGCATGACCACTCTCTTTCATGACATGATGCACAAAGAAATAGAAGTGTACGTGGATGATATGATTGTCAAATCGGGCACTGAAGAAGAACATGTTGAGTATTTGCTGAAGATGTTTCAACGGCTAAGAAAATATCAACTTCGTCTGAATCCCAACAAATGTACTTTTGGTGTTAGATCTGGAAAACTCTTGGGATTCATTGTCAGTCAGAAAGGTATTGAGGTAGACCCCGACAAGGTCAGAGCCATTAGAGAAATGTCGGTTCCACAAACAGAGAAACAAGTGAGAGGTTTTCTTGGGCGTTTGAATTACATCTCCCGTTTCATCTCGCACATGACAGCCACGTGTGGACCCATATTCAAGCTGCTCCGAAAAGATCAGGGTGTTGTTTGGACTGAAGATTGTCAAAAGGCTTTTGATAGTATCAAGAATTATCTGCTAGAACCTCCAATTCTTATCCCTCCAGTTGAAGGAAGGCCTCTTATTATGTACTTAACTGTGTTAGAAGACTCTATGGGTTTTGTGCTCGGACAACAGGATGAGACCGGAAGGAAAGAGCATGCCATTTACTACTTGAGCAAGAAGTTTACAGATTACGAGTCCAGGTACTCCCTACTTGAGAAGACTTGTTGTGCACTAGACTGGGCTGCCAAGCGTCTTCGTCACTACATGATTAACCACACCACCTGGTTAATATCCAAAATGGATCCAATCAAGTATATCTTTGAGAAACCCGCTTTGACAGGAAGAATTGCTCGTTGGCAGATGCTGTTGTCCGAGTATGATATCGAGTACCGCACTCAGAAGGCAATCAAGGGTAGTGTTCTTGCTGATCATTTGGCTCACCAACCAATTGAAGATTACCAACCCATCAAGTTTGACTTTCCCGATGAAGAGATTATGTACTTGAAGATGAAGGATTGTGATGAACTGTTGCCTGAAGAAGGTCCAGATCCCGAGTCTAGATGGGGTTTGATATTTGATGGAGCAGTGAATGTCTTTGGCAACGGAATTGGGGCAGTTATTATCACTCCTGAGGGCAATCATCTCCCTTTCGCTGCAAGGCTACAGTTCGATTGCACGAACAATATGGCAGAATATGAGGCATGTATCCTGGGCATTGAAGAAGCCATTGACTTGAGAATCAAGAACCTTGACATCTACGGGGATTCAGCTCTCGTAATCAATCAGATCAAAGGAGAATGGGAAACTCGCCATCCTGGCTTGATTCCTTACAAAGACTATGCGAGGCGTTTGTTAACCTTTTTCAACAAAGTGGAGCTTCACCACATCCCTCGTGATGAGAACCAGATGACGGATGCGTTAGCAACTTTATCCTCCATGTATGAAGTGAGTCACCAGAACAATTTGCCAACGATCAGAATTCAGCGCCTCGAGAGGCCCGCTCATGTGTTTGCAGTCGAAGAAGTTGTGGATGATAAGCCATGGTTCCATGATATCAAGTGTTTCCTCCAGAGTCAGGAGTATCCACCCGGAGCATCCAACAAAGACAAGAGAACTTTGAGAAGATTGTCTGGTAATTTCTTCCTGAATGGGGATGTTTTGTACAAAAGAAACTTTGACATGGTATTACTCAGGTGTGTAGACAAACAAGAAGCAGAACTTTTGATGCACGAGGTACATGAAGGATCTTTTGGAACTCACTCCAATGGACATGCAATGGCTAAGAAGTTGTTGAGAGCAGGTTATTACTGGATGACAATGGAGACAGATTGTTACAAGCATGCCAGGAAATGCCACAAATGTCAAATTTACGCTGATAGAATCCATGTACCGCCAACTACACTTAATGTTCTTTCCTCTCCATGGCCTTTCTCTATGTGGGGCATCGACATGATTGGTAGAATCGAACCGAAAGCTTCAAACGGGCATCGTTTCATTCTAGTGGCTATTGATTACTTCACCAAGTGGGTTGAAGCAGCATCCTATGCAAATGTGACTAAGCAAGTGGTAGTCCGTTTTATCAAGAATCAGATCATCTGCCGCTATGGTGTGCCCAACAGAATCATTACAGATAATGGAACAAACTTGAACAACAAGATGATGAAAGATTTGTGCGAAGAGTTCAAGATTGAGCATCACAATTCCTCTCCTTACAGACCTCAGATGAATGGCGCAGTTGAAGCTGCAAACAAAAACATCAAGAAGATAGTGCAGAAGATGGTGGTCACATACAAGGACTGGCATGAGATGTTACCGTATGCTTTACATGGATATCACACTTCAGTACGTACCTCAACAGGGGCAACCCCCTTTTCTTTGGTGTATGGCATGGAAGCAGTACTCCCTGTAGAGGTTGAGATCCCATCAATGAGAGTTCTAATGGAGGCTGAAGCGGCGGAAAAAATGCGCGGGCGGAAAACGCTCGCTAGACAGTAAAGTCGCCACCGAAGTTTTATTTTTTGAAAAGGGAAACGTCGATAAACCCCTTTGAGAACGAGAACAAGGTCATCGCAACCAAATTCGGGTTCGGGAATCGATTATGCGAGGGGAAGGTATTAGCACCCCTCACATCCGTTGTACTCAACGGGAACCATTAATTAGTTAGCTTTCAAAATGTGTTAGTTTCATAAAAAAATGTTTGTAAAGAATGGAAGAGAAAGAAAAATGATTTAAAGACTAAAAAAGAGTTTTTTATTAGGGTGCTTGACAAGAGTTTGATCTTGCTCCTACGTATCTCCTGGTGCGATGGAGAATTCAAAGCTACGTAGTTCTTTGGTAGAAAATATTTGTGTGTTGATTGATTTTATTTATGAAAATGGTTTAGTCGCATTTGGGCGAAAAAGTTTGCTTTAGAAAAAAAGACGGATTCGCGCTTGGGCGATGGTATCCGTTTGAAAACGCGCATGAGCGTGAAAAAAAGTTTGAATAAAAAAGCGGACTCGCGCTTGGGCGATGACATCCGTTTGAGAACGCGCATGGGCGTGAGAAAAAAAAAGTAAAGTTAAGTGGGTTGAGATTGATTTTAAGCGGAGGACGAATATCCGAAAAGTGAAGTGTCTACCTCGTTTCCGGATATTCGGGGAAGCGTCGGGTGTCTACCCAAGTTTTCCTTTTTCGCTCACATGCAGGAAAAGAAACAAAAGTGTTTGATTATTTTTGTTTTATTAAAAGCTTAATCGAAGGACGAATACTTTGAACGTAGCCGAGACGGGGATCTCGCGTTCCGCATTCGGGGAAGCGTCGGGTGTCTACCCGAGTTTTCCTTTTTCCGGTCGATTGAACCCTTAATATTTATTTTCATTTACAAAAAGAAAATTGTTTTTTATGTTTTGGTATATTGAAAATAGAATGATAACTTGATAAAAAATAAAGTAAAAAAACATGAAAAGACTAAAGCATTAATGCTCAAAATGAAATTAAGTGCGATAAAAATAAGCTAAACGCGAGAGAAATAAACAAACGATATTGAATCAAAATGAAAAGGTTTTTGTTTTTAGATTATGAATTAAACTAAGAAAAATGAAAAATAATGCAATGCATATTTAAACATTTTGTTCCTAATGTATATGCTAATGCCATAAAAAAAATGCAAAATAAAATGAACAAATAGAAATAAAAACAAAAAAATAGAATGCATGTGTAATATGATAGGTAAATGAATGAGATGTTAAAAATAAAGGAACAAATAAAAAGGAAATAATAATAAAAAGGAAAATAAATTGCAAAGAAAATAAATAAACGAAATAAAATAAGGAGGTGTAAAAATAAAACTGGGGGTGCTGATAGTGAAAAGCTGATTAGATTTAAAGAAATAGGCCCAAAATGTATTGGGCCAATGCGATTTGATCTGGGCCGTCTGATTAATCAGATGGCCCTGATCTGATCACAGGGGAAAAACAGCCAAAGCCGTACGATCTGCATCACGTGGTCTGAGGGGACGAGGGTGTACGCTAAAGCGTACACCCACACACACTGAATCAGGGAGGGGTATATATACCCTTTCCCTTCATTTTCATTCATTCATGCTTTTCTTTCTCTCTCTTTCTCCCCTTCTCTCAACCAAACCTCTCCTTCTCTTTCCCCTCTCTCTTGTTTGCTCGCCGGAAAGGAATTCCGGCGTGGTGGCCGCCGGCCTAAGCGGCGGCGCCACCGCGCCGGAAGAGAAAAACTTCTTTTTTTTTCAAAATTTTTTATGCTTTCAAACCCTCTTCCCCTTCCCTAACCGAATCCAAACTCAAAAAACTCCAAAAACCTTTCAAATGCTCTAGATCTACAAAAGAAAAAAATTAAAAAAACTACCTTCTTCCTCTTCTTTTTGTTCGGTTCAGCTGTGTTTAGGCTAGGCTGTGTGAATGTTACGCGTGTGTGGGTTCTGTTTGGGCGTGCGTGTGTGAGCTGGGTGTGTGGGTTTGGGACATGGGTGGTTGCTGGGTTTGTTGTGGTGATGTTGTTTTGCGTGTGTTGTGGTGGAAGCTTTTGTGTTTGTGTGTGTTTAGTGTATTGGTGTGTTGGGTGTGTGATGAGAGTTTGTGCTGGGACGTGGGGGGGGTTAAAGGGGCTGTGGAAGGTTGTTTGTTTTTGCTGGATGATTTGGGTTAGGGACGTGTTGTTTATGTTGGTGGGTGTGTATTCTGTTAGTGTGCGTGAGTGTTGTGTTATTGCTGGAAAAAATTTTGTTTGATAAAATCTCTTCTCCTTTTTTTTTGCTGGGTTTTTCTTCTCATTATATAGGCATATGTGTGATGATTAAAAGTGGAACAGTGGTCTTTGCTTGTGAGTTTGGTGAAGGTTTGTGCAAAGTTTTTGAACCAAATGAACAGAAAGAAAACTGGAAAAGAAAAGGGATGGGACGCTGCAGCAACAGTGTACAGTGTACACTGTACACTGTAGTGACTTGACCTCAAAAATAAAAAATAAAAAAGAAATAAAATAAAATTTAAAAAAAATAAAAAAAATGATAATAATAAAAAAGGAAATAATTAAATAGTAATAATAATAATAATGATAATAATGAACAATAAATAATAATAATAGTGATAATCATAACAATAATAAAAATGGAATAAATGAACAATAAATAAAAACTGAGACTAAAGGTAAAGATGAAAAATAAACATAAAAAAAAAAAAAGATAACAAGTGACCCTAAAACGAACCAAAAAATGAGGTATTTTAAAATACCTCCCTGCCGAAATTTTGTCTGAAACGACGAGAATTTTCGGCTTAAAAGCACGAGAAAAAACAAAGATAAAAATGGGGTATGACAGCTGCCCCTATTTAAGTTTCTTCGTTACGGAGATTTAAAAGTGAAATTTTTAATTCGACGGGTCGAAGAGACTTAAATACAGAGTACACCATTTTTGACCAATTTTGACTGGAAAATGCTATGAATGCAATGTTATGCATGCAATGCTGTGAATGCTCGTGATGCAGGTATAATTGCAAGACGGCGAAGATGATCTGACTGGGGACAAAACTAGACAAAAGGATACCCGAGCTCGCTAAAGAAATGGGATCCGATTCCACTGGGGATTACGTAGTTTGACTGGGGAAGATTGATCATATCCAGCCGCTTACGCTGAAGGTAGATCTCTAAGGACAAAAGTGATCACATCCGGCCGCCTGTGCTGGAGGTAGATCCTTGGGGATAAGGGTGATCTCATCTAGCCGCTTATGCTAAAGGTAGATCATGAGGGCGAAGGCGATCTTATTCAGCCGTTGGTGCTGAAGGTCGATCCAGGAGGATAAGTGATCTTATCTAGCCGCTTATGCTAGAGGTAGATCCTGAGGATAGAGTAATCTTATTCAGCCGTTTATGCCGAAGGTCAATCTCTAAGGAAAGAGGTGATCATATCCAGCCGCCTGCGCTGGAGGTAGATCCCTGAGGATAAGAGTGATCTTATTCAGCCGTTTATGCTGAAGGTCGATTCACTAAGGGAAGAGGTGATCATATCCAGCCGCCTGCGCTGGAGGTAGATCCCTGAGGATAAGAGTGATCTTATTCAGCCGTTTATGCTGAAGGTCGATTCACTGGGGAAAGGTGATCTTATCCAGCCGCCTGCGCTGGAGGTAGATCCCTGAGGATAAGAGTGATCTTATTCAGCCGTTTATGCTGAAGGTCGATTCACTAAGGGAAGAGGGGAAAGTGATGCTTGGACCGATTACCGCCAAGTGGGTCTTGGTGGAATGGTAAAGGGTGATATGATCATTGCCAGTCTGACGCTGGTGAAATGATAATGATATGATATGATTGTCGCCAGTCTGACGCTGGTGACATGATAATCGCCAGTCTGACGCTGGTGAAATGATAATGATATGGTATGATCAGGTAGACTCGCCGGAGGGAGTTTTAACTGGGGAATTTCAGTGGTTGTGAGTAGGTCCACTGAGGAATGGGATAGTTTTTGGAATAAATCTGCTGGGGGATTTTTTTGAAAAACTTACTGGTGAAGTTCTTGAATGAGGTTCACTGGGGAACACTGGAATGACTCACTGGGGAGTATTTGATTGAGGTTTACTAGGGGAACATGAGATGACTCACTGGGGGAGTATTTGATTGAAGTTCATTGGGGGAACATGAGATGACTCACTGGGGAGTATTTGATTGAAGTTCACTGGGGGAACATGAGATGACTCACTGGGGAGTATTTGATTGAAGTTCACTGGGGGAACATGAGATGACTCACTGGGGAGTATTTGATTGAGGTTCACTGAGGGAACATGAGAAATTGTGAGGAGGAGTATGATATGAATACGAGATGCATGCTAATGAATGAATTTGATATGATGCATGTACTATGCTGACATGTGGGGTAAGCAAATGGCATGTTGAGCTTTGGTTGTGATCGGATGCCAAGCATGGTTGGGCTTTTGGTTGTGATTGTAGGGGGTGCCAATGAGAATTGGGCTTTGTTTTTGAAATTGCAAAGGGTGCCAATGAGAATTAGGCTTTGTTTTGAAATTGCAAAGGGTGCCAATGAGGATTGGGCTTTGGGATTTTATGGGATAAAATGGTTAGGGTACGACATTTGGGGTTTCTGATTCTTCGGCATTCGCAAAACCCATCGCTCTTGAAGTTTAAAATGGATGGCTGCTGACGGAGCTTTCGACATTTTGTGTTTGCATGGCAGTTCGTTCGCATGTTATGTAGCTGCCGATTCTGCTATAGAAGAGAATCACTTGTGGTTGCTCTGAGAATTCTGGGGTACAACACCTCGCCGGAAATCGCTAATCTCCTTTAGATATTTTCAAATCAAAGTAAATCATGATTTCAATAGATTTTATGTTATTAATTTTATTTCAAAATTGTATCATCAAAATAAATAGCATTTAACGATGGGGAATGACAAAAGGTAAAACTAAAAAGATGCGCTTTATTGATGGTCAAACGAAATTTAGTACATAGAATG